>JAZEWU010000016.1:8284680-8315941 GCA_036362915.1 Geotria australis
TCAACTCAGCGGCGGAATTACGCCGCAGTGCGAGGTCCGACTGCGCCCCGTAATTCTAGTTGTTATTTTATATTTAGACGACGATTTCGCGGCATACATTTTCACAGCAGAGGAAATGTTTGTAAATGCATTTTTTTCTAACAGGATGCGCAAAAAAGTGACGACAGGCGCCGTGAAATCCTGGTCGAAAATAGCCGTACTTTTTGCAGTTGTGCCAAAATTGCATCTCGATGCCGTAATGTGAGGTTTGTGATGCTCTCTTTATATTTATAGTTTGTAAATGCGCGGCCTTCCAACAAATATCAAGTTCTGTTCAATTATATTGCATGCTATTCCAGAGGTTCTCAACCTTTGGCACCTCACGAACTCCACTTGGGTCTGGGCTCCACGGCCCGCTCGGCAGCGCTCACGCCCGACTGATGGGCTACGACCCACCTGTTGAGAATGGTGGTGCTATTCATAGAACGTTCCCCTCAGAAGCCGGTGTCGCGGTTTGTTGTCTAAACGCCCCAGTAGTGGCATCGCACCAGGAACAGAGAAAACGTGAGGAAAGCTGCCGCTTATTATGCACACTCATTGAAATCGCTGTGGATCGTAGGTTTTTACATTTTTTATTTCGGTCCTTGCAGGCGGCAAGGTGGCGCGGTAAGTAGCGCTGCCGCCTCACAGCAAAAAGGTCCCGGGGTTCGAATCCCGGCTCGGGTGCCTTTCTGTGTGGAGTTTGCATGTTCTCCCCGTGTCTGCGTGGTTTTTCGCCGGGCACACCGGTTTCCTCCCACAGTCCAAAGACACGCTGCTGCATAGGTTAAATGCCCTGCTGACGAAATCGCCCCCAGTGCCCTATGATGGACTGGCGTCCCGTCATGGGTATTGCCCTGCCTTGCGTCCTGTGTCTGCCGGGATAGGCGTCGGCTCACCGCAACCCTGTACAAGATTAAGCGGTTTCTGACAATGTAAATAAATAACTGAACAATGTCGGTCCTCGCTCCTCGTACGCGAAACCATCCTTGCCTTATCCGCGTGCTTTCTGGTCGCGTTGTATGTGGCGGGTTAGCTAACGACCGTTAGCTCTCGGCATCTGTCCAGTGATTCGTCACGGCCCTTGTAAATGACCCGCGCCAGCTGCAGCCGATACAATGGACCCGCACGCACCGACACCTGCTTTGGGGATCTCGTCTCCGATGGACACAGATGTGATACCTGCGATCGCCTCGTCACGCCTTCAATTATGTTTATAATTATTACGTGCAGGTTGTTGACCTGTCCATCCATTGTCAGAAACCGCTTCAGCCTATACAGGGTCGCGGTTGGCCAGAACCTATCCCGACAGACACAGGGCGCAAGGCTGGGCCATACCCAGGATGGGACGCCAGTCCATCACAGGGCACCGCGGGCAATATTATTCCGCATGCCAATTAACCTATGCAGCAGCATGTATTTGGACTGTGGGAGGAAACTGGAGTGCTGTAATATTAAACATCTATCTATCGATAACCACAGCCTACAAACCACTCCACAACCACTCCTTCCCCGCAATGTGTCAGCAGTCATCATGTCGCTGGGATAACCAGCCATAACCAAAGAAAACTTAGTAGGGGGAATGATAAAAGAGTGAGGTGCGTGCATCCCGCTATTGTCGTGGGTGACGTGGTCTTTTGACAAACGAAGATCAAGCAGGTGAGCTCTTGGCAGCGTGGTTATTTTTTTCCTTCCATGTGAATTCCCATGTTTATTTTTCTAAGGCAGCTCTAAATTCTCAGCCCTCTGGAAGGCATAGCTCAAATCACCCTTGAGAGCGTGTCTAAGTCTTCTTGGAATTCATATGCAGAATGGTATTTACACGTGTGCCTACAACATATGCAGTTTTTTTTTTTAAATGCACATTTCCGAGGAATTGAATATCAGACGCTAGACGGACGGAACAAAAAATTGTTCAAAAAATTCGACACTTGCAGGATTCGTTCAGGAGCTATATTGGGCTTAGTGTGGTTCGTTGCTGCTTGGCGCGAGTGGAAAGGATGAAATGAAGTTATGCATGGTGAGAATGATTCACGATGGGGCACCCGTTCATTTGTTTATTTACTTATGTATTTAATTTATTTGCGCAAAGTAGTCCTAGACTTTACCAACCCGCCCTGACCAGCATGGTGAAGAATGGTGAAATAGCCCCCATGAATAACATGGCATGGAGATTAACAGAGGGTTGTACATTATTAAGTTAAAGTCTCACTCTCAGGCCCCCCCCTTCGTCTAAAATTGCGAGCAGCAGCTCTGGCGGCACTGCTTTTGTAAGACATGCAACAGCGATCAGTGGGGAGCATGACTTTCTTACCTGCAGGCTACAGAGTTGATATCTTTAGAAGGAAGTACGGCAACTGTGTTTTGCACTGTGCAGCATTGAGTGCTGTTATATATTTTGGATGGGATGGGGTGGTGGGGGTGGTCATTGGGGAGAGCTGCTGGGAGCTGTGGTTTCCTCTCATGTGCAAAAAAATACCAAAAAAGGAATTGGCAAAAGTTTCCAAAGTAGATCCTGCAAAAGCATTGCGACTCGGCGAGGTTGCGCTGCGTAAACAAAATCAAAATTTTTTAGTGGCTTTTTTGAAACTTCGATTTTGTGGTTTTAGGGGTTAGTGTGTGCATGGTTGATAAGTCGCGGAGAAACAGTGTCAAGATAGTGGAGTGTTAAGTTAGTTCAGGGTAACGGAAATTCTGCAACCGTGAGTTGCATCACCCCTGCCTGAAATCCCTGGTCTTAGCGCGTGGTCAGTGTTTGGTGATTACGCGTTATCTCTCTGAGCCACTGACTTCCATTGCTACAGAGATGCGTTCCACATGTGATGCGAATAAAGACCAAAAAATGGGGCAAAGTGGATTTTAATTTTACGTCTGCTGCGAAAGATTTATTTGCAAGAACACTCCCAGCCAGAGACTAAAACCACACACTCACTTATTACATTTTTTGGGGGGAAACCGACATTCCTTACCGCTCCTTTATCTGCGAATTATTCAATGCAGATGTCAGCAGACTTGTCTACAGCAACCGTAATAAATGCACACGAGGAGCAATTTCACCCATTAAGCGTGAAGGATTAAATCAAACAGATCTTTTTATCGAATATTTGTGATTAAGCTTTTTCTCTTATCCCTCGGGGTTGTTGAGGTGTCAGCTTTAATTTGTTTTTGCAGCAGAAGGTCGTGGCGAGTAACAGGCCGCGGCTGGATTAGTCTCATCTCATCTCACCATCGTTCCCGCCTCACAGCAAGAAGGGCCCGGGCTCGAATCCCGGCTCGGGTGCCTTTCTGTGTGGAGTTTGCATGTCCTCCCCGTGTCCGCGTGGGTTTTCGCCGGGTACTCCGGTTTCCTGCCACAGTCTAAAGACATGCTGCTGCATAGGTAAATTGGCCTGCGGACTAAATTTCCCCCGGTGCTCTTTGATGGACTGGCGTCCTATCATGGGTATAGCCTTGCCTTGCGCCCTTTGTCTGCCGGGATAGGCTCCGGCCTACCGCAACCGTATACACTATACAGGATCAATCGGTTTCTGACAATGGATGGTGCAGCCATTAGTGATCAGGCTGGTACCGTTTACCCTCTCCACTTGAGAACTTGCGTTTAACGATACGAAGCTGATGTCCAGATTCGAACTGAGATTATTAGTGTTACAGGCTGAGTGTTTTTTTTATATATATCTGAGGCAATTGGCCACGACTTAATGTTTGCTAATTTCAATAACCCTTGTCTTTTCGCGAATGCCTCTCAAAATCAAGTATGTTGCAATGGCTGTATTCCTTTTGTTACAGGAGTGAAAGTTAAAATGGGTCAGCCGTCCTAAACATCACGTGTCCCCTGAGGTAGCAGGAGCCCTTTTCGCAGACCGAGTCTCCCCCTGCTCGAAACAATGCTGCTCCTCCGCGCCAAGCATGCGCTCCATTGTTGCGTGCCATTGTCAAAGAGCGGTCAAAGGTAAAAATAGATGGCTGTGTGTGTAGACCTGGTCAGGCCGAGAGGCGTGGGTTGGGTGGTGTTATCAATGAGAATGTCTATCAAGTTTGTTTACAGAGCCCCGTTATTGTGAGCGCTCCCAGCGAGCAGACAAAACAAAATCCGCAATCCGCTTCGCAAAGTCCGACCAGCACGCTTGCTGTCACGTGACCAGGGACTGCAAGGAGCATTAAGTGAGATGTTTTCTTGAAGAGTGGCACGGTGAGTAGCGCTGCCGCCTCACAGCAATAAATACCCGGGTTCGAATCCCGGCTCGGGTGCCTGTCTGTGTGGAGTGTGCATGTTCTCCCAGTGTCCGCGTGGGTTTCCGCCGGTTTCCTCCCACAGTCCAAAGACACTCCGCTGCATAGGTTGATTGACCTGCTGACTAAATTGCCCCCGGTGCCCTGTGATGGACAGGCGTCCCATCCTGGGTATAGCCCTGACTTGCGCCCTGTGTCTGTCGGGATAGGCTTCGGCTCACCGCGACCCTGTACAGAATTAAGCGGTTTCTGACAATGAGATGAGATGTATACTGGCAAAAAGGTGCGCAGCGAATCTCTCCACGGTTCAGTAAATCGCCACGATTCGGGGGCCACGATTAAATTCAAGAGTCGACGATTAACGCCGCTCGTCTTCGAACCGAAAGCCACGACTGCAGTTCACGCCGTGCTCAGCGAGCGTCGTCGCTTGGCCGACCCGCGGGTCTCCTGCTCCGAGCGACGCGCGACTCCTGTGTGGCGTGCGGCACACGCTGCTTCACCGCGATCGACCAGCCGGGTCCCCTTCCCTGTTTGCTGGCCCGGGGAGGAGGGCGCGCTGGGGCATAGGAAGAGGAGCGTGGGGACCAAGGGGACAGTGGGAGGCCAGACACCGCGCGCATAAAATCCCTTTTGGGTGGAAATTTTCTCTTCGTTTGTCACGTACGTGTGGCCAGCGTGGAAGAGTAGGCCAATGTACCCGAGCGGATTGGTTCTCTAAAGCTCCCTCTAGTGGAGGCCGTTTTGCCAGCAGCTGTGTGAGCAAGCAATCGCAAGGCTGCACCGTTTGTTCTGTTATAAATATAACATGACATTTTCTAGCCGTGGGCCAGCAGTTGGACCTAGTAACCCGCGTTTGACTACCGGCCACGGCTAACATTAGTGGGGAGTGATATCTGATCCGATTCCGGACCCAACACCTTCAACCCGTACTGACCAGTGTGGTGAAGTATGCCAAGGCAGCCTGTGTGATCAACACAGCATGGGGGGGGAGGCCTGCATCCAGGGATGAATTCACAAAGGGCTGTAAATTATTACTGACATTGTCACATAAGTCGGTAGGTTTGGGAAAAAAGCAAGTGTTTCTTTGCATGCGACTTACAAGTTTTATACAAAACACACACACACACGGATTGCAGCGTGTGGGCTTGGGGCAAACGGGGACACATTTGAGTGTTCTGCCGTCATACACGTGGCTTTTATTCAGCCCAGCTATTCTGGTGTTCACACACACGCAATATATCGTTTAAAAAGGAATTGGCCGAAACATCGCAATCCAGGACCTTCTTCAGAATGTCTTGACCCTCAGTGACGGTTCCCTGTGTAAGTTCCATTGTTATTGTTATTATTGTTTGGGGATCGTGGACATGAGATCAGTGCGTGTGTAGATGTGTGTGTATGTGAGTGCGTCTCTCTCGAAAGGGGAGCGGTGGCTCAGTGGTTAGCGCGCTGGGCTACAAAGCTGGCGACCCGTATTCGAATACCGCTCACGGCCAACACCAGTGACGATTTTCTGAACCGGTCCTGGGCCTCTCCTAGGTCGACTCAGCCTAAAATGAGTACCTAGTGTGGTGTGTAAACATTGCCACTAGGGAGACAAAGGCGGCCGGACGTGGTGCTGATCACCCACCCCATCGCGTGCCGTTTCGACCTTCATAGGTGCTCGCAAACGGCACTTGACCCTACAGCCTGTTATGGCTACACAGGGGATCTTTGTTTTTTGTCTCTCTCGATACCGCGTCTCTGGTGAGCCGCTAAAGGCAAATCGTTGCCGGCGTTGCGGGAGGAAGAGGGAAGGGGGAGGCCAACCCAGGGATTGTTGCTGGAACGGAGGAGGTCGTAACGGGACAGGAAGACGGCGAAAAGTACACACGAGGGGTCGCTTGTGGGGGGTGGGTGGGGGGGGGCTCAGGGGCTCTGGGTGGGAGCTGGGTTAGGGTGAGTACGATACTGCTGATGGAAGAGGTGGCTTGGCAACGTCAAAATCTCTCCAAGCTGCCACGGGTTCTTCCTCTTTTTTAATCTCCCTGCTAAGTGTTGACACCGGCATGTGACCTGTCACACGCAAACACGCGCACACGCAAACACGCGCGCACACACACAAAGACCACGGACAAACATCGGCGCATTCAGCCTCACGTTTTGTTGAGGTTTCCGTTCACTCGAAACACGTGTACGCCGCGGTTGTCCTATGAAATTAATCAACGGGTG
This sequence comes from Geotria australis, assembly GCA_036362915.1. Lineage (NCBI taxonomy): Eukaryota > Metazoa > Chordata > Hyperoartia > Petromyzontiformes > Geotriidae > Geotria > Geotria australis. The sequence continues at coordinate 8,291,137 of JAZEWU010000016.1, forward strand.
TCACCAGTAAAGTGTTTCTATGTACGGTACGCAATGGAGATCGTGTCGTGGCTCCCCGATGTGTTGTCGGGGTGTACCGCGCGTTGTTCGGTGCGACGTCCGAACGTTTCGTTCCGCGCGACGCGAGTTTTTCCAGCAACTGACTTTCATCGGCCAGCAAACGGGACAACACGCGGCAAAATCCCGAAAACACATCACAGAGCTACAACCGCGAAAGCCTCCCCAGTGTAAAATTTGTGCCAATGTTCTTCAGGCATGAGTGTGTGATTGTGGTACAGTAGCTACTTCCCTAATAATGTTCTGTCCAAATGTCCCACCTCTGTGCCCTCCCACCCAGATCCAAATCCCCCCCCCACCATCATTTTCTCCTGGTTAGTGCCCCCACCGTTCTGAGATAACGTTGGGATGTTGCCACATCAATTTGCCCGTTTGCGTTCAGTAGACCCGGCAGCAGCCTGCTGTGGGCAGCTTTTGTGCCAGCTTAGGCGTGGTGTCTGCTGCCACGGCTCCATATTACAACTCTTGTTTTCGTATGTATTGTGCTGTGTGTGTTGTATGGTTAATGTTAATAGTAATAATCTTTTACATTTATATAGCATCGTCGTTCGTGAAAAATGCGTCTCATAATCTCTGAGGAATCACAGACGAGCTGGATGGCAGCAGTAAAGCGGTGAGCTGGCACCAACGATTGGCCAAGCTCTGCAGTCCTCTCTATGATGGTTGCTCTTCAGAGCTGTTGATTCGGGATAGCCGTGTCGAGCGATCTCCCTCTCTCCCCCGAGACGTTTCGCCTCCCACGTTGGAAGCATCACCAGGCGAAACGTCGCGAGGGAGAGAGGGAGATTACTCCGTGACACGCCTATCCCGAAGAACACCTTTGAAGAGCAACCGTCATGAATCGAGCAGTGAAAACCTACACCAGTCCATCCTCTGTACGGGTTGCTTTGTACAGCATGTCGAGGTGCCTTAATAGTTATACGGTTTAGACGTCAAACAGAATTAACAACATCCGCTGTGTTTTCTCGCTGCAGGTTCTGGCTGTGAGGCTGCACAAGGAGAAGGCTGGTGAGTCGTTCACGTTCACACTACCGTGCTATGATTGCGTCAAGGTTAACTTGGTAGGTATTGTCAAAGTCACGATCGTAACTGGAGTATGGAAGCCCATCTAAATGTGATCGCGTGTAATTTCGAAGTATTTCGCTTCCGTTAAACTTCATGACCAAAATGTGTGAATTCCGCTCGTTAGGGTTGTTGTTACTGGTTGCTATAGGAGTGCAAAATTAATAGAGCGACTTATTAACTGATTCTGGGAAAGAATGTGCGCTAATTATTAACCCTTTGAAGCCACCCAGCTTTCTATGTCACAGTACAGCTCCAATGCTGGGAACTCCTTGTCGGTGACTAAGGAACATAATGTTTAAGCGTGCACAGTACTCCACATCGGAATCCCAGGTTTCCCCGATCACTGACGCGCAGCTGGCTCCGCGGACCGTAACACCAGATGGCAAGCTACGCTTCCATGAAACTCGCAACCACGGCCCCCTTCACCAAACCTGCCACGGCTGGCTTTCCCATCGCCCGTTTCTCCTGCCTGCCCTCCCATTCCACAATCGTAACGGGGAGCGCTGCTGACTTGACGACCTAACCCTGCGCGGCCGCACCTGCCCGCAGCACGTAGGGCCCCCATCCGTACAGGAGCGACGCTCGTGTCGGAGAGCTTGACTCGAGGGGCACAAGCGGTGCGGAGAAAAGTGCAGGTCAGCACGCCCGCAGGGACGCCAGCTTCCCAGGCGGTCAGGGGTTCACGTTTGTCGAATCGCACAATCCGGGGTCGTGGGGTCCGAATTGGATTTGGAGCCACGTGCGTGCGAGGCTGACCCACGAGTCACAACACACCCCCCCCCCTCTTTTTGGGAGATCTGCCTACATTCCATGCACACCAATCGAGGGCAGTAAATTACAGTGTTCAAACAAACAGCGTCTCTCTCTCTATAAAGCGCGATTCGGCTGCTGGCAGCAACACGCGGCGTGTGCGCCCATCAAAGTCTTTGGTAAACGCGTCCTGCCCTGCCACCGCACGCCCTGCCATATTGTGTTTTCGCCCTTTATCTTTTGTTGGTGGCTTAGGGGCCTGTGTCTTGACCGTGCCTCGGCTTAACATTCCTCCTCATTGGAGGGCTCGTAATTAAGTCCCCGTAAATGGCCGGAGGTCGCGACCCAGTGGGCCAGGTCAGTGTGGAGCGGCGGCGCGGAGGGGCGCCCTGCCCAATGACTGCGCCAAGTCGCGCAGCTGGAAATCGAGGGGGTGGGAAGTGGGTGTCACTCAGCCACCGGCCGGCCCTCATAAAGGCCCGACGTGTGGATTGAGACGTCGGCTTACAAAACAAAGCTTAAGGAGAAAAAAAAGCTCTCGGATTTGTAGGGCACAGCAGTCGACGTTTGTTTGCGATTCGGTTCCGACCAATTTGCTTTTTGCTTCCTGTCTCGGAACGGTGCGGTGGCGGCGGTGCTTCGTAAAATGCGGCCAGATGAGAAAAGGAGTTTGCACTGAAATGCACGTCTTGACAAAAAAAATGCAGGCCACCTGCTTTCAATCTCCAGCGCCCTGGCGACGTTCGTAACGCAGCTCATTTTACACGACTCGTTATCCAGCAGTCGACCTAATGTGGGACCTTGTTGCTTTAAAATATTAAACGTATTCAATAGTTTTTGCCGTTGTGAGCCGCCGCTCACCGTAGCTCGGCGCTTATCGGCAGCACTCCGCGTCGTGACCTCCTGAACCCGCGGCGTGCCGCTTGCAGTGATCGCGACCCATTTGTCACTTTCGGTGCCTAATTCTGTTAGCGGAGGTTAAGCAAGCAAAAAAGAGCTAAAAAAGGGAACCTGCGGGCGGCCCGCGCGTGTGTACACAGGGCCAGGTGATCTGCAGGCCGCTCCGCGCTCTGCCACAGCTTGAGAAGTAAATGTGGCAGAAGCGCCAGCTCTCTCTCGCACAGATTTGTTCACTTTTCTTCCACCCCTTCGAGCTGCCTCTTTGATAAATATTTTCATTTCTTTCACCGGTTCCTGCAATAACACGCACTTGGCAATCTAGTGAAAATGACTGACGGCTAGAATTCTCCTGCTCTGTGGTCTTCTTTGAGGAGGCCACTGTAATTCAACCTCTTTTACTCCGTCCCGGATTTGCTTACTTCATGTTTACAGTTTTTATTAATATTGTTAAATGGGATCTTGCCGTGGTGTAATGGTTAGCACGCTGGACTTGCAATCCAGAAGTCGCCGGTTCGATCTCCTGGTGTGGCAGCTGACAAAATGGGAAAGTTCCTTAAATCCCCGCGCCTCAGTCCACCCAGCAGTATAAATGGGTTCACCACGGTTAGTTGATTGCATGTTGTGTGGTTGAGTGTGGGTACTCACACATTTCCCAACGTTCTGGAGAGTGTGAAAGAGTAGGCCAAAATACCCTCTAGAGGGACGCTCTCGAGCTCCGTCGAGTGAAAGCCATTCTGTCAGCAGTGGCGTGATCGAACAATAGCAGGGCTGCACCTTTGCCTATTTACAGCTGGTTATCTTTGCCAGTGTCAATTTCTAATCCTGTCTTTGCCAATCAGTCAATCAGCAATAATTGTTCTATGAAAATGTCACTAGCCAGCAATAAATGTCTTTTATACATTTTATGACTTCAATATGCATGCGTGAGTCGGTTCACGTGCTGGCTTTTATCACATGGCTTTCTATCCATCCGTAGTGTAGCTACAAGCTTACATAACGACCACCAAAACACATGCGGCACTTTGCTTCAGCAATTATAGATAGTAGACAGTACTGGATTTTCCCCAAGAATGTTTTGTTACGATACATTAGGAGGCACAGTACAGTATATGTTTAAAATCTCACCATGTGAGGTAAAGTGAGACAGGCTAAAGCCTTGTATCCATTACTGCAGGTCTCATGGTACCAACCCCAGTCTGGGATTCAAAATTGGCTCACATTGTCTAATCATAGAGGTGCTGAACTTTGATAGCTGTTTAGCCCCTGTTCGTGTGTGTGACTAAATATCGTTCTTGTTTCACTTTCCTGTGTTTCAAATTCTCTGAACTTTTTTTTGTATTTTTCTGCCTTTTTTCCCCGTTCTGCCTTTGGTGTTCTGTGTTTTCTGGATTGTGCCTTAAGGAACTTGGCAGAATGCTGTGGCATTTAAACTCCGAGTAAATCCAAATCTCTGTCCCTAAACTCCAAAAACCACACCGCTGTGCATCTGTTCATTCGCTAACGCAAACAACCGGATTCAATTTAGATCGGTTAACTCCGTTAAGGATTGATTATCTTTACCAAATTCCTGATAACTTGCGCTGCAACTTTTTAATGTTTCAAAAATCCATTGGCTTCTTCTTAAAGCCGGAACGGATCATTGTATCTTCACATCATCAAGTGCAGGCTTATTCCTGCGTGAAGATTATATTACTTCGTAAAAATTCAATACTTTTATTTTTTTGTCCCCCACCGAATAACAGAATGTTTACATACTTAATAACATGCTGCACGGAATTTATAAAGGCTGTACAGTATTACCAGGGGACTCTTTATGCTACAGAGCGTGTGTTCAAGACACCGGGGGCATAACCCAGACCCCAAACGCGTACATTACCCACAACTACCGTGTCAAGATCAATGAGAGTTGCTGCACAAATGTCAGCATTTTCAGAAATCGCTTAATCCTATATAGGGTCGCGGTGAGCCGGAGCCTATCCCGGCAGACACAGGGAGCAAAGGCAGGGCTATACCCAGGATGGGACGCCAGTCCATCAAAGGGCACCGTGGGCAATTTAGTCCGCAGGCCAATTAACCTATGCAGCAGCATATATTTTGGCTGTGGGAGGGAACCGGAGTGCCCAGAGAAAACCCACGCAGACACGGGGAGAACATGCAAACTCCACAAAGAACGGCACCCAAACCGTGTGACCAATCCTGATGGGACGACCGGCATCCTGGCAGCAGTCGGCTGTAGTGTGGCAAGCGACTGGGGCCACGAGCACAGACGGGATTATGTCGGTGTGACCCGTAGGGACCGGCTGCACTCACCGTTCTCGCAAATTGTAAGCGTCCACCGGAACAGACGCGGTCGTAACGCTACACACACAGAAGCACGCTCGGGTGTCTGACATCAAACCAGCACGCGCGGTGCCGCGCGGCTCTACCGCCCTCTGACCTCCGGCGCTGACCCCTAACCCCACGGGGGTCACTTACCTGCCACTCGATCCCAAACAAACACGGGGCGTCCATCGCGGCCCGTGGTGAAAAGCGACATCATCGCCGCGCCACTCGGCACTCTCTCGAAAAAAGTGGAACAAATGGAGGCTGGCGTCCAGCGCGGCCCATATGCTCGCCCGCAGATAAGTCGCATCTGGGATGGCGGCCTGGGACGAGCTCGGGTTACCAGAGCGTTACAGCTCGTGGGCCTATCTCGTGTCACGTCGCAGCTGGCAGCCCAGCCGTGTCGCGGCAGTCGGAGCGTCCGATTGATACCGCCCGCGGCTCGACGAGCCAAAGCGGGGCCAGCGTGTGCCTTATTAGATTTTAACGGTTTGCTGGGGGTGGCACGGTGGCATAGTGGGTAGCGCTGCCGCCTCCCAGCAAGAAGGTCCCGGGTTCGAATCCCGGCTCGGGGGCCTTTCTGTGTGGCGTTTGCATGTTCTCCCCGTGTCCGCGTGTTGTCGCCGGGCACCCCTGTTTCTTCCCACCGTCCAAAGACATGCTGCCATGTTAATTGGCCTACGGAGTAAATTTGCCCCAGGTGTCCTGCGATGGACTGGCGTCCCATCCTCGGTATCCCCCTATCTTGCGCCCTGTGTCTGCCGGGATAGGCTCCGGGTCACCGCGACCCTGTACAGGATTGAGCAGTTTCAGAAAATGGATGGATGGATGGTTTGCCGGTGTGAATGCCACCAGGCTTCTATGACTGCTGCCCCTTGTTGAGCACTCACCAGTGGTTGTTGCACAGAGACACTGGTCCCAGGCGTACGAAACGTGAAATGTCTGTGATTGGCACAGGATCGGCAAAAGGGAGGATTCGCCGTCCTGCCATCGGGCAATGAAAGCGGTCTCGCTCACAGACTGGGGAGGTCATTAAGCACGCGTCTTAGTCTTTAGAAGACGTTGGCTGTGCACGTCCGTCTAGCTGAACCACCGGTGGATTAAAACCATTGCTAGTTTTTAGCCGCACGAAAATGAAAATGCAAGGGGCTGTGTAAGAAAATGGGAAACTGTAATTTAACATCGCGCTTCGAAGAATCGCAAAGAAGAAGAAGCCGCACGAATTACCAGCTTTTACCAAAAGTGTCATTTTCGCTCATTACACGGGAGGGTGCGTATCCGGTAATTGGGTGAAGGATGATCGGGGCGACATATCGTTAGTGAACTACGGCGTGTAGCTCGTGTGATTGTGCCAACGGTTGGTGGAGTTGCCCCACTGGCACCCACCGCTTCTATAGCTGCACGCGATGGCTTTGGCGCACATTCCGCAAAGGGCGCCAGCGCAGTGTTGAGTTTTGCCAGGCGACCTGGTCAGCCCAGCCGCCAGCTCTCGCTGTGGCTTGGGGAAAAAAACACACAGTTACAATTTTACAGTTTGTTCCTTGCGGAAAATGCTGTTGCCATTTAGGATAATTTCGCCTGAAATTGTAATTCAGGTAGGCCCATTTAAGTCTTTAAGTCTGAGTGTTATGCCCTTGCCTGTATGAGTTTTCTCCGGGGATTCTCGGTTCCTCTCTATAAAATACACTCACAGAGTAATTGGTCAGACATCCAATAGCAGGATCATAACTCTTAAAATAGTCTTGGGACGCCTAGATTTATTTTCACAGGAGTAGCCACGACGCTGCCGTGTGCTGCTCATTAGGACAGAAGCCCTGTAGGGCCATCTGCTAGCCCAGTATAATATTTAGCGAGCATTTTTTACAATACGACTTTGAGTGTGACCTTGAACGTCGGCTTGCTGATGGCTTTCTTCTTTGTGAATGCCAACGTAGGCATCCGATGGGAGGTGGAGCTGGAAATTGAGATAAATGGGTTGTTGTGGTGTAAATTAGCCGCGGAATGAGCGGAATGTTTGTTGCGTTCGCTCTGGCACCGCCTTGCCAGTTGGCCCCGACTGCCCGCGTTCCGCCCGTAGTTTACGATTGCCAAACTTCACAGCCTCCACACGATCGGCTACAGAATGGGGTTTTCTTAAAAGATTCCACACTGATTGGAACTGAAATATGCAGTTGTGCGATGGCCTATCCTGTATGCAACAAACTCCATTCTGTGAATATTTGGAAGGCCGCGCGTATCACACACATGGTCACGGATGCTTTTCTTGTTGGGATATCTGCTTGTTTTTTTCAGTTACGACATCGTGCATCCCAGTCGTGTGGTCTAATTCACTTTGGTGGAAGGTGTTTATTTTGTATGGTGATGTTAAGCAGTGTTGGTAGTTTCCTATTACTATGACAGGAATCAGTCTTTCCATCAGACATTCAACTTGGATTTATACCAAGTGAATGCAGGTGCTCATATGACAAATTCAGGGTGGTCGATATTACTTGAGGTTCATCTGACCTTGGCCAAAACCTGACCTAATGACCTAACAGTTGGAAGCTCTTCAGAGTTGTTCTTTTGGGACACCCGTGTCGAGCCATCTCCCTCTCTACCTCGCGACGTTTCGCCTCCCACGTTGGAAGCATTTTCAGGCGTGGGAGGCGAAACGTCGCGAGGGAGATAGGGAGCTCGCTCGACACGGCTATCCCGAAAGAACAGCTCTGAAGAGCAACCGTCATGTATCGAGCCGTGAAAACTTACATCAGTACACAGTTGTTAGCGTTGCTAGTCTCACAGTCGAGTGAAATGTGACCGCAGCATTGCTCACGCGTATAGTTGTGCCCACCCATGTGATGGTAGTGAGACAGGCCTTGGATGCTGAGGTGAGTGCGCTGTGCCCAGGCCACCCAGGTTGGCAGGAAGGAGCAGGTCCTGCCAGACACTGTGGCCGTTGTCTGTGCAGGTGCGTGGCAGAGGTGATGATCCATGCATTTGGTTTTCGTCACGAGTGAATGTAACCTGGCCGCAGCTCTTTTCTTTCGTAACAGATTGAAAAACAGCTCGCTTTTCATTCACAGTCAAACCATACTGCCTTCAAGCAGAACATTTACAAGTGGATAACATTTTGTGAAATTGCCTATCTTCTGGAGTAATGAAGGCTGTGATGAGGTGCTTTAGAGTTGTGCCTGCACTGTGATGCCAGTGCAGTCCTACATAGTTTTTGTTTTGTAACATCAGGACCCAGGAGTCATGAGTTTTCAAATACATCATAAATTAGAGCTTTTATACCAATTGTTAGTTTTATTGTATGTGGATTCCACACATGGTATTATTTCCTGTGTGTTGTTACACAACGTATTTTTATATTGACGTAAATATCTAAAATCATTTTACCACTTGAAGGTTTAACCAATGGCTTCAGTCCACAGCTGGAAAGTGACAGTTAAACCCTAGAGAGTTCAGATCTCAAATTCAGATGTGTTTTTACCATACTTTCTTAGTTGCATTTACCTATTTGCTTCTAAGGGAATTATTTTAGAATGTACCATTATAACTACTGGTCTGTACAGTGGCCTGTGGCCGCCTTGGCCTGATCTGTGCTGACCGCTAGATGGTGATGATGCGAGCCGAGAGAACAGCCGACAGATGATTGCCGAGATCCTGTGCAGAATTGTCACGTGAAACGAGCAGCCAATAGGGACACTGAAATTATATTGATCGACATCCCGACTGCCCCATCTGTTATGCATGGGGATTGCTCATCAAAGCGCGATTGGGGCTCAACTCTGCTTAACGTCTGAGATGTAGCGAGATTAGGCACATTCTGGGTGATTTCGTCACAGACATACTGCTTTACAGCTTTACAACCTCATCAAATTCATGATCGCCCACGACATGAAGCAGACTCTAGTCTGTGTGCGGTCCCTCAGGAAGAAATAGATTCCTCCCACAACAACGATGTTGTGTTGATGCGCAATTTGCCGGTTCCGCTCGCTTGCATCGCGCTGTTGTGTTTTGGGTCGAATCTAGCCAACGAATTCCCCCTGGTGTCCTTTATCCATTTCTCCCGTTGTTTATCTGTTGTGGGTATCTGTTTGCAAGTTTTTTCAGGATATTACCTGCAGCCCCAGGCCCTCCCTGTCGGGAAAATAAACAGCCCTCTCTCTCCCCGTATATCCCTGCCCCTTGCTCATTCCTTGTCACGGCACTGTGACCGCATCAACACAACAAGATTCGTAGACCAACATCGTGGCGCTTCAATTTTCTCACTCGGGGCAAATGTCACTTTTATGGAGTAACAGTAAATTAGTCTATTGCAGCTCTTTTGTACATTTTTTAAAATTCAACGCAGTGGGATAATGACTAGTAAATGGTTTGAAATTCATTGGTAAAGCTTCGTGCTTTGATTTTTCACCGTTCATGTTGGGTCACGGTGCCAACAACAGACTTTTAAAATATATTAAAGTTATGAATCCCATAAAACACATGTTGCCAAATGTGTGGAAATATATAATAACCAGGATATACTGTCATTCGAAAATGTGTTAAAGATGTACTTTTTAAACATGTTATAGTTTTTAATTGAAGGTAAGATTCCTTGCGCTTTGTTTTAATCTTCAAGTTTTGTGTCACATGTAGCCAAGTGAGTTTCACTTCCAAATCACACTTGCAAAAATAGCAGGGAAATATTAAAACATAAACCGGCATACCACTTGTAATCAGTATTATTTATTAGCTGACTGTTGACTAGGTTTGGCCTAATATGGTTATTAACTAACAGCAACAAAAATACCAATAAATGAAATCGTAAAATAACGAGGTTCATTCACAGAAATGAACCTAACTGGAGTGAATGAAGCTGGAGTTGTAGAGTTTTATTGACCTCGTCCGGCCTGCCTGTGCCCTCAGCAATGAAAGGGCCTCCTGTGTCGGAGGGCAACACAGGTCAAAAACAATTACCGAAGGAAATGAGGTCCATCGGACAGAAAGCCCCTGTTTTTTCCACAAACTCAATTTTACGAATATATCCTCTGCACAGAGCGACTTAAAAGCAGCAGCATCACGTGTGCTGTTTTGTTAATGATGGCACGAGATAAGGGTGAGAGCTGGACTTTTCTGCCTGCTTTTGTGGTTTTCTTTTGATGAATGTTGTGCTCAATGGCAGACATTTGTGCCGTAGTGTGATGCTACGTGAGAGGGGAGGGGGCTTTATTGAACTTATATTTCACCAAAACATACCTGGGTTTGGAAACGTACAAAACGATTCTGTGAGTACACCTTGGACAGAAGTTGAGGTGAAATGTCAGCAGCATTCGAAGGGAAGGTACGGTTCGAGCGGCCAGGTGCGCGCATGTCAGTTTAATCGGAGTAGTGAGGCAGGTCTAACCGTGACGCCTCCATCGGCAACACGGTTCACTGTCACCACTACGAACCAACCGCTCCACATGTTCCGCGCAGTGAGCGCTGAGCTTCCCGCTCGCTCCACTCGTGAAACGTGTATTTTTAACTACCTTGTATTATAATTTATATATATATTATTTTATTGTCACTTATGTGCAATGCTGTGTGCAAATAGTTTTTTTGTTTCGTTAATTTGTTATTTTTGTAAATGTGCGTGTTTGTTGTGTCGTAGGATAGCTGTAAAGAGCTTGCAAGCTCACTGGGTATTTTTCTGTTGTAATGATAAACATCTATATGGTTGCTCTTCAGAGCCGTTCTTTCGGTATAGCCGTGTCGAGCGGTCTCCATCGACACTGCTATCCCGACACAACAATTCTGAAGAGCAACCATCATGAGTCGAGCCGTGAAAACCTACATCAATAAACATCTATCTATCTCTCTAATGCCTGCGGGGCTGTGTTTGGCCTGTGGGACGTTGCGACCTCATGCATGGGACTCTGCACGGCCCTGCGCAGCTTGTGTCGAGAGACGGATCAGGTGGGAGTGTCGGGACTTGGACAAGCCATCCTGTGTGTGTGTTGCGATAATGGTGTAAGAATTCAAAACATGTTTATGCTTTGAGTTAGAGTAAGACTTGTTCATACTTGTAAATGTCAAAAGTGCAAGTTAATGGGTGCATCCATATACACAACAGTTTACTTGTTTACAGGGATTAAAAACAAATCCATACATTTGATTCAGATATTACCAATAAGTGGTTTATTTGAAAATGAACGATAAGAGCAGAAAGCAGGACTTGGCAAGAGTCAGTGAAGAGCGTTTTCATGAATGTTGTCCACGTTCAGATAGCACTGGGATACCTCCGGCCTGCCCCCTCGGAATTCCTGCAATAAAGCGCGCACAGTAAGCTTCTCCGCTCGACCGAGGCAGACGCCCGCATTCAAAACACATGCGCGCGTTTGATTTCACAATAAACAGATGCGTCTCGCTGCAAAGAATTGCAAGTACGCTGGCCCTCCAGAAATTGAGCGGAGGGTACCCATTCGGGATGGCTCACGCAAATCCCCCACCTCCATCCCCGCGATAACGTGGCGCACGATGCGTGTTCGCCAGTGACGCACGGGACCGTTTTTCAATCGAGGCTAAAAGGGACCATCTGGGCCCCAGACGTCCGGATGTGATGGCGTTGTACTGGCATGGCCGCTCGCCCACGTGCTCCTTGGTAACAGGTTGTTTTTAACGGTGGCCTTCGAACGTGTGGAACACGGGTTGTTATTTTATAAAAAAAGATGCGTTCAGATTTTTTTTATTTACGATTTAATAGTTTAATAGTGATGTATTTACCGAGTGTCAAGAGTTTTTTCAAGAGGATTCCGCTCGGGTTGTTTCATCATTTTATTGTTTTACGAGTGTTTTTCTGCAAAATATGTAGTGAACGTTGCCACACAAAAGAGGGGATTGTATTTCATCCAGAGCCACCAACGTTGGAAGCATCATCAGATGCTTCCAACGTGGGAGGCGAAACGTCGTGAGGGAGAGAGGGAGATCGCTCGACACGGCTATCCCGAAAGAACAGCTCTGAATTGCAACCATTTCATGAATCGAGCTGTTAAAACCTACATCTGTATTTTATCCTCAGCACGGTTAGATTTAGGAATCCAGTGCTCTTGTGCTGTCTGATGGCCACCTTGTAACAAATCCAACAACACTTGGTATTGCTGGGCAGTTTCCCATACTATAGTAACACTCATTTATATAGTGCTTCTTACACCATCCTAATTGTCCAGTGGTGTTTTACAAAACATTTATAAGTACCAACCAGGCTTCAACCTCCTATTAGCTCTCGAGATACGACATGATCAGGCACAAAAATGGTGATTTATCCATAGGCAGCGATTTCCTTCAACGCGGTGATTACTGTTTACATCACCATCGTCACCACCGGCACAACAGCAGCAACAACAGCGACACCCCGAGTGATAAATAGCACAGCACCTGCAGGGTTTCCTCCCAGCCCCCAACCCCAGTGAAACACAACTCTCGTCTCTGTAACCTTGGAGTGTCACCCCCGACGCTACTAACGCCAACCCGTCACCCCCTCCCCCCACTCTCCCGCTTCCCTCGTAAATGTCTGGCAACAGCTGTGAGACCCTCACCTGCTGTTGCTCTGCTGTGGCAGGGATCGACAGCATCATTCGCATTATTCACTTAGTGATGCGTTCACTAAGTGCTCCTGGCTCTATCAAACAATGCGGTGTATTAAGAACAACACCTTGCGAATTCAAACGCAGTCGAATATGAGTTGAAACTCACTAATTATGCGTGGAGTTTCACGTCTGCGTACACCACAATGACATTGTTTTTATGCCATGTCTATATTTAAACAATCATTAATTGGCAGCACATTAACTTTTTTTACAGTGAACGGCAGAGTGATGACAACAAAGGTTCATCACGGTTCGTGTAGTGCCACATTGACTGTCACGTTTATCAAAACGACGCCCCTAGCACCGCTATAAATCAACACGGTCGACTAAACGGAAGATCGCTCCGTGGGCGCACACACGCCACCGCTGCCCCCACAAGATCTGCGCAAATGTTTGGATATACATTGGCAGCGCGTGCGCATTTTTGTCCGTCGAGCCAGCGAGCGGTGTTTGCCGAGCGCGATACGGGAACAAGGTCGCCGGTGCGCCGCGCGCCGTTCCTCGGACATGAAAGGACGCGGGCAAATAAGCGGCCCTGATAACATTTCCCAGTGCCCCAGGGTGCCGGCACGCGCTATAAGTTACTCTTTTGACCGGCAGCCTTGTTTTCTCTTTCCTAACTCGTGAAGCACATCGCCCCGTCGCGAGACATCAGAGAGAGACGAGAGTCGACACGCTTCACGGACCGACCGGCGAGCCGACAGTGCCACGGGCGTGCGCTTTAGCCGCGCGGATTAAAGAGCCGAGGCCGCTCTCGGATCGTCAGATGTGGACACAATGTGAGTAGTGATCGTCCTGTTTGAAGCGCGCTCAGTCGGGCTTGCTCGTGAGCGCACAGTGGCCACTGTTGGAAGTCATTTTGACCGAAGCAAGCGGTTGGTCAGCGGCCACCGGCAATGAGAGCGGCCTTTGTGGCGACGATTCATTTGGGAGTAAATCACAGGGCAGGGCGGCGTGGAGGCGACTTGCGCTTGGCGGCGGGTCACGTTTATGGCACTCGTTGAGATGTGCTGCTGGGGCAGAGGTGGTTGTTACCGACAGAGGGCCGCTCCACGGGGTCTGTGGATGAGCGCGTCGCGTAAAATGTAACGAGTGCACGCGCGTGTGGGTTTGCTTGCTTGCTGTGTACGCGCGTAACGCGCTGCAAGTTGATGTGCTGCTTGTTAAGGCGCTAAGTCTGCTGAGAAAAAAAAAAAATAATATTTATGGTTTCATTTGCTTTCTTACCAATATGTTAGGGAAATTGCTTTTTTGACCGGCTGTCTTTCGCTTTTTTTTTTTAGATAGATAGATGTTTATTATTACAGCAGTCTTTCTCTTACATACACATCAGCAGAAAAAATATATACTCTTTATTCTCAGTTATGGGACAAACTTATGGGAACAAAATTGTTTTATCTGTTATGTATAGTATTGTAGATCAGTGAAGCGTCATCTTCTGGTGTGAATTTACATTTGCACGTTTGTCTATGTGCATGTACATCATGAGTCCGGATGACCCATCTAATTACTCCTGCAATAACATGTAATCTTGCAACTGTATTATTATTATTACTAACGTCAAAGTGGTTTTCTGCTGTTGTGAGTCTAGGCTGGTGCTCATTTAATATTTGCAGCCTTGAGCCAAAAGTGTAAATTCAATATTCCTATTACTAAGGAAAGTTTATTATGGCTACTACCAGTATTATATCACCTAATTTTAACTGCATTACTTGAAGTGTATACAGAGGTGAAAGTAAACTCCTCCGGTCCAGTATACCGGTAGGAAAGTGGCCGAAGCATTGTGCACGGCATCGGTGAAAAGGGGGCTTGTGACACGAGTGTACCGGTAGGAAATGTTAGTTACTCTCACCCACGAGTTATATATCCCCTCCATTTATGGCGGTCACGCTTCCGTGATGGCCATACAAGCAGAGCCAAGTGTTAATTTCCAATCACACGCAAAATGCTGAGATATTCACCTAGGGTTAGAACAACATCGAGGCAGCGCCAAGGATTTTAAGTGTAAAGTTCTGGGAACATGGGGCGACACGGTGGCGCGGTGAGTAGCGCTGCCGCCTCCAAACAAGAATTCCCGGGTTCGAATCCCGGCTCGGGTGCCTTTCTGTGTGGAGTTTGTATGTTCTCCCCGTCCCCGCGTGGGTTTTCGCCGGGCACTCCGGTTTCCTCCCACAGTCCAAATACATGGTGCTGTATAGGTTAATTGGCCTGCTGACTAAATTGCTCCCGGGGCCCTGTGATGGATTGGCGTCCCACCCTGGATATAGCCTTGCCTTGCGCACTGTGTCTGCCGGGATAGGCTCCGGCTCACCGCAATCCTGTACAGGATTAGGCGCTTTCTGACAACGAGATGAGAAGTTCTGGGCACATTTCGTGAAGGCTCTTGGCCAATTCCCATCATGTTCTTGATGAGGTGGACGACTGTTGAGCCGCCGATCCCCCAAGCCCTCTCAACAGCTGCGCAAACACAGCTCATCCCACTCCACGTGAGCATCGCCGCCGAGATGGAGAGCGAGCGAGGCGCCAGGCCTCGTCTCCCGAACCGTGCCAATTTCAAATGCGACTTCGCTAATTATATATATACACACACACACGCGCTAATACACGGTGTGGTGCTCACACGCTCACTACCCACACGCTCACGCACACACACCATCATGGCCACACACTCCCATGCGAGCAACGTCTTTTTCAAACGTTGACATACACATCGCCATACTCATCCGCGTAAATACTCTCATTCCCAAAGACAAAGATCCCCCGTATAGCCTTAACAGACTGCAGGGTCGAGTGCAGTTAGCAAGCACCTAGGAAGGTCGACACGGCACACGCGGGGGTGGGTGACCAGCACCCCGCCAGGTACTCATTCGGGCTGAGTCGACCTAGGGGAATGCCCAGGAGAAGTTAAGATATTGTTACACTGTTGTTGGTCGCGAGCGGAAAACCCGGGTTGCGAGGTTCATAGCACAGCAGCCATAACCACTCCGCTGCTACTCCCCATACACACGGCCACACACGGATACACACGCACGCACACGACGAGCACATCAACAGGAGTGCATTTTTATTGCATTCAAAAAAACGGGAGCACTTGAGAAGTTATTTGTTGAAGATGTGGGTGTCGACAGAGGTTCTAGTAATCCGCATCGTCACAACACTGCGATTATCAATTACAATGACGGATCTTGACACCGCGGCGTAATGGTTCCGGTAAGAATGTTATATTTAATGGAGGATAATCCCTCCACATAACTCTTACATTGCATACAAGGCAGCCACAAGAACATTTCAACTATTGGGCATGTTTGGTAACGCTGATGTTATTAATGGTTCTTTTTATTTTATGGTGTTGATTTTGAAACATTATTTGGATAGTTGTTTTTTTCTAAAGCATTTTTGAGACGTTGACCGGATTGGCATGATCTGCGTGTTGCTGTGCCAATGCCAACACGCACGAACGGCTGCTGAAATAGGTGAATCATGTTTTTTTTTTACAAGGGAGGCTTTTGAGTAAATCATGCCTCATTTCTCTATAACCAGTTTTTTACGTCCATATTATAAGTAGGTAGGGTGGGGGGAGGGGGGAATGGGGGCTCATTTTCCCCACAACTATATTGCAGTTGCATCGTCCTGATGGAGGTTTTCACGGCTCGACTCATGATCATTGCTCTTCAGAGCGGTGCTTTTTGGGATAGCCGTGCCGAACGTTTCGCCCACCACGTTGGAAACCTGAGGATGCTTCCAACGTGGGAGGCGAAACGTCGCGAGGGAGACAGGGAGATCGCTCGACACGGCTATCCCAAAAGAACAGCTCTGAAGAGCAACCATCATTGTCGGCATCATTGCATAAAAAACTGAGACATTCCAATTTAACGGGCATTTTTATTGACGCTCGGGATGTAGACTTTATGTGCCCTGCAGAGAGTGTTCATTTGATGTCAGTCAGGATGATTATTATTTTGATTATCACAGCTGAAATATGTGAATACATAAGCTGAATGAAATTAAGCTAAAAAATTACATTTTATATTGTGTGTGTTATAGTGCAATCATCGGTGATCAGGCTATGCCATCACATCACTACCTTTGAAAACCACATCGTAACGTGGGTGGCTGTCCGGATTCAATTCCAGGATCTCAGCTGTGCCAGTTGAGTGTTTTTACAGGCTGTCATGGGGACATGGCTTGGCCCGGGTCTGGCTCAGTGTGCCTCTGGCACGGTTACACTCCAGCTCCAACCCATTTACAACTGCTTGTAAAACCGTACGTTCGTAAGTAAGTGAATGAGCATGTGAAATCATGGAACAAATACATTCTCATAGATAGTGGAATTTAGGTGGACTGAGTCCCATGCTTTGTGCCTCCCAAAGTAGAGGCCGGAACTTGTGTGGACCACAGACCCACAGTGGAGACTTAACTTTTCTCTAAATGAGCCACGCTGTATTGTACACTGGCATTCCTGACAGTTTCTACCTATCTCAAACCCGCCTTTCCTTGAAAATTGATAGGAATGGTTGCATTTTCCCATCTCTCCAAACGTGAATTGCTGCATGGTCTCCATGACCCAGTACAATCTGGTTTCCACGAAAGGTCATTACGGTGAAGTTGCTCTCTTCTTTGTGGTACATTACTGTCTTCTCTCTTTAGATTATAGATCCCTCTCCTAATTCCCCCAGACCTTTCTGTGTCCTTTTCACGACATAGACCATTGTACTCTCTCGGTAAAGATTCCAGGTTAAGCACGACCCACTTATTGCGCTAACGTCACACCAGTAAAGAGTGTGGAACACCCTGCAGTTGTCATTGATCCCGAGCTCTTGTTTTCTTCCAACATGTCTCTGCTCTGCAGGACCGTGTATGCCTCCATCCGCACAGCATCTACCGTACCTGGCAATTCCTTACCCAAGCTGTCACTCAAGCCTTGGTCCATGCCTTCATCGTACACCGACACGACTACTCAAATTCTCTTCCTTATGGCCTCCCCAAATCCCTCATCTCCAAACCCCAGAGGATCCAAAATGCCTCTGCCAGACGTCTCACGTGTTTGTTGTGTCGCAGGAATCCTGTGAAGAGCTTGCAAGCTCACTGGGTATTTTCCCACTGTAATAATACAAATCTGTCTATAAACATATTTCACTGCACCCGTATCTGGCACGATACATATTCCAATATTTAAAACTGTCTACGACTGACCCCAATATAATCCTACATCAATTCCCAGATCGCACTCACCATCTTGACCATCCTTAGTGGGATCACCCCGACTTAACTCACGACTCCCCGTGCGCTCTCCCCTCCAGCAGGCTGACTGAAGCACCCGGTCACCCTTCATTCAGTGGGAGCTTGCTCGTTCTCCCCTGCTGCCCGCACAGCCGCGTAGTCTGGAACCCCGTTCGCCCAGCCACTCGTACTGTTTACTCCACGCCACGGCTCATGTGCACGCTCAAATCTGTTCATTTTTCCTCTGCCTACGAGTCACCTCCTCTCGCTTTGCAAAAATAAACAGCGTGTCGGGATGCGGTTGCACTTACACGCTATGTAAATCCGCGTCGCATTGTCTTGTGTTCATGCCTCTGCCGGCTACCGGCCCACCTAAGCCACCGCGGCGTCAGAAGGCAGCAGCGAGACGACTTGCTCGCAGAAAAATGCCGGGGAGGGAGACGGGAAGAGCCGCGTTCGGGTAGCTGGCGCGACATTGAAAACAGGAAAGGGGCAACCCACAGGGGACTGTCCCCTGCTTTTCGACTGTCCCCTGCGTTTCTATTGTCTCTGCTGCCGTCCCTTTGTTTGTAATAAATCGGTCTCGCGCGTTTATTTATTTATTTACTCACTCGCCTGCTAGCTTAGGGTCGCAACTTGCAAGCATAGCTGTGTCCAGCCCCACGTAGCTGCGTCGTGTCACGGAATGCGCCGGTGGAGGCCACGCTTTCGGTGGCCTCCAGCAAGAAGTCCCTGGGTTCGATTCCCGGCTCGGGTGCCTTTCCGTGTGGGTTTTAGCCGGGTACTCTGGTTTCCTCCCGCAGGCCAGAGACATGCTGCTGCATAGGTTGATTGTAAAACAACCCCTACGGCTGACATGGTGAGGCGGGCATTCAACTAGTAGTGGATCGACAGAGGGTTGTACATTCTAAGTATTATTGTACTGATGTAGATTTTCACGGCTCGATTCATGATAGTTGTTCTTTTGCGATAGCCGTGTCGATCGATCTCCCGCTCTCCCTTGCGAAGTTTCGCCTCCCACGTTGGAAGCATCATCAGGCGTTGCCTAAAAGAACAACTCCGAACAGCAACCGTCGTTATTGTTATTATTTTTAAAATTATAAATGGCGTCAGTGCTTCTGAGAGAGCTTGGGTTTTGGAATACATTGGCTTGTGGGCAATTGATTTCAAGTCGGTGACAAACAAGGCCGTCTGTGTTCGATGCCAGCGCTCTCTCTGGGGGCGGGATGATGCGGCGTGGCTGAGTGTGTCTGTGCGAAGCGGAATGTACGACACGAGAAGCCGCTGTTCCCAGTGCTTGCGTAACATTTCGAACTTTGAGGCACGCCACTGTCCCGCTTCAGTTTCACCCGAGTCATTTCGTTGACTTAATTTTCCAAATTGAATTGTTTGGCACGGCTTGCAAATGTCGGATTAACTCAACCGTCTGCCACGGGTAATTGCTTTGGGTTTTAACAAATATGTTTTACGAGAAACGCCCCAAACATTTGAAAATCCCGTGACAGAACAGGACCTACTGTTCTGTCGCTGGGCATACTATGTGTGCCCACGGTGCGTGGGCACACAGTGTTTATGCGCGGCACGCAAAAACGATGGCTGGCAGCGCTATCGCATTGCGAAAACGTCTGTTCAAATGTCGCCCGACACTTTTGACTCGCAGTTATATGTCACCTCGGTGCTCTTTGTCTTATCTCCCGCCTGAACTTAAATTAGCTCAAGGTGACTCTTCAGCAATCCCATCTCCATTGGGTAACGAGTTATCGTCCCGAAACGCTCTCGACTCCAGCGATTGTCAGTGTAACGGGTGGCAGGAAGGCCCGCAGCTTTTGAGTCGTAGTGCGTTGGTCATTGTGTTTTTTAAGTATAGTTGAGGGCAAAACGTAACCCCGTGTCGGCAGCGTTGAGAATCTGGTAATGTCCTGCTTCTGGCTGCTGCTGTCATGTTAAAGGTTGTGTGTTAGGCTGGGTGCCATGACAGCCTGGCATCTGCTGTCAATATCACTTTCGGTAACGACACATTCTCCCCGTGCCGCGATCACCACCGTCACCCGCGTCGCCTCCGCAATCGCTCGCCCGGCGAAGTGTCGTGTGGAAACGTGGAAACGCGTTGGCACCCGCGCGCGTTTCCTTCCCTGGCGTGACCGCTCGTATGCCACTCGTCCCCACGCTCCCTCCTGGCGATGCTGGCGTTTGTGACCCTGATGCGCCGGGCTTTCGCCACCGTCGTCGTGTCGTCCAAACACTGCCACACGTGGCATCTCGCCCGCGCTGTGACGTCGCCCGTTCGTACGTGAATTAGGCCCGGTCGTCAGTGCGTTCTTGGCTGTTGAGTAGATTGAGTCATGAATGTGAACTGCACGTTGTCCACCGGGCAAGTGGTGGAGGTGCGGATCGCGTGGGGTTTGTGTGCCAATGTAAACTTGAGCAGAGTCCCCAAATTATCGTGACCTCGGAATGACACCCGTTGGCAGATTGCCTCCCCGCGCTATGCACTAATCTAACCACACGCGTTGAAACCTGGCGTTGTCTCACTCCTATAAAGGGGCAGAACACGTTCCAGAATTGGACTTCTTTTTTAATTGCTTGTCCTTGTTTCCGTCCGCCTTGCTCCAGATTGAGCTGGCTCGGTCGTCATGTCGAACGTGTCGCCTCTCGAATAGCACCAGAAATCTGGCCCCGTGTGCCTTCTGTCACTGAAGAATAAACCGCGCAGCGCCGAGGAGCGGCACAGACGCACGTGATCTCTATCGCGCGGATCCTGTGCACAAGCGGAATCAAGCGGAATCGTCCTGAAGGCTCAGCCATCTCTGGGTTTTTTTTTATTTTTGCAAGAGCACTTTGTTTTATCAGTTGATGAAACAAAGTGATAAGCAGCTGAGGGCGCTTGTGTTCCAATTGGACCAGCGTTGACGCATGCAGCTAAGTGAGATGTGCTCGTGCCAAGACGTTGAAACCAAACCCTGCGGTCGCTCGCCTCCGTTTTGCAGGAACTTTGCGGCAACAAATATAAACCGCAGGTATTCAAGCAGCTGGGAGTACACCGCTCGCTCGCAATGCCAGGTTGAGCCGGAGATTGACCCCGCATTGGCAGAGGGGTACAACCCAACGATAAATTACGCCTTTTAATTCACTGGCTGAGCCTCTGCAGTAAATTCGCAAATCCTTTAGTGAACAACACACATTGTCCTCCCCCGTTCCAGCCCGAAGCTGCTCCTGACGTCTCGCTCTGCGGCCTGTCTTCCCGCGGTGTCCAGGCAGCAGCAACAGCAGGCTCTCAGGTTTCCTGTGCTCTTGTGCTTTCTGATCTTTATATATATATCTGTGCAGAGTCTTGTGGGATTGCCTCCCGGAGGTCAACTTTGGCCTGGATTCCTTGTTTTGTGCCTGCTCGCCACGTGGATTGACAATAGCCTTGCAGATTGAACAATTAAGTGTTAAACATATAATTTATTTGGTCACCACTTTCCATATCGCTAATACTCTGCGTGCCATACTTCCTTCATGCTTGCTACTCTGAGCTCTGGGCAGGGAGGTGACGAGGCAGCAGTAGCGTGTTTGTGCCAAGCTTGTGTGTTATAGAGCGGTGGGTGGTGGCGGGGGTGGCGGTGGTGGTGTGGGAGGGAGAGACGGACCATTCACGGGGGTCGTTTTCTAATTTGGCCACAACGGTGGGATCGGAGGGGGCCTGAAAACGGACGTGACTTCTGACATCCGGCTTCACGTCCTGTCCAAGGAACAGCGAACCCAGCTGAGGCTCCGCCAACTGCTCTGGAATGCGCGCGCCCCATTCAAAGGGGCCTCCTTGTGTCCTAAAGGGCGCGCGCTTCATCCGCGGCCCTCTCCATGGACTTTCGCCAGATAGGCACGCTATCAGCTCCGAGGGGCCAGCGGCTTTGATCGGCGTGGGGTTTGTTTGTCCAGAGGGTCCTTCTAGAAAAAAAACGTTAGTTTATGGAAGATTACGGAAAGAGCTGTTGTTTTTGCTTCCAGACTTTCGAGGTGGGGGCGGCGGAGCGGCTGAGCGGGAGAAGCTAGAGTGAGAAGCGGGCACCGCCGAGGCCAGATGAGGTGGTGTACAGTACATCCGACGAAACCCCAATCGAGGAAGCCTCGCAAAGCCCTCATTAAAATTAACCTCCGGGCCTCCAATGATGTCAGCAGTGGCTCCACTTACATGGTCGCTATGCCTTGATGCTGAAGTCTCTTAAGACGAAAATAGATCTGAAGCCGTGGTGTGCCAGCGTGACCGTGAAGTCAGCACGGGCACTCTCTGCCGGTGTCCTCCCACACACAAACATCCCGAGCCAGACCCGCCTGGGAAAGTCTTGACACTCGGTGACCCATTTTTACATGGAGAAAAATAATGCCTTTTCCTAAGTCTGATTTTAATAAACCGCACGTGTAAAACCAGTTTAAAACGAA
Organism: Geotria australis; assembly: GCA_036362915.1. Lineage (NCBI taxonomy): Eukaryota > Metazoa > Chordata > Hyperoartia > Petromyzontiformes > Geotriidae > Geotria > Geotria australis. Next base: position 8,313,465 of record JAZEWU010000016.1, read on the forward strand.
TTACTTCTCGAAATGTAAACAAAATTACAATCAACGTCACGGAGGGAATAATAATTTTAAAATATTTAGATCACAGTGGTTACGCATACAATTTGTTTAAAATCCATCATGTACAAAGGGACAATGGAGTTTGACTGGGGAAGGAAATATTTACTGTGAGGGCATCTATGACCAAACATACGTAATGTGCCCAATCTCAGCATATCTCGGAAGCTAAGGAGAATTAAGTCCGGATAGTGCCTGCTTGGGTGACCCCCTGGGCATGCCAGGTTGTGAATGGCTCGTAGGCGCCCACAGTTTAAATAACACACTTTGTGGGGAGTCCCTTATCCAGCAATGAATCAACACAAGGGCTGCTACATGTACACACTGTCTCTGCGAATTGAACAGCCGTCATCCTATAGAGGCATTGGCCCTCCCCATAGGAATGTCGAATTTCCACCTCCGGCTCAGGGCCATCCGATGGAGCCTTAACACCTTCACATTTTCACTTTACCAGGGGGGGGTGGGTGGGGGGACTCAGCCCCGCATTTGCGTTTGTTATCAAGTTATTATTCTTATTATTCTTAAGACATGATATCTATGCCCATTGATGCTCACCGACCATTGTGAGCAGCAGATGCCGTCCGCGTCTGGCCGGCTTCGTCGGAGTCGTGGGCGCCAGTGCCGGCGAGCGCGCTGTGAGCGGCTTCGCAGACACGGCTCCGCGGAGGCGGCGGTGGTGGCGGCAGCGAGATCGCTGCCCGATAGTTTGCGCCGAGTGAGAAAAAGCAAAGTTGGTTGAGTTCCTTATCGCTGGCCGCGCTCCGGCACCTGTGCCGCTCCTCGCCGGACCCCACGGGGAACTCCGGTGACGCACGGCAAATAATAATCATAATAATAGTAAAGTTTAATTTAAAACGCGTGGCACATAGTCGTTCGATTTCGACGGGTATTCATTCGAAGAAAGAACGACTCAGAGGCGTGGGCGAGGAAACCGCAGAGAGGCGGAGGAGGCAGCCAGGCGGTTTGCCGGCACCAACAATATTGCCACACACTGCGTCCTGTATATTATGGTGTTATCGGCCAATTAATTATTGAGTGTTTTTTTTAAGTTGTGGGAGGAAACCGGAGAACCCGGAGGAAACCCACGCAGAACAGGGGGAGAACACACAAACTCCACACAGAAAAGCGCCCAAGGCGGGAATCGGACTGCCTCGGACAAGCCCATTCTTTCAGTGAGGCGCCGATGTTACCACTGCGCCACCCTGCCGCCCTGGCATGGTCAGGTGTTTGGGGGGGCATCGGTGCGGTGGGGGGCTACTGGTCCCCGGGGATTGCGGCAGGGTAACGGAGGAAACTATGGGATTCATTCTGTGTGGGTCATTGTTTTTAATTTGTTACACAAAGGCAAAGATCGCAGCCCTATAGCCTGAACAGACTGTAGGGTCAAGTGCCGTCAGCGAGTAGCACCTATGAAGGCCGATACAGCGCACGAAGGGGTGGGTGGCCAGCACCACTCCCGGCCGCCTTTGTCTCCCTGTTGGATATTGGCTTCCCTGGACCTTGAAATCATTTTGTTACGTAAGCATTTCGTAAATTTTAAATGAATGTTGACATGGAATTTTCCTTTGGAGGAAACTTCACTAGAGGGTGTCAGCTGTGGCGACTGAGTGATGAAATCAGCTCGCGTGCAGCTGCTAGATATACTTCTGCATCACGATGCCGCGAGGATTGATTACGGCTTGGAGAGGTCTTCATCCAGCAGTGGATCGAGCATGATTGATGATGATGGTGTGTTCATGCCTCTATACACTCACACTCGTTTTGTGTGTATGTGTAGCACTCTGCTGCCTTCTTGGTCGGTGAATGCTGTGGACCTCCGAACGACACGTGCGATGCCAATGTGATGTTTAATCTGTGCTGTGAACAGCGTGTGCCTTCCACTCCTTAGCAATTGCATCTCAGATGTTCAGTCACGCTTAAGGAAATGACTTCAAAGTAAACAAACACTGCACGTGAACACAAAATATAAAATTAAACATTAAAAGCAGCCTTTGGAATGCACTGGCCTATGACGGCAACAATCAAAGCACATAAGTAAAATACGTTTTTGTTCAAGTCACCTTTATCATTCAAAATAACAGGGGGGAAAAAAAAATCCGTAACGGCAGTCTCCACCTCCTAACTCGTCCCCAATGTCACGACGACGCGACGCTCCGGAGCAGTGTAAGCGACGTGGTGGGCTCCTCAATAAAAACGTAAAAATAAATAAAGCACACAACTTATTTACGTTTTGAAATCCCACGGTGGCGGCGGCGGCGGCGGCGCGCACTGATGCCGGCCGCGATTACGCGCAGCGGAGACGCCGCAGTCATAACTCGGGCGGAGATCGGCTCCCGCTCGCCGGCCGCTCGGCTGCGGGGCGCGGCCTGGACCCGCCTGCCGGGTGGCCGCCGAGACCGCGGGCACTGATAGCCGCGACGAGGTGGCGGCAG
>JAZEWU010000016.1:8317793-8330613 GCA_036362915.1 Geotria australis
CCCGACTATCTGAGCCATCTCTGCGCCTCCCCCCGTCGCCCCGTCTCCCTTCAGCGTCTCCCTTCAGTGTCCTCCTGTAACCATCCATCCATTGTCAGAAACCGCGTAATCCTATACAGGGTTGCGGTGAGCCGGATCCTACCCCGGAAGACACAGGGCGCAAGGCAGGACTATGCCAATGATGGGACGCCAGTCCATCACAATGCACCGGGGGACATTTAGTCCGCAGGCCAATTAACCTATGCGGTAGCATGTCTTTGGACTGTGGGAGGAAACAGGAGTGCCCGGCGAGAACCCGCGCGGAAACGGAGAGATATATGTTTTTTGTGTCGTGTTAAGTATCTATTCATACTTCTGTCTCCTTTTAAAACGACATTTCACGCGGACACCCCGCGCGTACGCTGCGGTTTAAACACCGCTGATAATTCGGTGATTTATTGCCGCTCAGAATACATTTCGGGGAAACCAGATATTTACGTTCACGCGTTGCCGCGTCGCGTTTGAAATCGTACGCTCGTGAGACACGCGTGCGTCAGCTATCCGAGTCACGCAACGCATCCCTTAAGGCGACGACGGGCAGTTGTTGACGCGGCAGTGGCGTCACGGCCACAACGCTCCGTGTAGGTGTTCACGCGGTGACGGCGGGTGCCTTAAACGTGCCAGCCCCCGAGATCTGCGTGATGTACCGCTCGCCGGACACCGCGCGTGGATTTCATGATAATTTAAGACCTTGTGGTCAGCAACGTAAGCCTAGCGGCCAGCGCGCTCCCTGTCGCGGTTCAGAAGTCCGTGATTTACAGGGTGGGGGGATTTATCGATGTGTGCTCAACTTCTGTGCAGGGAATGTTGAAGAATGCGTCATGTCCAGTCACCGTGTTAATCGTCTGCGTCGCCTCCCCTGTGCTCGATAATGGAACATCTGATAAATTAGCCGCCATCAAATTTAGATAAATAACTGTCTGTAATTGCAGTCATGCAGGCTGCCCTTGAAAAATATATTATGGACCTCAGCGTGCTGTCAAATGGTTAACGTAATATGGGGATTTTTTAAAATTCATCTATTCATCCATTGTCAGAAACCGCTTGATCCTACAGGGGCGCGGTGAGCCGGAGCCTGTCCCGGCAGACACAAGGCGCAAGGCAGGGCTATACCCAGGATAGGACGCCAGTCCATCACAGGGCACGGGGGCAATTTAGTTCACAGACTGTGCGAGGAAACCGGAGCGCCTGGCGAAAACTCCCGCGGACACGGGGGACAACTAATGAATCAATTTGTAAGTTAGATACGTATACTTGTAAGTAATATCGTCACCTCACACGTGGCGGACACTGTGTGACGTCGCCTCCTGAGCAGTTATCGCGACGCGTAGGATTTCACGCGTGGTTTGACGCGCGCGTTGTTCGCGCGGGCATCGCCCACGCTGCGTTCAGGCCGATCATTACGGTCATATTCCGCGCGGTGCCAAGACGAAATTGTGCCATTTTTCTTCGTGTGTTTACGTTTCACGGCATTTTAACCCGATTCAACTTAGCGAATAATGAGGGAGTTAAACACAAGCTGGGAGAGAAAAGCCGAATTTATCCAGTGAGCGTGCTCGCCAGAATAGCCCGGTCCAGATTTGTCTCGGGGTGAGCTCAAATTGTCTTCCCTCGTCGCGTTGCACTGTCTCCCGTTACACAGGCGGCGTTTTCATGTCACCACAGTGATTCCTCCTGATCCCGAGTCTGTGTCTTCATTCGCAACCACGACTGGGCCCCAATGGATGTGTGCCCTCGGTTTGTGTTCCGTCTCGATATGCAGCTGCACGCGGACCTTCGATACATTCAGATTGTATTGGAAATTGCGCCGTACGTGTAGGTGATATGATTGCTGTACTGATGGAGGTTTTCACGGCTCGATTCATGAAATGGTTGCTCTTCAGAGCTGTTGTTTCGGGATAGCCGTGTCACGGAGCGATCTCCCTCTCTCCCTCACGACGTTTCGCCTCCCACGTTGGAAGCATCGTCGTTACTGTGACTATTTCACCAGCCTCACTGCTGGTCTGAAAGGACTCTTTTAGAAGTGGCGGCTCAGGAAGTGTAGCCGATGCCTAGTTTAGTGCTTTATATATTTGTCCATATATGCATGCGTTTTGCTCGTAAATAATTATACATCCTAAGCTTGTACCCACAAATAGCAGCAAGTGGCCTTGTTGTTTTGCCAGAGTCATCAAGAGGTGACCTTGCGGTGGATTTTGATAGAGTTGCTTGTTATAGAGAGGGCCTTGAGCTCTTCTTAGAATGTGAGGCCCCCGCTGCCCACACGTGACATTCTCACAGACATTGAGCCACAGCTTTTTTTTGCCAGCTTAAGGAACAACTGTCAGGCCCCTGTAAGAGATTCACACGTGTGAGGAAGCACCTCCAGTGATTCGTTGTGCTTCAGCAGATGTGACATGTTTAACGGAACGATCGTTTATACTTCTGCTGTAATAATAAACATCTATCCAACGCCTGATGATGCTTCCAACGTAGAAGGCGACACGTCGCGAGGGAGATCGGGAGATCGCTCCCATACGGCTATCCCGAAATAACAGCTCTGAAGAGCAACCGTCACGAATTGATCCGTGAAAACCTACACCAGTTACTTTGTAAATGTAGTTAACATTTCGATTTAACGCTTGCTATCTCAGAGAAAGAAAATGGACAGAAGCCTACGTGTTTTAATTTACTATCAGTTAGGTGTGCGACTATATATATGTTTTTTTTTTTAAACTGGGCGGGTAAGTGCAGGAGCAAGGACAAGTCTGTGTGGTCTCTCCCTCCCTACCCCCTGCTCTCCTGGAGGTGTGCCGTGTGTTTCAGGTGAAGCACGGTGGCGGCGTGAGAAGTGAGCTGTGCGCGTTTGCTTAGCTTGTTTGTTTACCGTGCGGGCCGTCGAGCGGTGACGGCAGGCGTGCGGCCGCGATCAACGGCCTGCACTTTCAGGGCTCATCACATCTAATAATAATAATAATAGTTTTACATTTATAACGCACACATATTCATTCAATGTCGAAGGTAATTAATTCGACGAGTGAACGGCTCAGAGGCGCGAGGAAAGCGCAGAGAGGCGGCGGAGGCAGCCAGGCGGTTTGCCGGCGCCAACATATTGCCACGCACTGCTTCCTATAAATTATGATGTTATAGGCCAACTAATTAATGAGTGTTTTTTTTTAAGTTTCTAGGGCATGACAGGTGCCCTGGGCGCCACTTGAAGGGGGGCGCCACTGAGCAGTTTCCATTAAAGTCAGACAAGCCATCCTCGGAGAGTGAAAACATATTTTTCTTCAGATGGATGATCTGTCTTTGATTATCATGGGTGAAAAGCACTAGGATGGCCAGATTGTTAAACCACTTGTATTTTTGAGCTGATATTATGGTAAAGTTATCCAAAAGATGGGTGTCAGATGTTTGGACAGGGGCGCAATGTCAGTGCTTGCCATAGGCGCTATTTTCCGTAGACAGGCCCCTGGCTCGCACATGTCCGCACGTTCATCAGCGCTGGGCGGCCATACACACCGCTCCAGCCCTCTTTGTCGAAAGAACCTTGGTGTGTTGTTGTCGCCAGCGCTAATTGCCGCCTATTTTAAGTGCTGCATCCCTGCCTTTGCCCCCTACGCATTGTTTCTCAAGGTCCTGCTTCTATTCGGCATTAAAGCGCCGTTTGTCCGAGGTGTCTGGCTTTAGGGTCTGCTTTCGCGCGGTGCCGATAGACAGTAGGCGGGACTGTGCCCGTAAGACCGAATTACAGGAGGCGGCAAAAGGCAGCAGTAACTCGAGACCGCGTGGTCTCTGGTCCGACAAACGAGAAAATGCCAACCAGATTGGAATGCCGATGACACAAATTCTTAGGGTGCCCATTTTGTTGCGCACAAACAAATCGATGTAATTAACGTGGCATTTGCGTCTGCAGCATTTTTCTGCAGAGAAGACAACAAAGACTGTGTTTTGCCAAAAAAACACCCCATCTGATTAACAGATGTGTTGTCGATTTTTTCCACAATCCGTATTTGTAATGTACTATAAACGGTCTGCAATATAAATGTAATGTGTTTGAAAATGTATTTTTTTACATTATTGTTTTTGTACCCAGACTCATATCAATGACATTTACATAGCTACACAAAAGGAACATTAGGAACAGTAAAATGAGACGCGTCGTGAAGGCTTTCGCTGGATTAATATTAGATTATCAATATGAGATTATTGCATTAGAGAGGTGGTGCAATGGTTAGCGCTGCACGCCATGAACCTGGGCATCTTATTTTTATTCCCATCCACGACCAACATCAGTCTCGAGTGGTGATTCAAACCTGACCTATGTTCACCCCTTCACCAGCTACATTAACTTTCATGGTGAGGTATGATTATTAAACAACGCCCGTGATGTGACATGGTTCGGGTAGAAGATTGACAAAGGCCAGCAACTTATTTTGTCTGCATTACAAGACTAAATTCTGCACATGGGAAAGCAAGCACTTCCCCCACACTCGTTTGTTTCAAGAGGCTCCTGCTCGGGACATTGTGTCAATTCCTACCACAGTATTCCTTTACGCAGATAAGAATCGAGACACGTTGCCACTGTCTGCGGCTCGTAGTAGTGACACGACGACCCGCCGCCGGTGCCCGCCTTCTGGACGTGTGAATCACCGAATTTACGTCGAGGCAGGAGGCGCTTTTATGGAGTAATACAGACGCCTGTAAATGCTCCTCCTCCGCGCCTTGGCACGGCACCGTGAAAACGCTTGGAGGGCGCCGATTGCCGGCGAGCTGGCCAGCCACACGTGACGAGGCCGCCGCAGGGCCGGCTGGCCGAGCGACTTGCTTGGAAGTGGATGGCCGCTAATTCATCTCCTTTAAAAGCTGTGTTTGTTTGTCTGTGATGTTGCACCTAGCGGAATGGAGGGAGGCCCAAATGTTTTCACTCATTAAATAAATGGGGATTTCTTTCAAGGGCCTTCTTTTCAATGCGGTGTCTTTAACGCGCTGCCGACAAGAAGGAATACGAGCTCGTGATTGCCCGCGCTAATTGACCCTCGCCGCCACGTTTCTCGTGAGCACCGCTGTTTTACGCGGTGTAAGTGTGCGTTTGGGGCGGCAAGGTGGCAATGCGGTGAGGAGCGCTGCCGCCTCACAGCAAGAAGGTCCCGGGTTCGTATACCCGGCTCGGGTGCTTTTCTGTGGGGAGTTTGCATGTTCTCCCCGTGTCCGCGTAGGTTTTCGACGGGCACTCCGGTTTCCTTCCACAGGCCAAAGACATGCTGCTGCGTAGGTTAATTGGCCAGCGGATAAAATTACCCCCGGTGCCCTGTGATGGACTGGCGTCCTATACTGGGTATAGCTCTGCCTTGCGCCCTGTATCTGCCGGGATAGGCTCCGGCTGACCGCGACCCTGTTGGGGATTAAGTGGTTTCTGACAATGGATGGATGAAGTGTGCGCTTGTGTGTTGTCAGTCTGGCCGTGCATGTGCGCTTGTGTTGTCTCTTCATTGTCATCGCATACATACATACATCGTGTGCAGCCCCCACACATTTCACCCGGGCTTGGCAAGGATTAATTGATTTAGAAATGCAAGTGCAATGCGGCCCGTGTTTACAATACTTTTTAATCTCTGTCTAAGGGTCACATTCCACTTGATAAGACAAACACTTAAGAGATAAGCAAATGTTCTAGAGATTTACATGACACTTAAACAAGTAAGATGCACTGTTCAGCTGCTCAAGGCCAAGCCCTTTTATGCCCCCGCCATACTGTATGTTTCTCATGAAGCCCTTTAGAATGGTTCGTCTTTTCACGTCGGTGGTTAATTACATGGTACACACAACGTGGTGGGAACAGACTTTGGGAGTTTGAATGTCTCTTGATATTTCCATCTGATGCCTCCTGTTCTTGTTGGCCTCTCGAATGTTATTGTTTGCTATATTTTTCTTTGTGTTGCTTTAATCCCCTTTGTCGTGGACGTTTGGGTAAACATTTATAAACACTCGTGCAGAGGCTGCAAGCGGCGCCAGATCGGTGGCACCCACAACAACATGAATTCTTCACGCAGGAAGTCTCACTGAGTCTTAAACACAACTATTGTGGTCCTCTGCGGGCAGTGGTGCACAGCAAAACTACAACAAGCACAACACAATCCATCAATAATTCTGCCCTAAAATGAATATATATATAAAGGACAACGTTTAAGGCAATGACGCTTCAACAGAGAGATGTAGAGGTCAGGACATTGGTAGTTGGATACTGCACTATATACTATGGAGCCCTGATTTAAATTACATTCCTTTAAATATTTTTGATGACCTTTTATTATTGGCATATTAACCATAGCTAAATATCAACTGTGTGCTTTTGGCTGAAGGGACAATGGTATATAGGATTCCAAAATATAGTTTTTAATTCTTCAGTGCTGTCTTATTAATAAATCTGTTGTGTTTTTCGAGTCTTCAATACTTTTCTGGAAGGGTCTTGCCAGGAAGGTTAGGCTCCACAGCCAAGTATTAACAGAGAATGCGCCACTTAATGTGAAACACATCCTAGTTGCTGGGCTGCTTTTCCCCTCAAACAGAAGTGAAGCTACGCTCCAAGAACGATGTCTATCCGCGTGTGAGTCCCACAATCACTCAAATCCGACGGCTTTCTACACAGGTGGCAACAACCGCCCATGTGTTGGCATCGACCACAAGGCAGCTTGTCTCACCGTCCATTGCTCCGAGGCTTCCACAGTAGCGCACGCTACAGCTGTTTGGGATTCTAACAAGGAGAAACAAATCGCCACAAATACACAACCAAGCTATTGACATCTCCCTTTGGGCCCTCGGTCCCTTGTTAATACAGAGCTATTGCTAGTCGTGTCCCCCACCCCCTCCCACTTACATGCATTCAGCACACTACATGTGCCTCCAGCCGCCCATTAACTGTAACCTGTGCTTTAGCAAATGCTAATGAAGCCAAACGAGGTTCCATTGTCCTCTGGAGTAAGTTTACATTGGCTGCAGGGACATGCACACACACTATTTGTGTGTTTAGTGGATTTTATTTTGAATGCCAGTTTTGTTGTTCCTGCTAAAGTCTTGTTCTTTTGTGAGTGATTTTTATTTAAAAGCTGGGGATTTTTTTGCGCCTTTAAAGTCAACGAGTAAAACGGTGGAATGTTAAGGTATATGTTGTTGTGTAAGTAATGTAATATACCTAAATGCAAGTGAATGTCGATAACATCTGTTGGCCAAGTGAACCTCAACGAATGCAGATCCACACGACTTCTCACATAATCAACACGGTACTCTTTGGGTTCTACCTGATGATAGCTTGTATGAACACCTTAACATTCTTCACTACTTAGTAATGCAGCAATTATCGTAAATCTGAGCCTTTGTATGCCCTCCTGCCAGGTCAGGGAGAGGTGAGTGATCCCGGCGTTACAGGGTGTCCCATATAAATGGAACCATAGGGAGCACATAGGGAGGGAGCAAAACACGTAATTAAAAGGTTTGCATATTTACTTTGTTCATATAATGTGTTCGAGATGTGTCTGCCGGGGTAGGCTCCCGCTCACCGCGACCCTGTACAGGATTAAGCGGTTTCTGACAATGGATTGATGTTGGCCATTAGCATCCTTACACATTTGTGTTCCCTCAAGAGAATGACTGAGAAACCCCTGTTTAAGGTGTCAGCTGTTCCTTCATTTTTACGGGACACTGTAGGTGTGAATCTCAATCATCAGCACGCCTCCTGCCACGCGTTATTCCGGTTTCCTCCCACACGGAGCGAAAAACTCATTAACGGAATCAGCCAAACATCCCAATGGGTGGACCCTCATAAAAACAAATGATCTTGAAACTCGGGAGATGATTCCATGGATAAATGTTTGGCATTATGATCGTGATGGCTATTCGTTCATCCGTTCTTGTACCTTATTTTTGTCCGTGTGCTTTGCACAGTGCTGTATTTGTGTTAGTCCACACTGACTTCACAATGAGCTGTGTGGTATAGTCATTCGGACACTGCTGCATGGCTGTGTGTAGCTGAAGGCAGTTTCCTGTTCAATCTAAGTTAAGTTGAGGGAGGGAGGGAGGGCCACTGGTGGGGGAGGAGGGGAGATGTTGAGGGGCAGGGAGCGGGCGGGCTCTGCGCTATAGTAGTGGATTGTACCATCTGTTAGCAGGGAGTACAACTTTCAGAGATGTTTTTTTAAACAAATATTAGTTTGTTTGAAAACACGTCAAATGTCGAAATCTCAGAAGGATTGTTATTTTAAACCAACCACTAATTTAAATTAGTTAGCTTTATATTTTTTGTGTTCAGTAATTTAAAATAGGTTTGACTGCCTTACTAGCCACCCCTGCAGTGCAGATTTGGTATGTCCCACGGTGTTTTTTATTATCACTCGCTGGGCTCACAGAGTCGCAGATCAGAGACAGATGGCAAGCTGTGCGGCTGTGCTATTACGTGTGACTGCCCTGTGTAAAGAATTGTTTATGCAGCTTCTGATTTAAGTCCAGGACTTTAGAAAAACACAAAACATCCCAAAAGGAGGACAAGACATTAGTTATCATTTTTAATGAAACTGAGTAAGACAAATTAGCCAGCGATGGAGAACGTCTGAAGACTGGGATATTTTGTTGCGAAGCCTCTCCACTCGAGAGAGTCAAGGTTCGCTTCGGGGCCGTGGCGCTGGGAGCGTGCTGTGCTTGGAGTGCGGCCGAGCGTGGCTTCTTCTGTTCGGTGGGCAGAGAGGGCACGAGCGAGTCCGAGTGAATGTCTGCCGGAACCCTGCTGTCCGCCGGTTTCATCACTCCTCACGGCTGCGTGAGGAGGTCTCGCTCCCTGGGTCACGTCTGCTCAGCGATGATTCTTCCGAACACACGTAAGCACCCGCGTCGCCGCCGTAGCCCCGTAACGTTTCTCAAAAAATATTACTACCCCCCTGTGTTCGTTCTTGCTCATATGGCCTCAAGGTGATGTGGCCCCTCTCTGCTACCGCCCCCTTCCCGTCTCCCCACCATGGCCTTCGTGCTCGCAGCGTTCGTTCTCATCTCTTAACAGGATGCTTGAGTGCCCCATTCCTGTTCCTGCCTCTGCTGAAGGGGGGGGCAGTTCATGGAGGGGGTAGAGGGGAGGCTGGAGGTGGCGGGAAGTAGGGAGTGCAAGGGCGCAGTTGGGACATTTTTGCTCTAACAATGCTGGCTTGTGACTCCAAAACTTTGCGAAGGCCACCCTCCAGATTTGGCTGACTATTTCGTTTGTGTGTTTTCGTGTGTGCGTTATAACGTGTTGGTAGTACGCCTCACCAGCTGTCAAGACACACTGGCACTAACGCCCGGGAGGGAAAAATAAAACGTAAGAAAAAATAGAATGATACAAGTGGCTTTAATCGTGTTAAAGGATTAAAATAGGGGGCGGCTGCTTGGGTCTTTACATGGCTTGCCAGCAATGTTCTGTACGTGAATTCATGTGTGAAGTTCAATACTCGTTATTTTAAGGTCTAATGAGACTTTTAAAATCAGCGGCTTGTAATGTTAATAACCCAATTTGTCCCTTTCAGTACCTTCGACATTATGCGAATATAGCAGTTAACTTGTTTTGTGCGTGTTCCCACTATTCAGCATTTTGCCACCTAACGTCATTGATGTTGAACAGATTTGAATTAAGCGACTTTGAACAACTCGAGTCGTTGGGAAAACGTCCAAAAATGCAACGGTAGAAAAAAAATGCTTTAATTTGCCAAGGGGCCTTAATTGCGCAGATACATGGCTGTAATTTTCTAGGAGGGTTTTTTTTTTCTTCCCGTGAGAAAATCGCTCGATGCGATCGGTATCGCGTGGGACGGACGCCGCGCGGACGGAAGGCGGGAAGCGTGAGCCACGGGGCTCCAGGTCCGCGCGGGGGGGATTCTCGGATTTGACCGTCCCTGGCCACGCGGACGCTGGGTACGGGCAGCCGAGGAGGGAGTGCTGAAGTGGCACGTCGGCAATTGACTTTGGGTCAAGAGTCCCTTTTGTGATTTACGCCAAACAAAACCTTTGGGTTTGCTCGGCGAATTTCACGCAGGCCGTTCCGAAATGCGTCGTTGAAAGCGGACAAGAAAGTAAATAACCGGCACTTCGCCGACTCTGCAAAGAAGGATGGGAGAGATGCTCGCTCGGAATTAAAATTGAGTGACAGAAAGAGAAACACGCGGATTAGAGAACACGTGCAGGGTAGAGACAACGTTCAAGCTGTTAGGAAAAGTAAGTATGCTTGGGCAGGACTCGTCACTGGAATGGCCGATGGCCAGGCATCGTGACAGGGTAGCAGCTAAGGAATGGAACGTGTCCAAAAGCACAAACACTCAGGTGCTGGGGCGATGGATTCAGCGTGTGTGAAGGTGCTGGGTGAATTGTTACATGGCAGATCTGTGAGTGATGACGGCGAATGGGGAGGCCTTCATCCAGCAGTGGATTGATCGTGGCTGTTGATAATTATGAATTTAGTTAGACACAACACTTGTGCTTTTGCGAGCGTTTCAACACTTTCATACCAGAGACCATTTGTCATGCTTTCTCGCCAGATCTGTTTCACTGCCACATCTGGGTGGGTTTTATTGAATGTCGCTGCTGCAGTTGTGGGCACAGAGGCCAGTCGGGACAGATGGACTTGTCATGTTGGAGTCTCGAGCCATGACGAGGAGGTCGAAGAAGCTGCGAGCCCAGCGTAACCGAACCCCGGTGCTGTGGGAGTTGACATCCTAATGGTTCCCCGTGAACGCCGTTCCATCGCTCATTCGCCCTTGTTCGGTCCTCAATCCCTCCCTGTGCCATCCGTCCGCCGCTCCTTGTTCTCTGTGAGAGCCCTCTGTGGTGAATCAGCCGAGCAGTGAAGAAAGTGGAAAAGTGCGAATTTAGTGAGAAAAGGAACAATAAATAAGCACCGCTCAGAAGGTGCACGAGAAGGAAAAACAAAGACGACACCCTGTCATTATGTCGTGATGGCGCTGCGCGTCTAATGATGGTTATTTTCTCCGCGCTGCCCAGTGTTTTAAGGGGAGGGCTTGTCCTCCCTCCTGCTGCTGCCTGTTGAGTTCGTAATGCGCGCTCGTGTGTGTGTCAGGGTACGGGGTTAAATACTCATCGCCTTCGTCATCATCAGCGTTGATCTATCCACTCCTGGGTGAAGACTTCTCTAAGTTGTAGCCATCGCTCACGGTCTCACGACGCAGCGATGCGTCTCTCTCCAGCCCATCGTCTCTCTCCAGCCCATCATCTCGCCTTCACGTCTCTGCGTTGGTCGTCCCCTTGCGTGTTGCCGTGTGTGCAATGTGAACTATAATTACTACCACCCTCTACCGTGTGATCAACACAGAGTATGAGTGTGTAAATGGGTAGAATTTAACATGGTTTTAACTTCAGGATGCGATTCGAGTTTCTACACGTTTCGGTATTCTCTGTGGAAGCCATTTAACATACCTGGAATGCGTCATCATCAATCATAATCATCAGTAAACTCATTCTTTTATCCGACTGATATGTAAAGAGATGCCTTTTAAGAAATCTTAACATTAAGACTTCTGTCGCATTTGGTATTTCAATAGGTTCCAGCATCCGTTGGATGTGAATACAATATTCGTACACGTATATGTACACACGGGACATTCCATAATGCGACTTGTGTGTGTGTGTGTACTGTACACAAGTGAATGAGCTTAATTACACTTGGTCTTTGAAGGCAGAGAAAAACTATCAAGCAACAGGCGGAGGAGCAGGGAGGAATTTCCTCATGGTCTCTGGAATGTGACTCAGTGATGTGGGTTGGATCTGCTCTCTGGAAAATCAGAGGGGTAGGGTTGGCAGCAGAGCTTGGAGCGTCCTGTGAAGAAGATTTGTGTGTGTGTGTGTTTATATCTGTGTATCTTTGGGGTGGCGTGAATGTGCATCATCAGTACTACGTGTGTTAAATTCCGAGCTACGGCTTACATCAGTGGCTAGTCATGTCACTGGAGAGACAAAGGTGGCCGGGCGTCGTGCTGCCACTCCTCCTTGTGTGCCGTGCCGGCCTTCGTAGGTGCTCGCCAACTGCATTTCCCCCACAGCTGTTTGAAGTGTACACGGGGTATCTTTGTCGGGCAGTGCACTGCGGGCGAGTGGGGCGCGGGTGGTGTGTGGTGCGGGTGGGTGGTGTGCGGTTGGTGAGCGGAGCAGGGTTCCGCTGCTCGGCTCAAGGCTCGGGGGGTGGCTGAGCATGGGCGGCGGCGCGACGTGCACGCCACGGATCGGAAGCCGTGTGGGAAGCCGCTGCCATCGTGAAATCGTGGGAGGAGGAGGAGGAGGAGCGGCCGGATTCCAGATGTGAGCGATAACCGATAACCGGCGCGCTTGCGTCAGGGTAGCCGACGCCGCACCGCTGACATCCGGGCCAGTGGACCAGGGCCAGTGGGACCCCCGTGCCGGGAACGCCTGCGTGTTTGCACGAGTGTGGAGCTGCCCTGCTTCGCTCGGCCAGGGACACTTGAAGGGCGACCATTGATCTGCGGAGCGCACATTCCTGTAAGCCCGAAAGTAAATAAATCAATTCATTATCAGTCAACACCATTGAGGGCATCAGAGCACTCCCAGTACTGGCACAGATAGGAGGACTTGGCTGGTGGGCACAGAATGTATATATTTTAAATCGTGGCTTGGCTGAGACTGTAATTATTGCGGTAATTGCCTCGTCTGCTTTTGGGGACTTTTGCTTGTGACCCCTGTGATAACGGTTTAAATGCATTCCAGTGTCTGGCACGAAATGAGTTTGTGATGGTGCCTGTTAGTGTGGGGAAGGCAATAA
>JAZEWU010000016.1:8334950-8353789 GCA_036362915.1 Geotria australis
TGTGTGTGAGCACATTCAGTGATGAATGCTGTCTCGGACGGGCCGGCTAGGGGGTGCCGGTGTGTGTGACGGAGCCACCAGATGGTGCGCCACTGAAGGCACGATGTCCAATTGAAAACATCCAGGCCTACACTGCGTGGACTGGACGTAAAGCGTAACCAAAAAAAACACACACTTCCCATTGTATACAGCTGAACAAATAATCACCAAAAAACGTATTCCCCAAAACCCAATTAGTCACTGGGTGGTCCCGTTCTCTGCAGAATCAGCAGTACATTCCTGAAAAAAAATACGATTTTTAGGTTAAACCGTCTCGCTTATTAATGTTTAGAAAATGATTTGCGAAGGAACGTTTTGATAGCGACGTTGGAGCTTCCTGGGATTTCAACAAGCTTTCGCGGCTCGGAGCCGGGGACTAAGGGGGCATCCATTCAGGGAAAGGTGGGCAGAGGGCCTGGGAGTGGTGACATCGCCCCATATGCTGTCGTGTGGCCCCTCACAGTGACACAGATGGTTGTTTGTTCCTCTTTGTCTTTCATTCGGATTGGTCAGCGCGTCCTTCGGCCTGCGTGCAGCTGAGCGCTTGCATATCTTCCACGCGTTCTTTCCTGTGCCCGAGCTGACGCTCACTTGTCAAACAACTATCGTTGCAACGCAACGCAGAGACTGTGTGCTGCACCTATAACGTTGGCACCGGTTCGCGCCGCTGCGGTACACACCCGGCCATGGCTCACGTCAGTGGCGAGTGACGTTTCAACGGGTCGTAGGCCCGCGTTTCAGCAACCCGCACTGACCAGTGTGGTGAAGTATAGTCAAACAACCCCCACGACCGACATACTGTGTGAAAAAGCCTTTATCCACGAGTTGATGGACAATTTTGCCGTAAAAAAATAACAAAGATAATAAATAGTTCGGAGATTATCAAATTGTCCATCTTGCGATACGCACCAACCAACTAGGTGTCTCGGTTTTAAACTGCCCAGTTTACATTTCGGTGCAGAATGCTGGTGGACAAGAAAGGACAGGCAGTGTGGGAGGCGCGAGCGGTAGCTTCATAACTCTTGACATGTCTTGCTGTCATCTGCTCAGTAAAGTATGAGTCTGTCTATTAGGCGGACGTGTTTGTTTAATTCTATGGGTTCCGAGACGTGGATGGATTAGGCTGCAACCCGGTTGCTTCTCACGCAGACGCTATTTTTCATGTTTCAGGAAATACAAGTCATTTTCCGGGGGCGGTTTTCAACTTTGCATTCAGCACATAGCATTCTACCTGAAGCAAAGCTGTAAAATCAATAACGTCGATTTACAGATGGTAAATGAAGGCTCTGCCGCCCTCTTGGAGAGAGAGAGCCTGAATTTGGCCACAAAGCACAGAGAGCCGGAGTTTGGCCATAAACTCACGAAGGTCGAGTCTAGGAGCATGGCGCTTGGACTAGCAAAACCTTGGACTCTGAAAACACCACTGCTTCTGAAATGTCTCGGCTGCACCAGTGAATAAATAAGAGTGCTAATTAAGGGCAGCTGTTGACATCCCAAGCTATGTTGACAGGCTGTGGCTAACATATTTTAATTGGCTGTAATGCCTGTAAAATGGAATGTCAGCCAACGAAATTTTTTTTTTTCAAGCTTTCTACCCCCTCCAAATGGCCGCAATTTCGCAACTCTAATGTCTGTCTTTGTCTTCCAATTGTTTTTCTACTCGCGGTGCCACGTAGTGGCACTCTGCCGTGTCACTGCGGGCATGGCATGCGGTCGCCTCTGCCTCCTCGTACGGCTGGCAACTGACCCCGGCGTCTGTGCCAGCGCCGTGCCCACTTTCGCCAGCGTCTGAAGATAAGCACTGTGGCGTGTACTTATGAGAGAGCCAATCAAAATGCCACACGCTTCACCACACCCCAATTAGCCCTCGCTGGTTCCCCGACAACCCCACACGCCCACCCTCAACCTCATTATCCCATAACGGGCTTTCTGCCACAATTTTTCTTTTAAATATTTTTTCTTTTGCGTGTTAACCCCTCCGGTTTCTGGTGTGTGCCCTGTCTCGCCCCCTGCGGCTGCCCTGTGCGTCGCCCGCCCTGTGGGGTCAGCTGAACTAATTGACCCCCCTCCTCCTGTGCTGGGCGGCCCAGGGTGGCAGGCCGCAGTGCTGGCCGAGGGAGGTTGCCGGGAGGGCGGCAGGAGGCTGGCCTGAGTTGTCGGTTGCTGCCCGAGGGTTTAGCGACAGAAAGCGCCTGCAGACATCTGTTCACCATTTGCTCAAACGCTTCATGTCTTGTTTTTCATTTTGTTTGCGCTGTTTATTTACCTTCTTCGACAGACCTGTTTGTGGGTGCAACTGTTTGGTGATGTCATCCTTTTTTGTTGGTGGGAGGCATGCAAAACACGAGCAGTTTGTGTTTATTTGCTGTCTCAGAAAAACATGAAGGACTTCAGCGTCTCAAATTGTTGTGGCCACAACTGCTCTATTTTTTGGGGGCTTTTGTGTAAGCAACGTTTGAGCTACATTGCTTGAGAAAAATAGCAAATACTTTGCCTGCATTCAGGCTTACCGCTGCAATATAAATCACAACCTTTGGACCACATGTTTGGGGAAAAGCAGAAATCCAGATTTTCCAGACACGGACTCATACTTTGACTTTATTTTAGCTGTAAGGGGCCTATTGAGCTCAGCAGCTCCTTTTACAACGATGAACAGCCAGATATTGTCGGCAGTGGCGGTAGTTAGACGACATGGCATGGTGGGAATGTGCAAAATAAGAAGGGTGAAAACTAATTATGTACACAAATCCAAAGCCTGCACTTATTGTAGACAGAACAAATTATTAATTTTGCTTAAACACATATCAATAACGGTGTAAAACATTCTGAGACCTGTGTGTCATGTGGTGGTCATGTCTGAGTGTGCTTGCAATTTGCACCTCCAAGTTTGCCTTTTTGCAGACACAAAAACACATCTAAATTGTGCAGTGAATGGTGAAGGAAATAGTTACAGTACATGCTTTCCAAAAGTATCTCACTGGCCACCAATTGTGATGACCACCACACAGCTGGTGCCAAGGTCTCTGTGCTCCAGGGACATACTGAAGGGTTAGTTTTGGATTTGCTGTGTTAATGCGTGTACACTTACGTGCCCCGCTGCACCTCTGGTGACGAGTCGTTCGGTGGAGAGGGGCAATCTGGTGTTGGCGCGGGACGGCAGCAGCAGTAGGAAGCAGGGGTCTCGCTCGGAATTTAGTGCGCAACACCATTTGCTGTTCTGCTCCACAGCACTTCAATTTCTAAGATCGTGCTGTCTTACATGCAAAAGTTTTACATAAATGTGTTATGGTCGTGCACATGAACCAAAGCCATTTGTTCTAAATAGTAAAAAGAATAACTAGGTCAGCGTATGGAATCAGTGGATGTTTTAGATCCCCCTTTTAATTTTTGGTCGTGCAATGTAAGCGCCATCCATTTGACCACTACAGTGAATCTGAGAAATTTAGTTTTTAAAGCAAACGAGTTGTCAAATAAAAATATTATTGGAACCAAAAGTTGCACATTATTACCGTGTCTTTTCACCGAACCAAGATGCTGTTTTTAGTGCCAAGATGTTGGACTCTTTTGCTAGTGTGCTGTAAATTTTCTACAGTGTGAAAAAAAGATGTCAGAGTTTGGCAAGCTTCTCAACCCTTCTTCCTGTCCCATCTGCTTTTCAAATACAATAAATTCCCATTGCTGTGCACAAGAATGTTTTGTTGATGACAATAATGTGGCCTAATAGCAAACCCATATATCTAAAACAAATCAAGGGCTGCGTATAAATTCCTTCACAAATTGACATTATGTACCATAGTGACTGCATAATAAAGTACTTTCCAGAATACATTTTTTCCGCTCGTCGGTTAGCCAAAATTTGAGACTCATATCTATATATTCCATATTTTAAGTTGTCGTAGCTGGCACTATTCAAGCATTCTTATATTTGAGAGCATACATGCTTTGCCTGGGTTATCCGGCAACATATCTGTGGACATATAAGATGCCTGTGGCTCGCTGGCATGTGTCATTTACACCATTGTAAAATTCAAACATTTTGTTCTGCGGTTGGAATATCAGACCTTCAGCCCAAGATTCCTAATTTACAGTTTGATTGCACAGAACGGTATTTATATATTTATTCTCCACACATCTCACATTTCTTTCCCTCCCCGCTGCCTTTTAATTAGGGGCGTTCTGATTAAGTCGCCTGACAGTATAATGGCACCAATAAAGTATGAAGAATGGAACACCGTGTACTTTGACAGTGGGCTCGACATTTCCCATGATGTGGACGGGCGGCAGGCGGGACTGAGCCAGAGCTCGGGGAGAAGGTGGGAAAGTGAGCGGGAGAGAGAACGAGCAGGTGGCTAGATGGCTAACTTGAGGACATGAGACATCATTCAGTTGCTTTTGCGCCGTTGGTTTGGATGAGATTGCGGGAACTCGGCGGCTGCCATGGAGGCACGCGATGACAGACGTAAGTACATTTTGTGCATTTATAATGGAGCAATGAAGATAAAGCCAAAGGGAATGATATAAATCGGATCTGTATTTGTTTTTAATACGGTACTCATGCACACTGTGTCTCACGTGTTGTAGTTAACTGATAACTTGCTTGTTTAGAAATAGACGTGATGTATTTTATTTTGCGGAACGTTCCCGCTGAGTATATTGAAAATATTGGCTTCCACTGATGTATATTTTTCTATCAAGTTAATTACGGTGATAAGTTATACAAGTGATGGTAATTGTAATCCATCCATCCATTTTCAGAAACCGCTTAATCCTGGACAGGGCTTACGTTAAATATATTGCGCTATGAGCCGCCTCGTAACCATGTGCTTTTCAGTTTTTAGGTTTGAGTTTGGTAACGCCTGGAATCCTTTTCCACGTGCCAAGCAGGTGTTTCATTCCCCTTAAACCAACAACCTCCATCGGTCAATGACCGCTTGATTTTAAGAGTCTCCTTTTAATGCCGTTTGCCTTCATATAATCAAAACGTGGTGTGTGCTGACTGATGATGTACAGTACTTATGGCGTAGCATCCATGGTGTAAATACTATATTGTGTGTACGGCTTAAAAGTCGGGTCTCAAATCGCTGTTCGAGAGAATAGTACATTGACCAAGCCCTTTGAACGGGTCGTTAATTTTCACAAAGCAGCGCCGCACGATCCTTCGCGCGATCGTAATGCGCATTTGTACGTGTGAGCGTGCATTCCGACAGCCGTGCGTGTGCACCAACTCCGCGCGCACAATCCTGTGTGCGTACGTTAGTACACGTGCGTACGTTCGTACACGTGTGTACACACACGACGGGCACTGTGAGCTGTGCGTGGCAGGCATTTCAAATATGTAATGCCCCATCCTCCGGAGCCTCTCTCCTCTGCTGAGTACTCTTTGGGGTTTGTTCCTCATCGCTGTTTACATTGCAAAGAGCTTCTTTTTTTTCTCGCCAATTCACGCCAATGGACATGTGCTTCTAATGCCACCAGCCTTCCGTGAGGCTTTAAGCAGACTACTTGCCCTCGGTGCATGCCTGAATGGTTTTTGCTAAAAAAAACAAAACTAATAATATCCAACGAAAACGAAGAATTTTGGGAATTTTTGCTCAAACAGGCCATAAGAAAGCGGATGCCGTAGAGCTTCTTTGAAATTCATTATAAATGAGCTATGTAGGTAGGAGAGGAAACACAATAAGAAAACATGCAGCCACGCCAAACTCACATTGCAAAATTTCAATGAAACTCAACGTCATTCCAGTCAACGTGTTTTCACGTTAAAACTTTCCACCACGCGCTGCCGAACCAATAAATGAAGTTTTCATTTGACGTCTCAAAATTTTTTTTTTCTTAACTTCAACTGTGTCGGCACATTCCAGTTTTTTTTTAATGAAGCTGTGGACAGTTTTATAGCATTTTTTTTTTTTTAACCAGGCCTCGTTGTTCACTTGACTTTTACTTTCCGCCGTGCTCCCGACCAGCTTGTCCCTCACCAGCTCGCATGCAAGTGGTTTTCATTTTCGGCTGGGGAAAAAGCGGGTTTTCATTTAAGCGTTCGCCTTTCAACGTCCGACAAACCCAGGCGTACATTAGTGTTTCCTAGTCCAGAGCATGGAACGTATTCTCTTTCCACACGACCTGTCCACGCCAGGAGGCAGCAGTCCCTTTTCCTTTTTACTATTAAACCTATGAATTGCTCCCTTTAGCTGAGCTTCCATTCCATGAATCTGGGTTCGATTGCAGCCTTGGGGGCCCTGCTTTCCAGGAGTGTCACTTGACATCTGCACCTGTCAGGGACGTCCCGCAGGCTGACGCTCTTTGAAATAAGCAGCCGCCGAGGCCCCTTCTTCATTGCAATTCCTATCCATTTATTTAGAAAAAAAATATTTTCAATAAGTAGTGAGTGGCCTTTAAAGAGCAATGACAGGCCAAACACACATCCATAAGAGTAAACAATGCAACATCTGCTGGTTTCACCGGTGCAGATTGAGTTGTGTTGCACAGAAAACTTGGATTTTCTGGCTGTTTTTTAAGACGTATTATTGTCACATTTAAATTCTTTTGTCCGTGCCAGTGTGAGTAATATAAGACACAGGAAACTTGCCACCAGCATCACATTAATGCTGAATGTATTTTATGGAATTAATACCAATGTTTCACATGGTTGCCCTCCTTCATGGACGAACTCTGAAGTTCAGCCTTCTCCATTGCAAGTAATTTAAAAACAAACCGCTCATTTTTCCTCTTTGGCAGTTGAGTATGGGAAACAATACACGTGCGCGTTGGCAGACACACGCTCGCGGTGCTTGGCCTGTGCTCCTTTACAAGGCAGAGTCTTAAATCGTCTTGTTATTCTCTCACTGTTTTTCCCTATTTCAATTTCTTTCCTGTGCTCCATTCATTATTTAATTGTGTAATGTCTTATTATGATGGAATTCTTTGCCCGTGGTCGACCTTCCTGCCCTGGATGTGATTTATGTGCGGTTCCTGCTGCCCGCCCCCCACCCTCCCAGCCCTGTCTCGTGGCCGGGGCTGTGCTGGGGTGGAGTGCCTCTCTCCGGGCAGCTCTCTGAACTCCCGTCTCGCCAAGCTCCCCCTTCTGCTCTTTGAGTAAAACTCCTGCGAGACATTCCACAGCGCGCCAGCCGGATGGCAGAAAATAACAGCGTTTGAACAATAGCAGGCGGGAAAAAATATACAGTCGGTCTGAACGCTTTTACCACCGAGGTCGTGTCCACAGCAAAGCGGGAGACACAAAGGCTTGTTTCACCTTTGTATTTTTAACTGGTATTGTTTCAGATTTCCTTTTATTTCCTTTCTTTCTGTTGACCGTCTCTCTATCGATACGTGTTTTGTTAATGGTCACGTTAATAAGCGTTTGTAAATAAATCTACAGCAGTTGGCAAAATCTATAGAAATGTTTTGAATATTATACGCACGCATGTTATTCACTTCGCATGCGTGCACATCCCGTGGATTCTCCCTAAAAGTGACTGCCGGCAAGCGAAGCGTAGGAATGTTGCCGCGGTGTAATGTTTAACGCTGGATTCGCAATCTCGAGCTTGCCGCTTTGATCGGTTTGATCCCTCCGCAAAGCAGTCGAAACATTGGCGCGAGTTTCTTTAATCCTGTCACCTGTGTCCACCCAGCTTTCTAAATGGGTAACTGATGGTCAACTGGCAGGTCTCGTGGGTGCCCTCACTTCTTCGAAGACATCCGGTCAGCGCGGACGAGCAGATAAACTCTGTCAGAAGGGGGTTTCTAGCGCTCCCTCTTGGCGGCGTTCCTTTTTCATTCGTGACGTGAGCAAGAAATTGCAGGGCTACACCTTTACCTTTCCATTGAAAGCGTATGATGCAATGTGTGTCGCTTCGGCCGTTAACACCGCCTCGTTGTTGAGGAGGTGGGAGCCGCTTCGGCGTCGACGCTAAGTGCTCGGCGTGCCGCTTTGAAAGAGCCGCTTGTTTCAATGAAACGGCTCGAGGGTCGCGACGCAATCGGACGCCGCTAACGTGGGCGCGCGCGCGTGAAAGCCGTTCGCGCGCCGGCTCCTGTTTTCATTGCATCCATTACTAACCAAACACGCGGCCCTCAATGACACGGCTGTCTTAAAAATTCAGAAGCCCCCGCGGGTCACCGTAGCCCGGGTTCGTCCGCGAGCACTGCCGTCGAGCCGTGTGCCGTGCGGGTTCGAGTAAAAAGTGAAGCGTCACTGTCAACCCCAACCCATCGGCACGGCCGTGTCAATGCTGTGATTTACAAACTCGCACTCTGCCATTGCCGGCTGGTTCAAAGCGAGCGGGGAGGCGGTAGGCGCTGCAACCGGGAGGAGACGTGAAGTGGGGAGGTGGTGGGGACCATGGACCAGTCGTTGTGCTCTTGGCAGCTACAGAGCAATTCCATCCATCCATTTTCAGAAACCGCTTAATCCTGTACAGGGTCGCGGTGAGCCAGAGCCTATCCCGGCAGACACAGGGCGTAATGCAGGGCTATACCCAGGATGTGGCGCCAGTTAATCACAGGGCACCGGGGGCAATTTAGTCAGCAGGCCAATTAAACTATGCAAGAGCGTGTCTTTGGACTGTGGGATGAAACCGGAGTGCCCTGCGAAAACCCACGCGGACATGGGGAGAACGTGCAAACGCCACACAGAAAGGCACCCGAGCCGGGATTCGAACGTGGGGCCTTCTTGCTGTGAGGTGGCAGCACTTCGCACCGCATTGCCACCGTGCTGCCACCGTGCCACCAACCACAGAAACTCCCTTTACAAAAAATGGGAAAAAGTAAACTTTTAGATACACATTTTTTCCCCCGTTGTACCGTTTAGCTTTGCAGCCTTTGTTTATTAGGAAGTGCATAATGAATTAGTGATTGCAATCTGCGCTGCGTACAGTAGGCATGCTGCGTACAGTAGGCATGCTGGCTATGGGGGTCGCACCCGCACTGCCCCTCTCTTTTATGCCCATGTAAAGGCTTTCGCATTGTGTCTAAACATTGCCGTCACCTTGGAATAATGCTGCTCCCAGCCTGGCACTCGGCAATTGTGTAAATAAGTCGGCGCATGGGAATATATTTCATGTGCCACCCATGCGTCTTAAGTGTGCTGGGTCGTGGACTCAGTAAGAAGAAAAAAACAGGAATGCAGCAAGGAAGAATGATGGCTAAACATGCTCCCATTTAATTTCAGAGAGTTCAATTTTCTCGTGGTACTTATGTTGGTTTATTATGCGAATTTATTTTGTTCACAAATAGGTTCTGTGTACCAAATAACTTTGCCCGGGAATGCTGTCTCTTACCACCTTGTAAAGGAACCACGATGTAAGACTTGGACTGAACGGAGTGTGATTGACCTCAAGCGTGGTGCTCGCAAACCCTCATCTACCGTTATAGCAAAATGACTAAACGGAGGTCTCTTCTTTGTCTCATCTCTTTGTGCCTACAGAGCTGGAGGCAAAGGAGGCGTGTGATTGGCTGCGAGCAGCTGGTTTTCCCCAGTACGCACAGCTGTATGAGGGTGAGACACGCACCCATTCACACACACAGCCACGCACACACACACTGGCTTTCTCAACAACACGCGTGCGTGACGCGTCCACAGGTGTGTACGCGGCAACGCGCGCACGGTAACACACTCGGGGCGACGCGAGCTTTGAGGGCTGGCCGGTGATTGACCGAGCGGCGACGACCCACTAAAAACCAACCCTTCAGTGTCGGAGCTGTGATGTGTTCACCCGGGGAGTCCGCATACTTTGTGCGAATAAAAGCACAGCAATGTATCATCATGCAAGTGTCTTTTTAGAAGCAGTTTATAGTGTTTGAGCCTTGGCCCAAAGCAACAGGAATGTGCTGGAGCTCATCAGATGTCGGGAGATAGGGGGGGTTGATTGAGCCTGGTTCGCGCTTCCACGGATGGGCTATGTTGTGGGCAGCAGAGGGCAGCGCGGCAAAATCCATTCTAATAGCGTACACATCTATGCTCCTCGCCTTTACCAACCTGCACTGACCAGCATGGTGCAGTATGACGACGTAACCTCCATGTCCCCGCATGTAAAGTTGCTGTACGTACCTAAATAGTGTTCTACTTCTGTCTACGTCACATTCATATTTAACACGTGTGTCACTGTATTAATGTAGGTTTTCACGGCTCGATTCATGATGGTTACTCTTCAGAGCTGTTCTTACGGGATAGCCGTGTCACTGAGCGATATCCCTCTCTTCCTCACGACGTGTCGCATGATGGTGCTTCGAACGTGAGAGGCGAAACGTCGCGAGGGAGCGAGGGAGATCGCTCGACACGGCTATCCCGAAAGAACAGCTCTGAAAAGCAACCATCAAGTGTCTCTCCGTTTGGCTAGTGCTGGTTCTGATGGATTTGTCGTGTTCGTGGCTCTTCTGTCCGTAGACTCACAGTTCCCCATCAGCATTGGGTCCGTGGTGAAGGACCATGACTTCCTGGACCGTGACTCCATCGAGGCCCTCTGCAGGTGTGTGCAGCATCGAGGGCGGTACAGCTCTCACTCAAATGTTTCTACCGCCGGAGAGCGTCGCCGCACACTTAGCAGGCAAACACAGCTGCGAATGGAAACCCACTTATATATTTTTTTACTTACATCCATCTCAACTTTGGCCGGCTCTCCGGCACGTCTGGGGACTTACGATTTGGAATTGAATTAAAGACAAAGACATCCGTAAAGAGTTAAGAAAACAAACAAAATTGAACCGCAGAAAGTAATTAAATTAGCCGAGGTTTCTGGGAGTCGGCACGTTTGTTTATGGCGAATGGAGAAAAATTAGGCGTTGGTTTAAAATTACTGCTGAGTTTTGGACCCAGTGAAACGTTATTTGACAGCAGTTACACAGGCTCGCCTGGAGGTATTTAAATTGTGACTCTTAATAGCCTGCCTCGAGGCAAAAGCTCATTTAGTTTGAGAGCAGGTGGTATCATTGCCGCTTAATATAATGTGTATAGGAATATTGCTTCAAGTATTGCAAGAGCCTTTTGTGAGCCCTGTTAACGGGCACCGCGTTTGTACGCCTTCGTTTATACGCAGCACAAATATTTATTTACGCTGCACTGTTTTACTGTGGGCACAAGGGGCCAGAGGTGGTGGCATAAAGATTCCTCACATAGCTAACAGGAAGAACTTATCATCGACCCTATCTCTCGTCCGATCGCTTAACTGTCCAGCTGTCATACGCCGTGGTGCACGTTGCGTGTCATTCCGGGTTTTATTGCGTTAGTTTGTTATTTTTTATTGTTTCTTCGCGTCTTGCCTGGGTGAAATAAAGGGCACCGCTGCTCTGGAATTTGAAAATGCACGCCGTGTTTGCTTTAGACTTGGGTTCTTGTGCGTCGGGGCTGTTGCCTGGAGGACCTTGGAAACTTAAAGAAAAAGGGGAATGCGTGTGGACGTGCCGTTGACACCGCGGAGAGAGAGGGGCCTCTAAACCCACTGGAGGCCTTTCTCTCTCTCTCGTCGGGGCCATATTTACATTCCTTGCACGCTCCGAGCGCTCCACTTTCCGAGCCGAGGGCCGCGGCGTGATTGGCGTGAGTTTTCGGCACGGCGGGAGAGACGCCTCGGTCGGCGGCCCGGGCTCCGAGCGCGGCTCGTTAGCGCCAAGCGTGCCCCGTACAGCGTCCCACGAATGCCGTCGGGAAAAAACAACAACGGACGTGGACGGGCGTGTGTTTGGAACGCGCCTTGGTCGCGGCGCGCCGATGAGTGACGTCCTTCGCCTTGCAAACGAGCGGTCTGTTCGTGTGCACACGTTTTTCTCGTGGTAGCGTTTGTGTTTTTCTTTTGCTAATGAATGGGGTTTTGACGGCGGCTTCGCGGGCCTGCGCACGGTGTTTACAGAAGCGGCGCGAGCTGATGGCGGCGCCGCGTGCGGGCAGCTGTTGGCGCAAACGCCCGCGCGCGTTTCAGCGACGCGGCTTCATGCGGGGGTTTTATTTCGTTGCCCGCGCCGCGCTGATCTCTCCCACGACCGTGTCGCTACACGTCACAGTGTTTAGATAGATAGAGAGATAGATGTTTATTACTACAGCAGAAAAATACCCAGTGAGCTTGCAAGCTCTTTACAGGATTCCTGCAACTCGTGGAGGCGGTGACCGGTGCGCGAGTTTCACCTGCGAGTCTTGCCGGCGGTCGAGCGGACCGAGTCCGTGAGCGGTTTCAGCGCTCTTCCCCCCGAGACTCATCATGCATCACCATCTCTTGCAGGAGGTTGAATACCCTCAACAACTGTGCATCCATGAAGCTGGACCGAGGCTCGCCCAGAAAACGGGTGAGTGCTGAGCGCGCGTTACCGTCTCGCACGTCCCCTCGCGGCTGCCAATCCATCCAAGTAATATCGCGCAACCTGCACGCCCAGTTTTTTTAAAGGACCATGTTCAAGTTTTCATCGGTAGGCTTGTGCTGCAATCTTAATTTGTACATTTTATGATCTCACAATGCAACAAAAAAACGCTCGCGATTGAAAGCCTGCATCAGTACAAACTAATTTTGTTATGCCTGGTTTATTTGAGTTTTTACCCATCGGTCCTATTTAGATGTCTCTGTAACGTGTGAACACGTGGCTATATTTATTTAGAACTTTGAACGTACTGCCTCATCGCAGGCAACGAGGTAAAAGCCTGAGGTAAAAGCCTGCGGTAACGTTGTGGAAGCTTTGTCGAAACACCACCGCCACGATCACTGACTGACGTCCGCCGCCGCCGTTTCAGAGCGAGGACTCGGACGACGAGGACCTGTGCGCCATCAGCGACAAGTGGATGTTCCAGCGGGCCAGCCGGCGGTGGTCGAGGCTGGAGGACTTCGAGGTGTTCTCGCAGAACTCGCTGTCGTCGGACGTGAGCTGCTCCGAGAGCGGTCACCTCAAGGACTCGTCTCCGAGCCACGAGAGCCTCCTGACGGACCTGAGCGAGCAGCAGGAGGTCACCTCCATCCACAGCGAGAGCGGCAGCAGCAACAACGGCCTGCTGGACGACTGCCGCTTCGGCCACGCGGTCGCGCCCGGGGCCGCGGGGCTCCACCCTTCCGAGTGGCCGTCGGAGGCGGCCGACGCGGCCCAGGTGCTGAAGGATGCCACCAACCACCCGGCGCTCGCCCTCGCCCTCTCGGCCCCGGCGGCCGACAAACCGCAGCCGCGCTCGCGGACCAAGAGCCTCCTGAAGCGCATGGAGAACTTCCGCGCCAAGGGCCACGGCCACAAGAGGCGCGTGAGCGGCGGCAAGGCGGAGGGCCTCGTGATCAGCGGGCCCGTGTGCATGCAGGGCGGCCCCACCGAGGAGACGCTGCGGCGCCTCAACTGCGTGGACATCGCCGAGGCCAAAAGCGGCGCGGCGCGAGACCGCAGCCACAGCGAGTCGTCCTTCCTCGTCCACGGCGGCTGCGGAGGCGGCGGCGGCGGCGGCGCGGGGCAGCTGCCGGCTCGGAGCAGCAGCTACGTGGCCGGGCAGAGCGCGGCGGCGCGCGGCCGCGGGGCGAGCAGCAAACGCGGCGGCATGTACCTGGGCGACTTCGACGCGCTCGCGGGACACCCGTGCGACGGCGACGAGGACCCGGCGGCGAGGCCCCCGCGCTCGCCCAAGGACGTGGTGATCCACCTGCCCAAGGACCACAAGCCCGGCACGTTCCCCCGCACGCTGTCCAATGAGAGCCTGGCCACGAGCGACAGCTTCTCGTCCGTCACCTGGCGCACGGGCAGCTTCAACTCGGGCAGCCGCGCCTCCTGCGACGGCGGCGCCGGCGCCGGCGCCGACGAGCAGCAGCAGCAGCAGCAGCAACCGAAGCGCGGGGAGCGCCGGCGAAGGACCAACTCGTGCAGCTCGATGGCCAGCCGGCTGAGCGTCTACGACAACGTGCCGGCCTCGCAGCTGCTGCTGCTCGCCCCCGCCGGGGACCTGTCGTCGTCGGGGGCCGAGGACGGCGACGGCGACGCCGCCAACAACGGGCGCGTCTTCTCGCAGCTCGACGACATCCTCCAGCAGGTAACGCGCCGCGCGCTCGACGGACGCGGAGCCCGCTGACCTTTCTTCGGTGACCTCGGACCCGGCGTCCGCCCGCGAGGACCCGCGACGGACGCCGAATGCCGCGTCAGTCACGCGTCGACGGCAGCCTGAGCCGCGCTGCGGAAGGCCGTCGTGTTTTAAAAGCTGCTCGTCAATCTACGCGGTTGCAGCCGCCGCTCGTTTTGCTGAGTTTATCGATTTTGACTTCACCCGCATTCTGTACGGACGCGCGCGTTACTATGCGAGAAGCGTAGCCTCGCACGCGTTACTCGGCCACGTCTAGGCACATCTCTTTGACGCTTGTCGATAGCCCGCGCCACGCCGCTCGCGCGCTGACCGCCCGTGCCCCCCGTGGCGCCGCAGGTCAACGGCCTCCAGGAGATGGTGAGCCGCTGGACGGAGCGCCTCTCGCCCGACGAGCCCGAGGACTCCGACTCGGCTCGCGACTCCACCTGCAACTCGCCCGCGTCGTCCCCTCACCAGCACATGGAGCTCGACGGCGACGCTTACAACAGGCAAGGGCGGACACGGGGCTGCGGGCGGGCTCGGGAAGGCACCCGGGATGGGGAGGCGCACGTGGGAACGCGGCCTGGGTGGGCGTAACACCCGGGCGGCGTGTGCGCGCGAGCGACGAATGGCCGGTTACAATCGGGCGAGTGAGTCGTGGGTAGCCGTCGGGTGGTACGGAACGTGGGCGATGGGCGCGTGGGTGTCGGCGGGTTGCGGGTCACGTGGCAAAGGCCACGGGGGTCAACGAAGAACGTGGCGTGTGGGGTGGATGTGGGTCACGGCGAAGGACGCCGTGGCTCAAGGGAAAGCTCATAACCAGGGGCTGCTTAGTGTTCGTGCGCGTGTTTACGGTTGTATCAACAGAGACGTACGCTCACCGTTGGCTTCAACATGTTTTGGCTTTAGTAATGAATCACCCAAGCCCTGTTTAAGGCGTGTTTGTCTTTAAAAACAACACACACGCACACAGGCTTCTAAAACAAAGAACTTAAGGGGTCGAGGCGCTTGGAATTAGTTGCCCAAAGGATGTCACGAAATAAAGCACAAACACGCCCTACCAATTTGTGGCGCCACCTTTCAGGCGGTTCACAGAGCGTTGCCGCGCATACCGCGCCCACCTGACTTACTTTTCCCTCTGGTTTAGGGACAGAGTTCGGGCTGTCCACACTGGTCGCAGCACCGCGTGTCTTATCGGCTTTGTGTCGCACGGCGGCGACGGCCATTTTAACCGAGAGGACCGTGTGGTGTGGCGCAGCACGAGCGGGCGCACGACGCCGCCCAGCGACCTGGAGAGCACCGGAACGTCGCTCATCGACTCGGAGGACTCGGGCATCCAGGACCGGCGCGAGTCGAGCACCGGGCAGTCCGTGGCCAGGCCTAACCGGTGAGCGCCGGCACCGGCTCCCACCCGACACGTCGCGCAGCAGTCCCGCTGCGTCACGCGCACGAACCCGCGCGTAACGCCTTTGTCAAATACGATCGCCGTCGCTCGTACAAGCACACGCAAGCGGCAGCGTCGATGTGTTGTGCCGCCAATAAGAAATTAAATCGGCGGGCCCTGCCAGGCGCGCACCGGCTGCCGCGTTGACTCGCCGCAACCGTGCACGGCGGCCGTTAATCGCGCCGTGACCCCGCCGTGACCCCGCCGTGCATCCTGGACCCACAGACGCCAGCGGCTGCGCTGGCACAGCTTCCAGACGTCGCACCGGCCCAGCCTCAACTCGGCGTCGCTACAGATCAACAGCCAGTCGGTGGCCCAGATGAGCCTGGTGCGCAAGTTCTCCCTGCTGCGCCTCACCGCCCTCATGGAGCGCTACTCGCCCTCCAACAAGCAGGGCTGGAACTGGTGAGAGAGCGGAGGATTTGTGGCGCGTGACCCCTACGCATGTCGATGGTGGAGATGGTGTGGATTCATTCGCGCTTGCGGAACACGTGTCGTGACGGTTTGCTTTGTGAAATTTCGATTTAAACAAAAAAAATTCTCCCCGTAGTTTATCACTGTGTAAACAAAGATGGCGGGTCTTTCAAGAAGAGCTGTTTAATTTACATTGTTTTGGCCTGAGTAATGAATCAGTGTGGCCTTGATTTAGGTGTATTTGTCTTAACACAAAATGCAAGCTTTTAAAACAATGATCTTAAGAAGTTAAAAGGCAGAGCAGAATGTAAGCAAACGGATTATATATTTTTTTCACATGGTGGTGAAGCATGTGGCCTGCTGTTACACTTAACGTGATGTTTACGCGTTAGAAATTAGAGAAAAATCGACCCATCATCAACACTAAGTTGTTAAGCTCCCAGCTGTTCATCGTTGCTTTGTAAGCGGCAATAACTAAATAAATAAATAAAGTAGAAAAGGGGGGGGGTCTGATAAGCCCCAAGCAGGAGCACATTTCGAGCTCTTCCGCTTGGAGCTTGGGAAACGTGGAAGCAGACCCCGGCAGGCTGTAATGAACGTTACCTCGGGACGTTTGGTGCTCGTCAAGCTGTCTCCACTTCAAAGCAACGACGAGACAGTTCATCACGCCGCGGTTTTTTTCCCTTCCCTTCCCTTTGCCGTTGCGTCCACCCTTTATGCTCCTGCTGGTTTTGGTCACCGTGCCCTTTGATGCTGACCGCCGTGGCCTCAGAGACTGGGATTCTTCACATGGATCTTAGCGATAATCAGAGCGGGGGGGCCGTGGTCGCAGCAGCGGCGATGGTGGTGGTGATGTTGGTTTTGATTGCGGTGACCGTGATGACGGTTGACGTTGGTGATGGTCATGTGAGTGGTGAGTGGTGCCAACGGTGCGCTGTAGGAATACTGATGCGAGTGCTGTAGCGGTGATCGAAGTGGTGCTGCCGGTGGTGATATTAGCGATGACGATTGTGGTCATGGTAATAACCATGATAGTGGTGGCAGGGGTGATGGTGACGTTGGTGGTGTGGACAGTGGTGACTGTGGTGATGGTGAAGTTAGTGGTAGTAATTGTGGAGATAGCCGTTGCTTGCTCAGTCTCTGTGGTGGCGACGGTGCTTACTCAGTCTCTCTGGGAACGCTCGCTCGACTCGCACCCCCCCGTGGTCCACACGGAGCCGCTGCCTGAAACCACTCGCTGTAAGCGTCTCCGATTTCACGCTGTTACAGAGCGAGTGAGCTGCCGTCCCAGCGTGCCGGACATGGCTCCTTCCCACAATTATCCCCAACTCAAGCCAGACCCTGCCCGGACTACCACAACACGTATTCACCGTTTTGCCTCCATCACACGTACAGATGTGCGGTGTACACCGGTATGTGTGTACGTACGGTAGGAATGTAACGATTCATAAATTCGGTGATTCATATCGGTAGTCATGCAGCGTGTGATGTGTGAAGAATATAATGTGGTGAATGATTTGATATGATTCACGCCAAGTCAGTGGAATGGTTACCTTTAAGCTAATGGAATGCACAAAGTAGACCAAAGTATAACAAATGAGACGGACAGCTCAAAGGAGACAGCTCCACTTTTATATATCTGGAGCCTCATGGTGACTAACTCATATGCTAGTGATTAGTGCACTGCCAAACCTCACTCACAATCTGAATCACATTTGGGGCTTTACACAGCATTGGCAATTAGAATCTTAATCTGGCTTGGATCTCTCCTAGGTGGACTCGGCCAAAAACAAACACCTGGTACCATGTTGACAGAGAGGAAGGTGGGATTGAGTGGTTCAGGCCACACCACACCGCCATGTGCCCGTGCCGGCCGTAACAAGTGCTCGCCTAACGTGCCCAGCAGTCTTGAGGGTTAAATCGGTGATCTTTGGCTCGGTGCTGCATATGTTATATATTTGTTTTACCTTTAGGTGTGTTTGATATAAATTCCACACTTGTTGCAATATATATATACACACACGATCCTTTGGGAAATAATCTGTTCTTGTTTTTGTAGTAGAAAAAGCCAACTCCATAACATTTGGAATGTGAGCCACGTGAATGTGGGGCTTCATTTCACTCAGTCGGTACTTCACATTTAATTATGTTTTCTGAAGCTCTGTGCGGTTGTTTATTTACAGCGTTTGGTTCAAATATTTGTTGAGGTTTGATGGCTGGGACGGAAGTTAATTTTCATTGAGACGGTGAGCACCAGTCACGCTGCTCGTGTAACTGTGTGTACTCTGTATGATCCAATTAATTTTATTGCAGCCATTGCCTCTGACTCACGGGCGAATTGCATTTTAGAGGAAGTTGATCATCATCCCGCTGGAATGGAAATTTAACTTCGATATTACATTTATTCACCTTTGGTCTCTCAGCGGCTCGAGCCTAGCAAGGAGCGCCAGATCTCACAAGACGAAGGCCCCTCGCTCAGCAAAGGGTGGTTTCTAGTAAAGAGCACCGGAAAGAATCGCTCGGTAAAAGCACGTCAAGAGCGCTAAACATTAACAGTTAATGCTAGAGCAGAAAGGACTTTGAGAAGGGCGTTGTGATTGCTTACAAATCAACAAGGCGAGCGACAAGGGGAACTCTAAATGCGTTCAACAAGAGGGGATTCATCGCTACCCTCCGATCATCATCGTTGAAATTATTATTATTATCATCAGCACCTATTATTCGAAGTCTCCCTTTGTCGAGGGACCGCGCACATCTTGCTTCCCAGCCCCTCCAACGCAGGCCGTGATGATTATGAAGCCAGACACTCGTGTAGGTTTAAGTGTGTGCAGAGATTGTTGTGGGTGGTTGCTCAACCCAATGGCATGCGAGAGTAGTCACGATATTATCCGAGTATATAACCCGGGGTAACATTTGCACCTCAAGCCTGACTGTGCG
>JAZEWU010000016.1:8359577-8378121 GCA_036362915.1 Geotria australis
CAGTGCCCATGGGCACCACCGACTTCAGAACGTCATTCAAACACCGCGCTATTGAAGTGGTGTGGGGTTTCTTTTAACTCGCGCGTACACGAATAGAGTAACAAGGCCTAGTAGCCTGAAACCATTTACCCCTCGTAGATGCGTTCATCGTGAGTTTGCGTTGCTGCCAGGGGTGCGGGTGTGTTGTTTCGCCGCGCCGAGGCCTTTAACGAGCGCCGCTTGTCGCCGCTTGTCGCCGCCGCGCTGCCCGTCCCCGACAGACGTCCCCAAGGAGCAGCAGCTGCAGGCGCTGCAGGCCGGGACCATGCTGCTGCCGGACGAGAACCGCGAGGCGCTGCAGACTCTGCTCTACTTCCTGAGCGACGTGGCGGCCGCCGTGGGCGAGAACCAGATGAGCTCCGTGAACCTCGCCGTGTGCCTGGCGCCCTCGCTCTTCCACCTCAACACCGTCAAGCGCGACAACTCGACGTCCAGGTGCGTTACTGCCGCGGCGGCGTCACTGCGGACGGGGTTACGGTGGCCGGCCACGCCACGGCTTATGATTTAAATGATTTTGGTTGTGTGTGAATCTTGTATATATTTGTATTATTGTCAGCATTTCGTTCCGTAAAGAGCTTGCAAGCTCACTGGGTATTTTTCTGCTGTAATAATAAACATCTATCTATCTATCTATGACACCCCTCGTTGGGTCAGCCCAGTTGAACATTCTGTTTAGTTCTGAAACTGCCACGGAGTTTGTGTGCGTGGACTAAGTAGTCTAAATTCTGCTGCAGATGTTAATGAGCCTATGGGTTGTTGCTCTTCAGAGCTGTTCTTTCGGGATAGCCGTGTCACTGAGCGATCTCCCTCTCTACCTCGCGACGTTTCGCCTCCCACGTTGGAAGCATTGTCAGGTGTTATGGTTGTATGTGGGAGGCGAAACGTCGGGAGGGAGAGAGGGAGTTCACTCGACACGGCTATCCCAAAAAAACAGCTCTGAAGAGCAACCATCATGAATCGAGCCGTGAAAACCTACATCAGTACATCCTGTGGATGTCACTTAAGTGGGGTTGGCCACGGTGTGGTGACGCTTGGCAAGAACGATAATATACCGTCAGACAAATGTGAAATGTTTCCCTTGCTTAGGTGATGTTAGGGCCTGGATTTTCTGTGCGAAGGGAGTGACATAACTGAATGTGACTGTCAGGGTGCGACAGAGGAAGTACAGCACGGGCAAGCCGGACCAGAAGGACCTCAGTGAGAACCTGGCTGCCATCCAAGGCCTGGCTCACATGATCGCAGAGTGCAAGAAGCTCTTCAAGGTCAGTATTTGAATGAATTTGAAATATAAATAGACGAGTGAAGTTTACTTATATTCCATCTGCAACTAAGAGAAATCCTACTGTGGTCATTTAGGTATATCACAAAGAAACTCCATATTGTTTCACAAAAAACAAGAAAGTCTTAGAAAGTTTAAAAGTGAAGCACTCGGCTTTACTCAAAAACAAATACATGAAATAAATGTACGGAAACTGAAGTGATAAAAAAGGGGATTTTTTTAATGTATAACATATACAAAACGATGGCTTGCAATTGTAAGCTAAAAGCGATAGCAACAATTCTCAGTGTAAACCACGATGATATTTGAGTCGTCTCGTGTGTGACGGTAATTAATAGAGGCACCATTGTTTCGGGGGCAAAGCTACAACCGGATGTTTACGTTGACAAGGCAGATGTGCTAAAGTCAAGGGCCTTCGCGCATTCCTGAAATTGTTCTGCTCTTACACGGTTAAGTCTTAACCTCTTGAAAAAATAATAATATATATAACTGGTGGAAAAACCAAACCGCACGGCGCTAAGGGAGGGCTGCACGTGTCTGAACACGTGTGCGCCGACTGGCCCGCGCAGATTCCCGAGGAGATGGTGAGCCAGTGCCGGAGCTCCTACATGGAGCACGACACGCAGCCCATGAGCCTCGCCGAGCTTGGCGCTCCCGTCGCCAACGGGGGAGGCCCCCCGCCGGCGAGCCCCGAGCACCGGACCCCGTCGCAGAGCTCCGTGCTGGGCTCCGACGAGCCGCGCTCCTCCTCGATGAGCTCCATCTCCAGGCCCGACTACCAGGCGCACCTCGAGAGCTGCATACAAGGGCTGCTCAAGGAGGCTCGCGACAAGTTCAAGGGCTGGGTCACTTGCTCCAGTCTGGAGAGCAGCACCGAGGTGGCCTACAAGAAGGTGCGTGAGAGAGCTCCTGGTCACGTGACGCCGCGTGTGCTCCGTTAATCGCGCCGCTGTCTTGTCTTGCACAAAGTGAGCATCCGTGTCTTTTACACAGTTTTTGTTTATATACAGTTGCATAGCGGCTAAGTGCCACCGCAGTGTGACACAGCACCCATGTTAAGTACAATTTTATCAGGCTGTAATTAAATTGTTTTTTCCAGTAGAAAATATACAGTGTGCAAAATACATAAACATCTGTTTCTCGAGCACTGAGTGATATTTTTTTAGAGTAAATATAATGCTTTAACAAGGTCCCGGGTTCGAATCTCGACTCGGGTACCTTTCTGTGTGGAGTTGGCTTGTTCTCCCTGTGTCCGCGTGGGCTTTCGCCGGGTACTCCGGTTTCCTCCCACAGTCCAACGACACGCTGCTGCATAGGTTAATTGGTCTGCGGACTAAATTGCCCCCGGTGCCCTGTGATGGACTGGCGTCCCATCCTGGGTATAGCCCTGCCTTGTGCCCTGTGTCTGACAATGAATGATAATCTTCTAACTTTACCCCAATCACGCGTTTTAAACTCGAGTGGTGCCTTTGCCAACACGCATCATCTGGCGGCGAGAAGGGGATTAACGGCCGCGCGCCGTGCCCCCCTTTGCCCACCTCCCGGTTCGCACGTCAGGTCGGAGACGGGCACCTGCTGCGCCTGTGGAAGACGACCGTCGAGGTGGAAGCCCCGCCGCCGCGGGTGCTGCAGCGGATCAGGTCGGAGCGCCACCTGTGGGACGAGGACCTGCTACAGTGGAAGGTGGTGGAGACCCTCGACCCCAACACCGAGGTCTTCTACTACGTGCTCAACAGCATGGCGCCGCACCCCGCTCGCGACTACCTGGTGCTCAGGTGGGTGCCCGGCTTCCGTTTTGTTCACTGCCCTTGGCGATCCAGACCCGTCGATTCATTCGTTCGTTGTCAGAAACCGCTTAGTCCTGTACGGGGTTTGCGGCGAGTCGGAGCCTATCCCGGCAGACGCAGGGCGCAAGGCAGGGCTATACGCAGGTTTGCATGCCAGTCCATCACAGGGCACTGGGGGCAATTTAGTCAGAAGGCCAATTAACCTATAAGGTAGCATGTATTTGGACTGTGGGAGGAAACCGGAGTGCCTGGCGAAAACCCACGCGGACATGAGGAGAACATGCAAACTCCGCACAGAAAGGCACCCGAGCCAGGATTCAAACCCAGGAAATTCTTGCTGTGAGGCAGCAGCGCTGCTCACCGCGCCACCGTGCCGTCCCACACTGCGTGCATCCGATCGGTATAGATTGGGACATGGATGGTGGTGCATCGTGAGAACTTGAGTTGAGGGAAGCGTGTTGTGTTTATGTGTTGGCTCCACTGAGATCCATACATCCGATCCCTCAATGGCCCCCTGAGTCTTGTGATGAAATGCAGTCATTGCTGGATAGTATTACAGACCTTTTATTCCATGTAAAGTGAACAGTAATGACAGGGTGATATCATTCATGATAGGAAGCCAATGCATAGTTATGTCTTTCCCCACATGTTTTTTTGTATAACGAGTTACAAGAGATTACTTGAAATTCAAATATATTATTCAGAGACATACTTGGCTGAAAAGCTCTGCCAATAACATTAATTTAGCATTAATTGAGCACGTACGTTTTCACAGCCACTTACAAGCGTGTTTTACCAGGTTAGGCCACTTGTTGAGAAGTTCTTATCAAGTATTCACCATGCACTACTGTGGGCATCTGTGCGTAAATGGTTATTTGTTTTGATTTTATTTGGTTACTTTGTTTTTATATATTTTTGTCAATTCGTGTGTCTGTTGTGTCGGCAGGATTTCCCGTCAACACCTTGTAAGCTCACTGGGTATTTTTCTGCTGTAATAATAAAAATCTATCTATCTTCAGAAATTGAAACCTTGCAGTGCCAAACGCTACACTTAGCAGTGATTAGACGATGGCTGATACATTACTACACGATGAGTGGCGTTGAGTCACAATCCCTGTTTATTTAAATAGGAGGGGG
This sequence comes from Geotria australis, assembly GCA_036362915.1. Taxonomy (NCBI): domain Eukaryota; kingdom Metazoa; phylum Chordata; class Hyperoartia; order Petromyzontiformes; family Geotriidae; genus Geotria; species Geotria australis. Next base: position 8,363,820 of record JAZEWU010000016.1, read on the forward strand.
ATGAGTTGCCCCGAGGAGAATGTCTGCCTTCTGCCAAGCGGATTGCCACCTCTGTCCGTTCTAACGAATCTAAAGAAACGGAACGAATCTGCGTCGCGATTGCAGGTCGTGGAGGACGGACCTGCCCAAGGGCTCGTGCGTGCTCGTGGCCACGTCCGTGGAGCACGAGGAGGTGCCCTGCGTGGGGGAGGCGCGTGCCGTCGTGCTCGCTTCCCGCTACCTCATCGAGCCGCTCGGAGCAAACCGATCCCGCCTCACCCACGTGTGCCGCATCGACACCAGGTCGGTCGCTCGGCCGCGCTCGTCCGTCTGACCGGCGCGCTCGCTGGGTCCTACTCGCCAAGTGTCCCTCTCGTCCAGCGATAGGTTTTCTCGCGCCACGTTGTGTATTCATAGAGGCGTGCTTTGGTGCAAATCTGTGAAAATGCCCTGTCGCGTTTCACACAAGCACCATACTATCGCAGTTTGTGTGCGTAGCCTTTTGTCAATCCGCTGCTGGGTGAAGGCCTCTCGTGCTGTACGTCATGAGGTCTGATTGTGTCTACTTCACTATGCTTGTCGGTGCGGATTGGTGTAGTGGCCCAGGACCGGTTCTGACATCGCTTGCTACTGATGTTAGTCACGGCCAAAAATTGAACTCTGGTCGCCAATTTCATAATGCAGTGCGTGAACCACTATACCACCACTCCACTCATACTATTGTAGGTTAGTTAATATAGCAGAGCCAAACGTATGAAATTTGAAATATTACACCAGCAATTGCTTTGAATAAGGAGACTTTTGCAGAGTAGTTGTTTGCATTAAAATAATGAAATAAATACAGTAATTTATAGTATGCACAACACGTGCAAACCAAATGTACATCACTTAATGATTATAACTTGAGGAAACGCACTGGAAGTAACAAACACCGTTTTTAAAAGTCATTATGTGGGTGGGCTAGGAAAGGTAAAGGTACGCGTTGTTGTTTGCCATTTTTGACTTCTTACGATTACCGGTGCTAATGGTGGCTTTTGTTGTCTCGTTCCAGGGGTCGATCGCTGGATTGGTACAACAAGGTGTTCGGTCACCTGTGCGCATCCAAAGTAGCCATGATACGCGACTCTTTTAAAAAGCCAAAGACTGACTTCCCCGAGACCAAAGTGTGATCCAGTCGGAGCCGCGGACGAGCATTCAGGACGGCAAATGCAATGAGGAGTGCATGGACGGATGAGAGAATTGAATGTGATCGTGACGAGAGCGTGAGTCTGAAGAGCAGAGAGCGAGGTGTAGTTAAAAGTATGAGAAGTAAGAAAAAAACTATATAAGAATTTAAATAGAAGGCACTGGTGGCCATTGTGTTGAACTTTAACCTGCGGATTTGCGACACGGAGATGGAAGAACGAAAACTTTTTTAGCTTGAAGACAATCCTGATGTTCCCGGTCAACTTGCAAAAGCCATCCCGGTGATATTTACTGTATTCTCGGCCTGTGCACGCACATGTTTTACAGCCGTTCGTGCTGCTCCCTGTTGTTACACGTCTTGGGTCAGTGGCGGGTTATTCAAACAATACTGCTTTCGTTGTGCAAGCACCTTTACAAAGATTGTATGAAGTTCAGCTTTGCTTCAAAGAAGCATGTGCTTTTATAATAAGAAGACAACACCTGCTTTCTGAGTAAGGAGATGGAATAGGGGCAGGTGGTGGCAGTACAAATATGGCAGTGAACTGTTGAATGAAACTGCGGTATTGATTTCATGTTACTGGCACAAACCACGCTATATTTGCTTTCACGTTCGCATTGCAATTAAATATATATTTGTACACATTTTTGCCTAAATGTGATGAACAATTGTCAATGGAATGTGTCATTTAAAAAGTTCGTGCCTGTGCTATATTAATATGGTATTTATGCATAATTCCCAAATTTCAATTAAATGCTCAAACATCGGCACACGACATTACATGTGCAACTTATGACTAAAATGAGAGCATACGTTATTTGAGTATGCAGTTTTGTTTTTGGTTCGCACTTTTGTTAATTACGTATGTACCAGTCGTCAGATGTTTTGGTTAGCGTCTCTTAAAACAGCTGGGGTGTGCTGCCCACTCACTAAACGTAATTCACATTTGGTCAGAAAATGGAGTGCACAAGTCTCTCAGCCCTTAAAGTGAGATCTGAACATGTGTTTATCATAATTTACAGCACATACGAATGGATTAGAAATCCTAATTGGATTTCTATTGGCTGCAGACCCCATCCGCACAATGCAGAAATCCTGTCTTTGCCAAAAGTCTTTCAATAGTGGATTCATAGTGTATAATCCTATGCACTGTTAGTGCTACTATGCAGAACAATGCATCTGATGTCATGTGAATGATCTTTAAAGGTTAACGGACAGTTTGTAAGGCATTTTATTTTCATTGGAAAAAACCCCTCTTCAGTCTTATTTTGCAACCACGTTGCTCAGGCGGCACGTGGTTTTTGTGATCATGCGCTCGAGTGAACGTAACAACAAGGTCACACTTAGTCTGAGGTCTTCTAGCTCAGTGTCTTGTTAGGAGAGTCCCCACGCTACTAAGAGTCTATGCGCTTTCCAATGGGGCCTCTCCTCAAGCGTCACCCTCTGCTTTCAGCTGCCACCCTCAAGGGCTCACAGATTCCCTTATCTGTTCGCACCTGCACAAGCATTTGCTGAGAGTTTGCCAAAATGGCATTTTAGGGGTGTACACACTTTCAATGTACTCCTGCACATTCCATTTGCCAAAATAAGTTACCCTGTGACTGTTCAAATTCGCATTTTACCATTAAAGCTTTGAAGGCCTGCAAATACATTTTTTAATGAGGGGCGAAACTTTCCTACTTCGGGGCGATTCCACATTTGTTTCTGTCTAAAGAGGACAGGGGAAAAGTAAGTATGCATTTTACATAATACAGTATTTTGTCTTAGTGTGATTAGGGGCTGTTTTATCGGGGGACAAAAGTACGCCTGGTGACTGTCACCTGAAGTCAAGTTTAGCTGCTTTTTAACATTAGTAATTAACTCAATTTATAACTCTGCAGTCACACCTCTGCTTTGCATTGAGGTGCATTGTACCTGTAAGTGTTAATTAATTTCATTTGCAAACGGTTACTGCATGGCTATTGATTTAACTTCCCTGTACTTAAAGCCATAAAGTGATTCTAAAGCCAGGTTTAATTCACCAGCTGCTTGTGCATTTTAGTATGAATGTGAATCGTGTTTTCCAGGCAACGTGCAGCAATTGCTTTGCGATTTAGACAACGTATATATGTAATATTCCATCTACAGTCAGTACAGTCAGTATTATTCTGCCAGGACATTATTTGTCATCTGTAATTAACTATTTATACTCCAATTTTTATATATTTTATATGCAGTATTTTATGTTTCAAAGTTTGTGTAAATAATGTTTGCGATGTGTTATGAATTAAAGGAGCTGTGTTCAATAAACCATTGGTTCCTAAAAACGTACATAGCTGCGTGTGATGTCCGAAGTACTCATTAGGCTTTAAATGTCCATGTTGGTAATGTGAACGAAATGTGTGTGGCTTTTACAGTGTGTGTTTTATTTGGCTCCGGTTGAGCTGCAGGCTGTCTTATGCGCTCGCGCAATTCTTTCCGTTTTCATACGTGCCCAGACGGAGGAAGCCCATGGCTTCGACAGCTTTCCCGTTGATAGCTTTTCTGCACAATGCAATGCATTCCGCTGGATATGGTGTCGTAGATTGGCGTTGTTTTTTTTAAACAAATCTTTTACCGTGGAAGTCAACTGACATGACACATGCTGTCTTGTCTAATACTAGCTTCCAGTCAAAATGTATAGGCGCGTCCTGGCTGTAAATGCCACGACAAATATTTTCAACAAGTCCGTACGGTGTTTGTGCAATCCGCATGTCCCTACAGTCCCTATTTAAAGCAGTCGTGTTGAATGTACTGATGTAGGTTTTCACGGCTCGATTCATGATGTGTGCTCTTCAGCGCTGTTCTTTCGGGATAGCCGTGTCGAGCAATCTCCCTCTCTCCCCCGCCTGATGATACTTCCAACGTGGGAGGCGAAACGTCGCGAGGGAGAGAGCTAGCACGACACATCTATCCCGAAAGAACAGCTCTGAAGATCAACCATCAGTTGTGTTGAATGTTCACATTTTGTTTATAATATCAGATTCTGCCGGGATATGCTCCGGCTCACCGCGACCCTGTACATGATTAAGCGCTTTATGACAATGAAGGAATGTATGAAATATTCATCACTCCCTGAAAATGGCAGGAGCATGAGCAATTTCACACCCACCAGAACTGAGTTCCTAATCTGCGCTGCTTTTGCATAGGAGAGGCACGTGAGCCTACTAGACCCAAACGACCAACTCAAAACACGACGTACAACCCCTCGGCATGCTTTTGAGACAAATATATCACTTGTTGGAAACTCGGGGGAATTAGCGGCAGTAGATGCTGACGCTTTCGGTAATATTTTAGTCTGCGTGTTTTTTTCGCCACCATAGGAGACGATGCGGTGGACGGAATTGGAATTCACGGGGGCTTTGAGCATTCCGAGTGACTGCAGCACAAGGGATCTCTTTCTTCTTCAAACAAGTTTAGCCAGATGGCAGCACCAGGCAGAAACCTTGGAATGCTTTCCCCACATGTCTTAGAAAGTTTGGGGCTCCAACAGGGGCGAAGCAAACAAACTTTATTCGGGAGAAAAAGTCTCCCACGGGTGTCTAATTAAAACATAATTCGTACATAAAGAAAAAGTCGGCCTGGCACTGCGATGACAATGGCTTCCACAGTTTCATAAACATGTGCCTGCTTGTTTTCTCCTAAATTAAATCTAAATTAACTTATCAAAGTAGTTCCTAAACAAAAATGTTACCTCTTGAAATTCTTTATTACTTCACCGAAGGTTGCACATCTGCTGAAAAGCAAACAAGACGTTTGGTAAAAAAAAATTGTCAAAAAATGTGTTCGCTTGTCAACATTGCGGTTCGCTCAAAAGCCAAATCCGTGTGCATGTCGGCCCACGTCAAAACTTGATTTGCTTGCCTGAGTTGGGTGGTGAAGGGTATAGCTGAAAATTGGCATTTTACGACGCGGCTATCTCGAAAGAACAGCTCTGAAGAGCAACCTTCACTTTCAACACTGCCCCAAAGACTTTCTATTCACTCCAAAAAATGGAGTTTCCTTCATCAAGCAGTCGACACTTTCCTACAAGAAACTGATTTGTCCTTATGTAACGGTGTAGCCCTGCAATGTCCTCCTCATAGCACTGCTGGCAGAAGGGCCTCACTCGACGCTGGCAAGACATCTTTAAAGAGGTGGCACTTTATACTTTTATTCATACACTTCCACAAACTATACTGCACTGTGAGGTACAGGTACTTAATACAATTCGATACACCCCAGGAGAAGTTGGCCAGTATTCGAAGCGAGGTGCAGAAGCTGGAGTGTGGAATGTGAACACCTCGGGGTGTGCGTGCTTCCTGTGCCTCGTCAGACCGGAGGGACTGCATCCAGAGGAAGTGGATTACCCCCACCCCACATTAATGCTGTGATTTTAAAATCAATCAAATATAAGTATGTAACCCGGAGGGCAAATGAGGCTTCTTGAGGACATAACCAAGAGGATGCACATGCCAATGGAGAACGCTCTCAAACAGCGTACTTGGCAATATAAGTGACGTTGAGGGGACATTAGAAGTGTCCCCCCACCATGATTTTTTTAATACTTTTGAGAACACTCAACAGCGTTTAAAAAAAAACCGATAGCATATAGTACAGCTCTCTGACTTGAAACACGAGGACAGGTACAAGTTGTCCATCCATTGTCAGAAACTGCTTAATTCTGTACAGGGTCTCGGTGAGACGGAGCCTATCCCGGCAGACACAGGGTTCAAGGCAGGGCTATACCCATGATGGGACGCCAGTCCATCACAGGGCATCCGGGGGCAATTTTGTCGGCAGGCCAATTAACCTATGCAGCAGCATGTCTTTGGAATGTGGGAGGAAACCGGAGTGCCTTTTGGGCTCCGGCTCACCGCGACCCTGAATGTACGGGATTAAGCGGATTCCGAGAAGGGATGGAATAATAAACATCTTATCTATCGTGAATAACAGTTCCCCAAAGTTCACGCTCACAAGTGACGTCAATTATGTAAACCACGGAAACACACTCGGCGGACGTCACCGCGCGCTTTTGGCGGGAAACCCGCGTTTGACACAGGGGCGCCCTGTAACTTCTTTGCGGGTAAACCACACATCATTGGCAACAATGAGTCTCTGGGTTGACAAGTACCGACCAACGTCTTTAGGCAAAGTCGACTACCACAAAGACCAAGCGACTCAGCTCAAAAACCTGGTAAATAGTCCGCGCGGCCTACAAGCGCGATCGGTCCCCCCTCTTTTGTTTGGATCGGCTGCCGTCTGCGAGGCCCCGTTTCCCGCGAGGCCTGAACAGCGGACCGGCTCCTATCCTCGCAGTTTCTCGAGCGTTACCGCGCTTTATTGTTTTAAAAGTCGTCGTTTGCAAACGAGTGTGGGCTTGTACCGTATCTACAGGAAGTAAAACGAGTAGACGTAAATGTTGTATTGGTTACGTTGAGCAGTTAAAATGTAAGAGATTATCTACTTCAATTTGGTCATAGTTTTCGTCGGTAACGCTAAACGGTGATACTGTATTACAGGAAGATGGATATACCGTACAGTATCGAACATAATATTAAACATGTACAATGATGTAATCGCATTTTCGAAGAAGGTCTGTTGACTAAAATGTGTGCGGGTTTCTGTTATAAGATGTTAATGGTGTCTCAGAGCAAGCGGCTCAAATGGAAGGTTGAGGGTTCCAATCCTAGCTGGGGGGATTCTTTTTTGCGATTCTTAGAAGCACGATGTCCAGCCTCTGGACATCGTTGTCTTTCAGCTCGGCCTCGAAGCTGGGGGGATGACATCCCATCATCTCTCCGTAGTTGCTAAAATAAGTATCACTCTGTGGGAAAGTCAACAAGGGGAATATGAATAGTGTCGCCTCCGCTATATAAATTGGAATTTGCACCACTGGCTCAGGGCAGTAAAGAGATGCACATCACCTCGGTTTGAGGTAATTTTATATGCTGATGACACCCGACTAAGACAAAAGTCCCTGTATAACATGAAGGGACTGTTGGGATACACGACGACACATCTGTTAACACAGCCAAACCCTGCTACCCCATGCTGGATTGGTGTAATTGTTTGAGCATCGAAACTTTCACAAAACTCAAGTCCTGCACATCGCCAAACACTGAGCAAAGACGCTACGTTACCGTATAGCTCCTTAATTCTGGTATTCTGGTAAAGATTATGACATATGGGCGTCATGGACCCTGAGCCCTCATTTTCCTTCTCCATCTCAGCCACACAGGACCTACCTGCATGTCAGCACTATCTCCCACACGCGCCAATCCTTCCCTCATCTGCTGATAAAACCGTCATACATGCCTTCGTCACCTCTTGTCTTGGCTACGTCAACTTCTTCCATGGTCTCCCTATATCCGTGACCTGCACACTCAAAATGATCCAGAATGCCTCCATAAGAGTCCTCATCTTCACTGTAAAAGGAATCCACATCACTCCAGTCCTGACATCCCTCCACTGGCTCCAGTCCAGTTACGAGTCAACAACAAGAATTCCTAACCATTTGAAATGTCAATTTTCCCTTGTATCCCTTTTCCATAATCGCCTTCATGCACTTTACTCGAGCAATCAAGGCCATCGGGCAAAACCTTCAACCGTCCTCTTCTCACTGAGAGGGCACTCATCTTGTGCTGCTGCCCTTAGAGTCTTGAATTCCTAATGCTCACCTTGCCGCCAACTCCCTGTGCAGCTCTAGGTTCAAGGCATTCCTCCTCTGTCTTTGTGTTCCATATGTAAAGTGATCCACTTGTACCTTGTAAAATATAAAAATCTACCTTTTGTTGCAACAATGCAGATGTCCAGCATTTTGAACGTCATCTTGAGATGCAGTTGCATTTGGACACCATATATCCATCCATCCATTTTCTAAACCGTTTGTCCTGGTGAGGGTCGCGGTGGCAGCAGTCCAAGGAGAGTGGACCAGACATCCCTTATATCAAAATTGTATTGGTTTTTTGTATGTGCATGGGGCAACACAGTTGGGCCACCCCAACTCTGGTGGTTGATCTAGCAGTAGCCAATTAGTAGCCAGATTTACGAACCAATGAATGAACACAGGTGCAAGGTGGAGACTTCCCTCACCTGCTGGTGTATGGACCCTCGGGTGCCGGCAAAAAGACGCGCATCATGTGCCTCCTACGTGAGCTATACGGAGCTGGCGTCGAGAAGTTACGCATCGAACATCAAACAGTGACCGTGAGTGGATCCTGACACCCATGTTGCATGCTGGCCTTGCAAACTGAGTGATGCATAGAGTCTCACAATCTTTATATCCATCCATCCATTATCAGAAACCGCTTAAACCAGTACAGGGTCGCAGTAAGCCAGAGCCTATTCCTTTTTAAATTATTGAAGATTTTTTGCACATAACATTTTAGAAAATGTTTGCATGCACACACTTGTGTGTATTAAACGCGTCAATACCACCTTCTAAAAGCTTGCAATGAAATGTTTTGGATTTGTATGTTTGTTAAAAAATTCAAGACAAATTGCTTGCTGATCGTTTTTGTGCGTTTTATGTTTCCAATTTTTCTGGCAATGCACACATTCAGCTACTTTGCAGTGAACATAAATGTAAGTTATTTGAACGTTGTAATAGTTTGAGAATAGATGTATATTTTACTATATAATACTGTAATATTGTGCTTGTTCTCAGCAGAGTTTGTAGAATAAGGTCACGCTATTCAGGGTGGTTTAAGCATGAGGACCGTATTCGTACAGTTTCAGGGTTTTACTGTAAGGCTATCTCAATATGCAACGTTTTAGAAGTACAACTTAACATGTGTTTTCAGACTCCTTCAAAAAAGAAAATTGAAATAAGCACCATAGCAAGCAATTATCACATTGAAGTCACCCCAAGGTAAGCATAATGCAGAAATAAATAACAAATCTGCATTATTTTGGCATACGCACTTGCATACAAGTGCATCCTGTTTGTTCGGTTATTAATGCAGTTCGAACAATTTGTTGTTTTCCAGTGATGCAGGAAACAGTGATCGTGTTGTGGTACAAGAGTTGATCAAAATGGTGGCGCAATCTCAGCAGCTTGAATCTGGAACCCAAAGGGACTTCAAGGGTAAGCATTTAAAACAAACTACATTTACGTGACCTAAATACATTTAATAAATCAATATATTGTGTGTTGTTTATCTGGATGCTCCATTTATTTACGTATATTATGCAATATTTTGTACAGTATTTAAGATGTTGTTTTAATCCAGTTATCCATATAGCTCACACGTGGATTATCTTTATTCATTCAGTGGGTCATGTCAGGTGAATGTATGTCCATTTAAATTATCAAGATATTCTATTTACATCTAATAAACAAGTGAAGGGTCATGGTGGCACATGCCTTTAAACCAAGGCAGAGAGGTTGGTCAATAATTTAGACTCTAAAACCTATTGGCCTGCAAGGTGGTCATGAGATGGTAGCACAGAAAGTGGGTTCATGAACTTATCATTGTGGACCTTAGAGTGTTATCCTTTCATATATAGTACATAACTTGTCTCCTGATAATTTAATTTCCTCCCACATGCAAACCCTTAATTGAAAGAAGAATGTCCAATCATCCCATTGCAACACCCTACTGAAAATCGTATCGTGACTCAGAGTTTGGCTTTTATAGCGATTAAACTATTTTACTATGATTAGTTTCTTCTGCATGTTCCTTGGTGGTGGGTTGGTAGTGGTGCTGCTGTCGGAGGTGGACCGGCTCACGAAGGATGCCCAGCATGCACTGCGGCGCACCATGGAGAAGTACATGTCAACCTGCCGCCTCATTCTTGTGTGCAACTCCACGTCCAAGGTCATCGCACCCATCAGGAGCCGCTGCCTGGGCCTGCGGGTGGCGGCGCCCTCCCTCGATGAGGTGGGGCGGCGAGTGCCAGTCACCGACACTGAGCGTTAAGCACTGCTGACACTTAATCCCAACGTAAGCACTGATGGAAATCCATACGGTTAAAATTTGAGTCTTAACTGTGCTGTTCTCTACCCAGAACTAATAATACAAACATTAGCTGCTGACCCATAACACTTACATCTATGTTCCTTAACCCAATGCTAATCCTTAATAGAAATACCAGACTGTAATTCCCAGCTCTGAGCGTTAATAAGGTTAATTCTATTCATGATTCTAAGAATAATCCGGACAAAACTTCAACTCTCGACCAAATTCCAAACCTTGCAATATACATTTTTATAAAATGCAAAGGAAACACTAAACATGAGTCCTTGATATATCTTTACCATCAACATGCAATATTAAGTCCAAAAACTGACTACCATGTTAATTAATCGTGACCCAAAATTCTAAGAAATTGCACTGAAGATACTATAACTTTCAAACTAAAAAAAACCCTAATTCCTTGAACTTCTGAACATACAATTTAGTTGTCATTACAGCGGGTTACAAAACGTTTTTAAACGCACGATTACTTTACATATTCCCCGAAAAATTAAATAACTTGTTTTTAATTTGTTCATTTAATTATTGCTTACGACGGTACAAAACGTTTCTTAATGCCTCATTACATTTAATGGTTTTTTTTTACCAAAGTGTTTGGGGAATCATTGGAAATGGATTTTCTCCTTGGTGCTGGCTTGTTGTCTGAAAGTGCACGTTGTTGTGTGGTCACCCCTGCAGGTGTGCCAGGTGCTGGCGATTGTGTGTAAAAAGGAGGGGCTCTCCTTGCCACCAGAACTTGCTCGCAGGATTGCTGAGAAATCCAACCGCAACCTGCGCAAAGCCCTGCTCATGTGCGAGGCCTGTAAAGTGCAGCAGTGAGTAGACGCAAGTTGGTTACTCACCAGGTCACATTTTTGTGGAAAAAACATGTAATTTGTCCAATGCATTGCACAAGGAAAGTGCGATTTGTAAAGTGTTTCCATCTCTTTGTGCTGTACTGTCGACTGAGACAGTGGAAACTAATGTTTCTCATGTGTGCATGCAGTCAAATTCGTATCCATTACATGAGACGGCATTTACTGTAGAAATGTGTATGAATGTAAATTATATCTCTGGAATGTTAATAGTTACAAATCGTACGATTCGCTGCAGGTATCCGTTCTCGGTTGACCAAGAAATCCCAGAGACCGACTGGGAGGTGTACCTTCGCGAGACGGCCACTACAATAATCAATCAGCAGTCTCCCCAAAGGTGGACGTTTTTTTTAAATCAAACGCATTCAGTTCCCACCTATCAAACAGTGCATATGGAAATCTATACACATCAGGTTCTGGGGGACATGGGTTCAAACTTGTCTTATTTGGTATAGGTAATGCTGACCAAGATATACCAAGCAAAGCTCTCTTAAAATGTTCTGATATTTTACTCGTTTAATCGTTTAATATTGCCTGTGTAGTTTCTGGTTAGAACCTTAAAGTATGCATTTCAGTGTTGTCCATGGATATTGAATGTTCGATGATAAGTTTTGCAAGAGTAGGCCTTTCTGTTGTAACGTCACCAAACCAGTTACCCCTATGAAATTAAATATTGAACATCCAAGCATAGTAAAAACACACTGTAAATGCTCCCGTGTGCGTTATAGCAATAACAAATTGTCTTCATTATTATTTTACGGTTTTTTTAGTTACGTTATTAAGTGTCTCTTTTTTGCTCTTCAGGCTGTTGGAGGTGAGATTGCGGATGTATGAGTTACTCACCCACTGCATCCCTCCAGAAGTCATTGTGAAGGTGTGTGCCTCTCATTGTAATCCATTCACCTCACCTGTCTGTTTATTGATTCGTTTGAGTGAATCTCATTGCATTTATTTCATGAGTATTGGTAAACTTTAGTAGCCTTAGTATTCACTGAGCCATGAACAAGTTCTTTGCTGCATGGGCTAAGTCAGGTGCTCTTAACCTTTTGTACCTCAAGGCCCACTTTGTCTTCTTGGGTATGGTCTCCACAGACCACTAGTAAATGTATTTGTATTAAAAGCTGAATTATAAAATGTTTCTGCCACATAGCATTATGAGTAGAAGTGTTGTAGGGAGATAAATGAAACAATAATTAGCATAAATGCTGATGTATTTTTTGCTATTTTAAACCTTTTGGCTTCAAATCACGGGCAAAAATTGCACAAAAAACCCGTCACTTAATCAACCGTGGAACTGACATGTTCCCGTATTTAAAATGGAGTACTGGTTGGCGTTACGGTTCATGTGCTCAACCACAAAGCATGGAACGTTGGCTGTACCCAGGGCCTTCTCGCGGAGCTGCTCAGTAACTGTGATGGACAGCTCAAGGCGGATGTGACGCAGATGGCAGCTTACTACGAGCACCGCCTGCAGCTGGGCAGCAAGGCCATCTACCACCTGGAAGCCTTCGTGGCACGCTTCATGGCGCTGTACAAGCGCTTCATGGAGGATGGCATGGATGGAATTGCCTTCTGAGAAGAGAGGAAACAAAATAGCTCCCTTGCAGTCTCTTCACGGCACCCTCCTCTCCTCAGCCACCGCCCGCACGTGCATGGCTGTTGAGACGTGGCGTGAGCGACAGGTGGACAGAGGGTACATAAAAAAAAAGTCAAGTAAATGAAAAAGGTCACGGGTGGGTTGACACGGGCGAGCTGACGCTGAGTGAGTGAGGGCCCTTTATGTAAAGGCAGTGGAAATGGCAGCAGCAGCGGTTGCTGACGGCACGTTCACACACCAGCACGACATGCGGGCGCACTTGCAAATGAAATCGGCCCTCGTTTTTTAGCGAAGTTGGGAGTGCAGCACAAAAAAAAAACGTACAAAACCGTGGATTAACTGCCAGGCAAGGAATGAGACGGAAGGATGTGGGGTTGATTTTCATTGCTTCCCGTTGACAAATGGGTTGCTCAGCCGAGTCGTACGCGTTTCACGGATTTGTAATGAACACTGGTTGAGTTTCCCTATCGGCATGACTACTAGGATTACCATGGATACCTTCTGTAAGAATCACACAGTTCTTACACCTGTTTAATGGACCTCTCTGCCAGTTAAAATAGCATGTGAGCAAAAGTTTGAGAATTTCCACATATCCATCACTTTGGCCTGCATTGAGCTATTTTAAGTTTTTAAAATATCGAACAAAAATAAAACTGTCAACGCATATGCAAGGCATGTGATGCACTTCTCAGTATTTTTACACGTGTGATATATATGTGCTGAAGCCTCTGTTTAAAGAAAGGCCCATAGTATTTGAATGTCTTGTGACTGAACAGACTAAATGCTCAACAGTTAAATCCAACATCTGTTCTAACTTCTATTCCAATGTTTCTGATAGCATAGGTTTTCAGTCTTAGAGTACAAATATTTGCCTTTTAGGCAAACAGAGTTGAACGTGTGCTTTCTATCATAAGGTATGTTTGTTGTGAAACCTATAATAAAGGTTGTGGTTAACGCTGATAGAGGTTAATGTTTGTATTGAGGCTTTTATTGTGTATTTTGATCTCCATGGTGATTGGGCTATCAGTATAATCTGATTTTCATGGGTGTGTAATTGTCAACATTTCTGGAGAAAATATCCCTGGTAAACACATTGAAAATTAATATATCGCCAAACCGCATAACAAAACATCACGGCTTGATGGTATATTTTCAAATGTGTCGACAGGTCTTTCCTTAACTCTGTCCATGGAAACGCATAGCAGGGACATTCCTGAAAATTATAAGTCTTTGGACAGCCGACATTTACCATGAAGGATTTTGCCGTATTATGTAATTAGAGAATTCAGTATCTGCGACATCAACATTTTGTTACACCTAAGCCTGGTTGTTTGGTTATTTTTGTCTGGACTGTCTGTTCATTGCAGAACTGCATAGTTTTGTAACCACAATAGCTTGAGAATGACCGCAGGGAAACTTCACGCACAGTGATAATGTCAGTGTGGAATTCAACTGCATTAATTAAGGACAGCAATGGGAGTAAAGTTATAAAAGTACTGTATAGCAATCTAATCATATAATCATATTTTCCCAAGAATTGTTGTCAATGACGAATAGGTATTTGGTGTTTGTCTAACCGTGTGCGTGACATCACAAAGCCTGAGCTGCAGAGATATTAATTTCCCTTGAGCACAAATGGTAATGCCATTTGAAGCAGGGTTGTGACTTCTAGAAATGTCTCGTATGCTGTGTCCAAATTTCGATGAGCCTA
>JAZEWU010000016.1:8394008-8426899 GCA_036362915.1 Geotria australis
TCCAAAAACATACTGCTGCATTGCTTAACTGGCTTGCAGACTAAATTGCCCTCAGTGCCCTGTGATGGACTGGCGTCCCATCCTGGGTATAACCATGCCTGGCGGGTTAGGCACCGGCTCACCGCAACCCTCTAGAGGATTAAGCGGTTTCTGACAGGGCCGAGTGGCCAGACGCAAGCAGCGGAATTGACAGGACGAGAGCGATCGCGGCGAGTCGCTCGGCGTTACCTTTGAGCATCTCGTTGATGTAGCCCTGGTGGTAGAGCACCCTCAAGCGGTCCTGCGAGGGGGCCTGGTCGTCCACGCCGTTGGCGGTGACGAGGATGGGGGCGCCGCTCGCCCCGTAGCGCTGCGCCACCCAGCCCAGCACCGCGCGCAGTCCCCACGGCGCCACGGCCAGCCCGCCCGCCGACCGGAGCCACGTCATGTCCTGCCCAGCGACAGGTCGGTGTCAAGAATAATAATTTTAATATATGTACATTTAGAACGCGCGGCACATGTTAATTCAACGTCGAAGGTATTCCTTCGACGGGAGAACGACTCAGAGGCGCGAGGAAAGCGCAGAGAGGCGGAAGAGGCAGCCAGGCGGTTTGCCGGAGCCAATATATTGCCACACACTGCGTCCGATATATTGTGATGTTATCGGCCAATTAATTAATGAGTGTTTTTTTTGTTTTGGGAGGAAACTGGAGAACCTGGAGAAAACCGACGCAGAACAGGGGGAGGGTTCCACACGGCACCTGCGTGGGCGAACTCACTTTGATGAACCTGACGTCTCGGTCGAGCTCCTGGCTCGATCCCGCCGTCTCGCTCCCGTCGGGCAGCACCAGCCGCGTGGTGAAGTGGTTGATCGCGATGAAGTCGAACGCGCCGCGCACGGCCGCCCTCTCCTCCTCCGTGAAGCTCGGCAGCCGCGACCGCGTGAGGTTGAGCTGCGCGCGACGCGCGATCCAGGAGCGCACCTCCCGCGGGTAATCGCCCGTGCCGAAAATCGGCTCCGCGAACCAGCCCAGGTCGAACAGCGTGGCGCGCCGGGCGGCGTCGGCCGCGGCTCCGGCGCCCGCGAACGGGTCGGCCGCCTGGTGCCAGTCGGCCCGCAGCGCCAGCGACACGCGGCCCCGCTGCGCCGCGCGGAACTCCGCGTCGTAGAGCCGCCAGGCGCGAGCGTGCGCCCGGATCAGGTTGTGGGCCCGGACGTAGGCCGAGCCGGGCCCGCCGTCGGCGTGGGCGGCCGCGCCGGGCTCGTTGACGGTCAGCCACGTGCGCACGACGCCGCCCAGCGCGCCGAAGGCGAGGCGCGCGTACGACGCGAACGCCCGCGCCGTCGAAGCGTTGAGCCAGCCGCCGGCGTCCTCCAGCGGCCGGGGGAGGCCCGCGTCGTTGCGCGACGGGTGGTACAGCGTGACCACCGGCTCGACGGCGTTGCCGCGCAGCTCGGCGGCGAGGCAGCGGTAGTAGCGCAGCGCGGCGCGGTTGGGCGCCGCGGCGTCGCCGGAGGGCAGCAGCAGGGGCCAGCTGAGCGAGAAGCGGTAGGCGGTGACGCCGGCGCGCCGCAGGAGGCTCACGGTGCTCCTGATGCTCGTGAAGTCGGTGCACTGCGGCGGCCGCGGTTGCATCTCGATGCCCGGCAGCCGCAGCAGCTTCCCCGATTGGTGGACGTCCCAGCGGTAGACGCTCGTGTCCGCACACTGCGCCGACGAGGGGGACTCCTCCACCTGGAGGGGAATTCAAAGCACAGGCGTGACGCGCGCTCTTGCTTTGCCTGCTTCCCCTAATAATAATAATAGCATTTATATAGCGCCTTTCACCCGAGGGTCACAAAGCGCTGCACAAAGCTGCAGAGAACGGCATGTCAACAACGACAGAGCACGGAAAATCAGCAATAATTTTTTTTTTTATTGCACCGGCGCGGCGCGCTCCCTGCCGGGGTCTTCTTGCGGTTAGATGGCAGCGCTACTCGCAGCGCCACCGTGCCGCCCCGATTATCTTAACCACGATACAGAAAGAAAAGAACGAGTACCTTTGCTGTGAGGGCCAATCACCCTTTTCTCAAAGGACTGTTGCTGTGTCCACATACCAGGCAAGTGCAATCTCAATATTTAATTCCTGATAGCACAGCAAGCCTTTGTTCATGTCCCCTGCATTGTTTGAATATTTCTGCTGTTGAATGCAGAGTACATTCCGCTCTAAATGGAGAATTCCAAAACGTCCGTGCAGCACCTCTGGTCTTCCCAGTTTGCCTTAGAGCTCTCCTCGGATTAATCCCAAACGCAAAGGGTAGGTGCAGGTAAGTGGGGAGGCAGCCACCCTTGTTTAATGAGTCTCTGTGTGCTTGATAACGGCAGGGCTGGTCTCGATGCCACGTGCAGATAAAAAATCACAATTGGGTATCACAGTGCAGGTCAGCAGCCAGGCATTTTTCCCTTTTGTTAAGCAAATATCTTTGGCCGGGCCACGCCACCAATCAGTCTCTGTGTCTAGGCAGTCTCGTCTGCTGGAGAGAGGTTAATGAATAATGCGCTTTGAAAGGTTTGCTGGGAATAGTATGACATGTCAGTGCCATGAGGTTTTTATAAACGAGTACTTTGTGTAATTGTCTAGTGTTGCGTCACAGCAAGAAGGCCGTGTGTTCGTATCCCGGCTCGGGTGCCTTTCTGTGTGGAGTTTGCATGTTCTCCCCGTGTCCGCGTGGGTTTTCGCTGGGCACTCCGGTTTCCTCCCACAGTCCAAAGACATGCTGCTGCATAGGTTAATTGGCTTGCAGACCAAATTGCCCCCGGTGCCCTGCGATGGACTGGCGTCCCATCCTGGGTATAACCTTGCCTTGCGCCCTGTATCTGCCGGGATAGGCGCCCTGCGCTGTCGGAATAGCCTTCTCCTCACTGCGACCCTGTAAGCCTGTCGGGGATTAAGCGGTCTCTGACAATGGATGATAGAGATATCTGCAGTATTTTTATAAGCCTCGTTGCATAATTTCAAAACCATTATTCCGCAGCTTGCCAGCAAACCTTGTGGTAAATGAACAGATACGGTGGCGGTAAAATTGCACAACAACTCCATAAACGCAGCTGGCAGTTACGTAAGAAATTACACCTGACAAATCTGAAATGTGGCATTTGGGTGCATAGTTAATTTCATTGCGCCCTGTGTCTGCCGGGATAGGCTCCGGTTCACCGCGACCCTGTACACGGATTAAGCCGTTTCTGACAATTATAAACGATGAAGGGCGTGTAACCGTACGACCTCTCCCGGCAATCATCGCGCAAAATGTCACGACGCGGGCGCACGCGACCCGCGTCTCTCTTCAGCGCGCGCTGACCTGAACGACGCCGTCCGTTATGCCCCAGGAGAAGGCGCCGGGGAACGAGCCGTACAGCGGCGGCTCCGGCTCGGGGAAGCCGTTGCGGGCGATGACCTCGCGGTAGAGCCGCGCCGACGACTTGGGCCGGCGGGCGCGCCCGGGCGACGCGAAGTCCACGTGCATCAGGCCGCGGCGCAGCCGGAAGCCGTGGCGCCACTCGAAGCCGTCGAGCAGAGACCAGGCCGTGAAGCCCTCGAGGCGCACCCCGTCGTCACGCACAGCTGCCGGGGTGAGGGGCGGGGGGGCGACACGGGTTGGGAAAACTACAAGTCTCGGAAACCCGCCTCCACCCGACGGGTTGAGTTAGGTCGTGTAAACTATAAAAAGAGCCATACTATAGTTGAGATTCGGACCGAAACTTTGGAAGTCAGAGGCGCGACCTCGGCACTCTGACCCCTGCCGCCACCCAGCCTCCTCGACAACGACTCGCACGATGGACGACGCCGTCCTACCTCGCAGCGCGTCGCTCAGGAAGCTCTTGAGCGTGTACATGTTGGCGGTGTCGCGCGTGCCCGCATCGCCGCCCGAGAACCAGCCGCTCTCGGCGAGCACGACGCGCGGCCGGTCGTACTCGAGCGACACCCAGCTGAGCAGCGGCCTGAGCCGCAGAGCCGCCTCCTGGCCCTCGCGGCGCGCCGCCTCCAGCCGCTCGAAGTTGGTGGGGCCGAACGCGAGCCCGAAGAAGTCGGCCGAGCCGCGCACCTCCTCGCGCTCGGACTCGCTGAACGCGGGCAGCCGCGCGCCCAGCCGCTCGCGCAGGCTGGCCGGGTAGTCGCCGTCGTGGAAGATGGGCCTCGCGAACCAGCCCAGCGCCAGCTCGAGCGAGCGCTGGCACGCCACCAGGCTGGACGAGCTCGATCCTCCGCCGGCGTTGGTGCCGTCGCCGCCACCGCCTCCGTCGCCGCCTCGCGGTTCCACCCAGTGCGAGCCGAGCACCAGCGACACCTCGCCGCCCTGCGCCGGCTTGAAGTGGCGCTGGTAGATGCGGTAGGCACGGGCGTGCGCCTGCGGGATGGATAGATCGAGAGATGTACTGATGTAGGTTTTCGCGGCTCGATTCATGATCGTCGCTCTTCGGAGCTGTTCGTTCGGGATAGCTGTGTCACAGAGCGATCTCCCTCTCTCCCTCGCGGCGTTTCTTTCCCGGAGGCGCACGACTCCCACGTTGGAGGCATCATCAGATGATGCTTCCGTCAGATGATGCTTCCAACGTGGGAGTATCTCTGCATGGCCGAGTTGCACATTGATGCAAAATCAAAAGCGATCGTCCTTGATAGCAATATGGATTATCCGCCACTATCTCATAACAACTACCAACACAATCACAATGTCTGTGCGGGAACAATCCGACATTTCGATGTGAAGAGCTGAACTCGGCACGTTCCCTACACAGGGTCAGTGTCAACTCGACCCAACACCGAAAAGTCAACAGCGGTCGTTCTGCAGATATATATTCGTCCTTGCCACGGTAATGTGGAATTTTCACAACTGGCTTAGAGTCACCAGTGGTAATGTGCAGCACCCATCACTGGTTTGAGAATGGTGACACTAAACGTATTCGGACGTGTGATGTGCAAAGATGACTTAAAGGATTATGTGATTGTGCAAACGACAGATATACTTGGTTCACTGGTGATGGGGTAGTCTGTTGTCGTCGTTCTCAACCGGTGGGTCGCGACCCATCAGTGGGCCGCGAGCGCCACCTAGTGGTCCGTGAAGACCAGACCCAAGTGGGCAAAGTGGGCCATGAAGTGCAAAAGGTTGAGAGCCTCTGGTCTATTGTATTTGTAAGAATTCAGAAACTTTTGGTTGACGCTGCCCAGTGAGGGCGCAAGGCAGAGCTATACCCAGGATGGGACGCCAGTCCATCACAGGGCACCGGCGGCAATTTAGTCCGCAGGCCAATTAACCTATGCAGCAGCATGTATTTGGACTGTGGGAGGAACCCTGAGTGCCCGGCGAAAACCCACGCGGACACGGGGAAGAACATGCAAACTCCACACGAACCCGGGGCCTCTTTGCTGCGAGGCGGCAGCGCTACTCACCCAACAGCCACGGAGAGCAATTCTCACACATCGAGCCGTGAGAACCTACATCAACGATCAGGATGACGAGTGTGGTGAGCGTGTGCCACGCACCTTGATGAGGTTATGCGCCACGACGTAGGGCGAGTGTCCGGGGTCCTTGATCCCGGGCGCGTGGGCCCCGCTGCCGTACCCGTGCCACGCCACCGCGTACGGGTTGTGAACCGTGAACCAGGTGCGCACGCGGTCCCCGAACGTTCGGAAGCAGAACTCCGCGTACTCGGCGAACGCGTCCACGGTGGCGTCGCTCATCCAGCCGCCCTGGCGCTCGTGCAGGGCTTGCGGCAGGTCCCAGTGGTAGAGCGTGACCACGGGCCGGATGCCGGCGCGCACCAGGAGGTCGATGGTCTCGTTGTAGAAGCGCACTCCCGCCGCGCTCGGCTCGGACGCCGAGCCGCCGGGCAGCAGCCGCGGCCACGAGATGGAGAACTTGTAGTGGCTCACGCCGAGCCAGCGCAGCGCCTCCACGTCCTCCTCCGCGTGGTGGTAGCCGTCGCTCGCCACGTCGCCGCTCGAGCCACCGAACATGTGGGGATACCTGTGCGTGAAGTTGTCCCAGATGGAGGCGGCCTTGCCGTCCGCGTCCCAGGCGCCCTCCACCTGATAGGCGGCCGTGCCCACGGACCACGAGAAGCCGTCGGGGAAACGCACCGCGGCGGGCACCGTGTCGGGCACCGTGTCGGAACGCGAGCTGAACTTCTCCCACGCCTTCACGCCGTCCCCTGGCTTGGCGTGGACGTGCCGCTGGCGAGGCTGCAGCAGGAGCAGCAGGAGGAGGCAGAGCAGCGGTGTGGAGTTTGATGTTGCCATTGCGAGCCGTGAGCCAGCAGCGCTCATCAGATGTCCATGTTGCAAGCCGTCCGTCCGCCTTGTTGGCAGCGAGAGGCGGGAGTGCTTGCGCGCTCACCTGTGCCGGATCGCGCTCCTCTTACAGCGCTTTTCGGTGCGTCTGCTGGAACGCGCCTGAACTAACGCCGCTCCGTGGCGCGTGCTTAAGGAATAGTCGTCCGTGACGCGTGCTTAAGTGACTCTGCGAAGTACGTGCACGTCGCATCCTTTGTAGGTAACATCAGAGGAACACCGCGGCGATCCGTGCGCCCACAGCTTCCCGCGCGCCGTGCCCGCTAGTGAGCCGCGCGCGGGGCTGGAGCCGTCAGGTCGCCCGGTCCCCGCGTTCTGCTCCATCAATTATTACCCGGTTATTGACTCTTGACGTCAACACCAGCCGTGGGCCCCAACCCCCAAAACTATCCCCACCACTGTCACCCCACAAAAGCCTATCTCGCTCCCCCCCCGGCCCTCCGCCCCCCCCCGCCCGCTAGCTGATAACAGGTGCGTGTGTGCGAGAGTGCCCTCTGATTTACTGATGGAGGTTTTCACGGCTCGATTCACGATGCTGTTCTTTCGGGATAGCCGTGTCACTGAGCGCTCTCCCTATCTCCCTCGCGACGTTTCGCCTCCCACGTTGGAAGCATGATGATGACCATGCTTCCAACGTCATATATAGATGTTTATTATTACAGCAGAAAAATACCCAGTGAGTTTGCAAGCTCTTTACGGGGTTCCTGCGACACAACAAACATGCGAATTGATAAACAGCAAACGTGGGAGGCGCTCAGCACGGCTATCTCGTAAGAACAGCTCTGAAGAGAAACCATCATGATGTGCCTCTGATTCTCGGCCACGGACAAGATCAGCGGCGCTTGATATCTGAGTCTCCCTTCAGTCGACTTCGTCTCTTAAATTAGTATCTGGTGCGGTTTGTGAATTGTCAGCAATGGGGAGACAAAGACGGCCGGGCATGGTTTTGGCGACACCACCTCATCATGTGCCTAAGCGGCTCGCTAACAGCATATTAAAAGCTCAACGGGGATAGTCGTGCATCTCTCGCACGATGGTTATAGCACCGCGCGGAGTGAACACCAGTGGGGAGACAAAGGTGGCCGGGCATGGTACTGGTCGCAACCTCACCTATGATGTCGTGCTGCCTTAACGGGTGCTCGATAACGATGCTTGCCCAAAACGTCTAAAAGGATAGATCTTTATCTTTGTGTGGGTATGTAGACTGATGTCCAACCTTGTTTACGTACACACCGGCCGACCCCCCTGCCTTTTTACCTGTATTTCTCAAATGTTATCAAGATGGGAGTAATGTTTTTGTTTGTAAATAGGGAACTCCCTTGGACAACATGGGCCGATGAATCTCAATGGGCTGCCATCTGATTTTGTAAACAGCGTTCGCTCCAATTGAAATGTAACGTCATTTAATTTGCATGTAGATTAGGCGAATACATTTGAATATTCACGCCTATATAGTCAGTTCAATTCGGGCAATAATGACGTTATACTTTTATACAATGACAAACGTAATTAACAAGACGCCAGATAATTATAATCAGCTTCACAGAATGTTGTACTGATGTAGGTTTGTCATGGCTCGATTAATGATGGTTGCTCTTCAGAGCTGTTCGTTCGGGATAGCCGTGCCACTGAGCGCTCTCCCTCTCTCCTTCGCGATGTTTCGCTTCCCACGTTGGAAGCATCATCAGGCGACACGGCTATCCCGAAAGAACAGCTCTGAAGAGCAACCATCATCACAGACCTTTGTCAATCCACGATTGGCCAAACGCCCCCTCCCGTCGTGTCAGTCGTCGGGGTTGTTGGACCATACTCCACCATGCTGGTCAGTTCGGGTTGGCGAAGGCGAGCGGTTTAGATATGACTCGCCACCGATGTTTGCTGTGGCCGAGGTATCGAACTCAGGTTGTCGGGTTCGTAGCGCAGTGTGAGACACCTTGCATTACGACTTTAACACTTTGATCTGTGATGAACTAGCGTCTCATCCTGGGTATGGCCCTGCCTTGCGCCCTGTGTCTGCCGGGATAGGCTCCGGCTCACCGCAACCCTGTATAGGATTAAGTGGTTTCTGATAATGGATGGACGATTTGATCAATTTTGTCAGCAGGCCAATTGACCTGGCGCTGCTGACTAAATTTCTCCCGGTGCCGTGATGGACTGGCGTCCCATCCTGGGTACAGCCCTGCCTTGCGCCCTATGTCTGCCGGGATGGCCTCCGGATCACCGCAACCCTGTGCAGGATTAAGCGGTTTCTAACAATGGATGAATTAACTATCCTTGTGCAGCGCTTTGTCACCCCACGACCTTTCAGTGTATTCGAAACAGCTTTTATCATTTAATTTTCGTTGCTTTGGTTTTTATTAGCTGTTTTTTTCCTGTCGTTGTTGACATGCTGTTCTCTCCGATGCCCTTGTGCAGCGCTTTGTGACCCTCGGGTGAAAGGCGCTATATAAATGCTATTATTATAAAATGCTATTATTATTATCCTTGCCACCCCTTCATTATCGTGGTGAAGGATGGTCCAGCAACACCTATGATCAACACAGCAAAGGGAAGCTTTCATCCAGCAGTGAACAGACTTAGCGGTATACATTATTATTGTATATATTACACTTCGTATATTGTTTTAAAAAAAAGTTTTGCTGGCTGGCCGGAACGACGGGCGGACGGTTATGATTTAAGGACGTGCGGGCTGCTCGTCGTAAATGATCGGTTATTTTGTTAGGCCGTATGATCATACCTGCAGGATCAGCATGTACTCAGAACAAACAAGTGTATTGTACTGAATGTATCGCAGCATTCATCAATCTTGTGTTCCAATCTCAGTATAAAGAATGTCTATTGAACAACGGCTGACATGCATGGGCATGTGCCGAAATAGTCGGTGCAACTATGCACTGCGTGATCATACATGCCCAAGACAAATGTTAACTTAAACCACCGCGAGGTGCTGTAACAGACTACAGCAAGTCACTCGGGCGTCAACAACAGGGGAGAGTTTTAACATGATTCATTCATTGTCAGAAACCGCTTAAACCTGTACAGGGTTGCGGTGAGCCAGAGCCTATCCGGGTAGACACAGGGCGCAAGGCTGGGCTATACTTATGATCGGACGCCAGTCCGTCTCAGGGGTAATTTAGTCTGCAGGCCAATTAACCTATGCAGCAGCATGTCTTTGGACTGTGGGAGGAAACCGGAGTGCCCGGCGAAAACCCACGCAGACACGGGGAGAACATGGAAACTCCACACAGAAACGCACCCGAGCCGGGATTCGAACCTGGGAAATCTTGATGTGAAGCGGCAGCGCTACTCACCGCGCCATTGTGCCCCCCGCTAGTTTTAACGTTTTAGATAATAAAGTTTGTAACAAGACCTGCCCTGTTAACTACAGATACCAGCCGTGCCGTTGAATCCATTACAATTGATCCCCTCTCACTTGTGAATTTAGCCAAGGGATGGGGAGCTTTTCTTTCTCAATGTTGAATACGCTACCTATAATGTTTTTTTCCATCGCAATTAATAACTGTATTTTTATGGGGGTCAAGGTAGAAGCGTTCACGTCGCGATCCCTGTCAGGTAACACTTGGTGTTGCCTGCGAATTCTACCAAACACTTCGAAGCCGAGCTGAAAGACAACGATGTCCAGAAGCTGACCATCGTGCTTCGAAGAATCGCAAAGAAGAAGACTGTATTTTTATTTGTTTATTTGATAAGTTATGTGCAATGCTGTGTGTTAAAATGTTGTGGTTTAATTGTTATTTTTAGATTCCACTATTATTTATTTAATTATTTGATTCGCGTGTTTGTTGTGTCGCAAAAATCCCGTGAAGAGCTTGCAAGCTCACTTTGCATTTTTCTGCTGTAATCTTCTTCTTTGCGATTCTTCGAAGCGCGATGTTAAATTACAGTTTCTCATTTTCTTACACAGCCCCTTGCTGTAATAATAAACATCTATCTATCTTAATCATTACATTTTTGTTGCTTTGTTTTTTATTAGTTGTTTTTTCTGTCGTTGTGCAGCGCTTTGTGACCCTCGGGTGAAAGGCGCTCTATAAAATATTACTATTATTAATAAACTTGACTGAAAACGACCCACAGACTCGGGCGCATTTACGCGTTCGCGTTACACGTGCGTCAAACGGCTTTGCGCCTCGCGGCCGCCGTAACCACGCCCATTTGCGCATGCGCGTGGTGGTGGTTTTGGCGCGAACTGCAAGGCCCGCATCAGCTTGGCCCATGGTGAGCATCAATAACAGGGCCAGCAACGAGCAACAACCACAGGCAGCCACAGCCACAGCGCGTTACACACAGTGGCTACACACGGACACCTGCATCGGGGCTCTGAGCCACGCCGAGGAGTGGCGGCGGCTGCTGCTGCGTAGCGCCAGCGCGCGTTGCCGTCTAGTGACGCGCGCCCCTCCTAACACACAGGCTCACTCTAAAGCTGTTGACCTTTACTTGTTGTTTTGTATTTTGTAGTTTCTACGAGCGATGGTTTAGTAGGCGTGGGAGCGATTGGTGCCGCGGCAGGTGTCATGGTGAGGCGCAATCTCGAGCAGCAGTAGGAGGTGTAGTCCGCTGGCCCGTGAGTCGCGTTGGCGGGCTGTCATTTTGCCGAGTCCTGTATTGGCCATGCGGGCTCGTTGTGTCCTGTGACCACACCAGATTGCTATTAGATCGGTTATCCCATCGTGTTAGGTGACGTCCTTTACTTGGCCCACGTTGGTGTCCGTTCCGATTAGTACTGACATTCAGCTACTGCCCATTAACCGCGTGGAATAGACATTGATATGAGGATTGCTTTCCAAAGCTGTTCTTTCGGGATAGCCGTATCGAGCGTTTGCGTCTCTCTCCTTCGCGGCGTTTCGCCTCCCACCTTGGAGGTATCCTCACGCGTTCTGAGTACCTCGGAACGCCTGAGGATACCTCAGACATCGAGCCGTGAAAACCTACATCAGCAAAATTATCGTCTACTAAACAAGTCATGTCAGCGTTAACAACAAAAATACAAATATCGTAAAGTGAAACTTAAAACCCTTGTGTGGTGAAATTGTGTCCCGTCCTGCGTATAGCCCTGCCTTGCGCCCTGTGTCTGCTGGGATAGGCTCCGGTTCACCGCTACCCTGTACAGGATTAAGCGGTTTCTGACAGTGAGATGAGATGAAACTTAATATCGTAACTCCGCAATTACCTGCAACAACGCTTCTTCGTGCTAGCCCTGCTCACTTCTACGGATCACGGTTTGCACACAATTTTATGTGATCACTTGGTTATTATGCATGATTTAACAAGGTAAGATGTTTGCAACTCATTTGTTTTGAGTGATGTTCTTAATGTCATGGCTGGGCTTAATCTCATCCGGGTCTGTCTTGGTCAGGGACCCAGAAAATATTTCCACTTCTGGCATACCACATCCAGCACCTCTCACTATATCTGCCTGTCAATCAATTGCCATCTCCAGGGCTACCAAGCACCCAGAAAATATTTAGTGAAAAATGAAGCATCGTGTAATGGGAATTGAAAATCGTTAATTGCAAAAATTACAATTGTAAATCAAAACAAGACATACACCAAGTGTACAGTTATTGTGCAGTGATTATGCATTTTCGAGGAACCTTTAACATCAATACATGAAAAACAATACAGTGGGGTAAGTTTAAAAAAGAAAATCTGTGAAAAGCTTAAATACGCTTTAGTGAACTCAGTGCACCCTTCGGGTGCTCAGTTTTAATCTCTGATGTGGGGAAACCTCTCGATTGCAGGACATCCGCAAGTTTTTCGCACCAAAAGCTGCGAAGTCTGCTGCAAGCGGCAACAGTAGCAGCAGCGGCAGCAGCGGCCGGGCGGCGGCGAAACCAAAAGGCAAAGCTCCCCCAGTGACGAAGGTGGCCACGAAGGCGGCCACGAAGGCGACCACGAAGCCGGCCAGTGGGAAAAGACACAAGGAGGAGACGGTGTGTGTGTGGGTACACGCGTGCGTGCTCGTGTACGAGTGACCTTGTTTGTGGGTGCTCGTATTGGCAGAAACATGGCCGTGAAACGGGCGGTGCGTTTTGTAGAAGTTCCACGGTACGGCTTGTGACCGATTCTTTCTGACCGTGTGTAGTGCAGATCATGTAACTATTTGCTGCCGAAAAGTTTATGAACTGTCTCAGTATTTTTATTACGTTTCAGTCCACCTTCAATAACTCTCCTCTTGTGTTACATCCTTCCAGCAAATGTTTTAATTAGTTTGAAGGACAGTCAGGTGCATTAGATTATAGTTTGTTAAAATACTTTAATTAATGCATCCTTTTAAATGGTGGATGCTATCGTGTTAATTACGTGGTAGTTTGCATAAAAAGACAAGGTGCTAATTGGAAAAATATGGGAAAAGCATTAACATAAATACAGGAAGCAAGCGGCAACCACAGAGATTGTTGTCAGTTTGCCTTCGCCTAAAACCACAGACGAGATTCTGCCGTGCCCACATTTTAACGTTCATCACAGCGAAACGGAGCTGTGGAGCTGTCCCGGCATATTTTAAATTCGACATTCGACATAGTTTGGCAAGAGAGTGGAAGCCAAACTTCGTAGGCTTGGTTAATATTGGTGGGCTAATGTAAGCATCAGATACATAGGTATTAAACAAAGCGAGCTATGGAGAGTGGCATCGATGTTTGCTGCCCGCTCAACCGCTTGAGCTACTGCAGCCAAGCTGTGAGCGAGCGTGCCTTCTTTTGGGATGATATGATCGTAGACTCCGACGAAGACTCGAGTAATGCCCCACTGGGCTTCCTGTGGCAGGTGAGGACTACTGTGTGGATGAATAATAATATAATAATAAGGTATTTATTATGATTAATCTACTTCTGAATGAAGGCCTCCCCATGCTGTCAAGCATGGTGGTTCTTTGACCATACGTCAGCACGCACATCAGTGTGGTTTGATGAAGCGAAGTTGGTCCATGACCAGCTCTGATAGCCACTTAGGTTAGCCGTGGCCATGATTTGAGCTCAAGCTGCCAGGTTCATAATATGGCGCTTGAAACCATTGTACCACCGCTCCACCCCGCGTGGATGAATAGAAGAATAGAGTATATGTGTACTCTTACAGTCGTTTGTGGTGCAATTTAACTGTGATCGTAGCGGTGTGGATAGACCAGGTGAGCAAATCCTGAGTTTTTTTAATTTATGTTAGCTTTTCTTGTGCTGCTAAAATGTACTGAGTTGAGAACAATCGTGTTGACTGAAGTTTATACATCTACCTGTGCTGTGGAACCTAGATTATACTAGAATGTGGTTAAACTACTATAGTGATTGCAGAACTGCTACGTTGATGGTTATGAAGTCGTAATTCATCACAACTCAACAAATATTCCCGCGAATTTCAGCAGAAGTCACTCGTGTGTTGCCTGCCCGCCTTGCATATATTTGTTTATTAACCTCAAACATTGGTGCCACAGGAATGCCTACACTCGCCACATTCCGAAAACTGCTTGCACAGTCAGTGTGTGTGTGCGCGCATGTTGAATATTGAAAGCGGCTTTGGCTTGAAATGTACGTGTGTACGATAGCGGCTGTAAATGAAAGGAGACGTGTTGACGCTGTGGTGCAGCTGTGACCCCTCGCGATAAGCCGGTCCGTTAGGTAGACGTTATCAGCGGTGGAAAACGGTAAACCTCGACGGGATTGCGGCCGCCTGCCTTCTCAACGCACTTGGCAAATGCCGTCCCGCCATCCCAATCGTCTAGAAAATGTTTACGATAAAAGGTGCTTTAAAATGTAAATTATTATGATGCTGATAACATTATTGTTAACGACTTTTGTATTTGAATATTTTGTGGAATATGATCCTTTACATCTGTATTTGTAACCAGGGAGTCACATTTAGAAGAGATGTTCCATGAGGACGGAGTCTAGGAGACATCTGCCATGTTGGGATATTTTTTTTCTATTCTGAAATTGTTTTGGGGTGATTTAGGGAAGTGAAGTGTTTAATCTATAGGCTCTGCAACATTGTTTGCTGCGTCAGGTCTCTGTGGAACATGTGTCGTGTGTTAACGAACATTTCTGATGACGGCATTATAAACGGTACCGTATTTTTTGTTTAATATGTTTTTGTCTGGCAGCTTGCCGAAGGCCTTTTGGCAGTGAATAGAGATTGGCGGATTGTGAGCTTTGAATTATAATATTTAGGTGTTCATTTAATTTGGTTTGGGAATGGTGGTGCAGTGCGAACCAGAACACATGGACCTTACTGTTTGAAGAAGGTTTGGAAATGGATAATAACGGGATGTTTACGTTGTCAAATTAATTTTGATGTTGAACGTTTTTCTTTTGTGCATGTGATACCACCGAGTGGGTTTTGTCAATGGAAAGAGCTGCACCCTACTCTTCATTAATAGAAATGGTGAAAACCAAAATCGTGAGCAATTAATCTTTACTTTCCTTTTCAAACAGTCCTATCAGTTGAAAGGAAATGTACTTAATGATTCAGCGAGTGGGGTAAGCAGTGAAAGGACACCAGGTATTTCTTCTCATTATATAAATGTTTGTTCATCTGGTGAGGAGGCGCAGGTTGCACAATATAGCAACAATTTCAATTCAGAAAGACTCATTGGATAATTCTTATTAAACATTTGCTCATGCCGCTGACTGTATTATGGCCACAAATCGAATGATCAATCCGGAGTGGGTTGTGTCATTAAAAAACAGCAGACAATATTAATGTTTTTATGTCGAGATGATCCTAGAGTGGCACTTGCCTGCTGTATGCATCAGATCTGCACGGGCAGTGAATAATGGACATCCTAACTGTGCCGCCCTGCAGCTGAAGAGACGCGTCCGTGGAAGGAAAGCCGATCAGAGCAACGACGATGCGGATGATGATGATGATGATGATCACGACGACGACGTGAAGGGAGGCGTGACAAAACAGAGGTCCAGGAAAAAGCGCGGCATCATCTCAGACTCGGGTAAGTCCCGAGGAACCAGCTGATTATTGTGCCTATGACCAACTACCTATGTCTGTAGTATATGTCAACCACTGTGTCTCTATCGCGTTTTGAGATGTTGGTCCCATTTAGATATATATATACGAATCAAAATTGTGCTCCGTGACTGAGTGAAATGTCCGTGGTCAGAACACTCCGAAAATTAAACCTTTTTGTAACAAGATTTCCGACACCGTGATAGTTATTTTGGCTGTTAATTAAAAGAGGTGTAAACTTGAACTTTGTCTCATGATAATAATAATAATAATAATTCAATTTATATAGCGCCTTTCACCCGAGGGTCACAAAGCGCTGCAACGTGAACTGCATTTCATTTGTTAAAATCAAGCCTCGTGCAGCTTCTCATCAACCCAGTGTTTAATTTTTGCTACAAGGTTATTTCTGTAGATGGAAGGTTGTTTGATTGTTTTACACACACATACGTAAACGCAAATACACTTCTGCGGATGACAGCATTTCCCCTCCTTCGAAGCTGAGCGAACTGATCATAATTCACAGATTCCTCAGTGTGTGGGAGCTTTAAGTGCTCAACTCAAACACTGAATGCCCCAATGAGATAGGGTATCCCTGAAATTAGCCGTGGCTCTGCCGAGAGTCTCAAGCATGTCATTTCACTAGTGTTTGCATTTGGTCCTCAATCAGTGGAGGGTGAGATTAAGTGGTGGGCCTTAAGGGAGGCCACTTAGATAAAACAGCTACAAGGCTGTGTTTGCGTTTCTTTTTGCTTCCGTTGGTGGAGTGCAAAATGTTTAAATAAAACTATCTTGGCACATTTACAATGTTCACAAGAACCTTTCTGTAGTTAAACATAGTCGCGCTTTGACGGTTTTATCGTGACATTAATTTATTTACTTTTATTAGCAATTCAGGCTTCATTTTAGGTTCAATAGATGATTGTGTTGTGAAATCATATTTTGAGTTATTTAATGGCATAGTCAAACAGGTTTTTAACAGATGGTGGAACATTCTTATGCAAAATAAATCTGGACGTGGCCAGCCATGTGTTAGTCATGAGCTGTGTGAAGTATGTGATATGTATTTGAAATTGAGTCACAACATGGTTTTATAATTATCATTAATATTTTTAATAAATGTTTTCCAGAATTGCTGTGCTTTTCCTTCCTTTGTATCTCTTTTTTTCAGCGTACGACTGAGCTTTGCCATGGCTTTTGCGACCAATATATGTAATAAGAGTGCTTTTGGGTTGGGTGATGTTAAACAAAAAATGTCATAAACCTGCCTCCACCCAACACAGCCAATCAGTAAGGTTTTATTACGTGAACAGAACGTGTCAATTTTTTTATTTTACGTAACTCAACCCACAAGCAGTTTAGCGTGTTACCAGTGGAAAAACATCCATACCATGAGGGCCCCATGCTGGCTCAGTCAGGATGTGTCATTAGATAAGGGGTATTTTATATCATGATCACCTGGTATTTATTTAAAGTTTGAAGGTTGTCATCTTTGTAACTATTAAAGCATACGTGCCCCCTCATTGTGCTGTAGATTCGGATTTGGAGGAGATTCCCCCGCCAAAGAAAAGCCACCGTTCTGCCTCATGCACCACCAACACCTCGGCTGCCACCAAGACCTCCAAGACTTCCAGAAGCAAAGTGGTGGTTGTCTCTGAGTCTGGTAGGCACAGCCTTGATCGTATTGCATTACTTTGCACGGTATAGCAGTGTGAAGAGGCAATCAACGTATCCATAATGATATATTTAAGATATTTACGTGGTATGTCTGCTTGCTATAGAGAAGAACATTGTTACATATTTGAGTTAACGGGTAATTGACAGAATGTTCACTATATACCCGCAACACCCAGTTTCTGATTTCCGAACCAGACTACTTTGCTTGCCTCATTAAAGTATGACATTTTTTACGTATGGTATGTATCTTTTGTGGCTTTTGCCATGTAATGTGACTAGTTTTGTTCAGAGCAAGAGCTTTGAATAATCCTGTCGTACGTGTTTTGGTAGCTGCCTTTTCGCGCACCAAGTATTTTACTCAGGTTCTTTGAGTCGTGGTTAGGTACGTCATCAGCGTGTCATGGTCAAGGCCGCCGTTGATAACTGGGTTTACAGTAAAAAACTAAAGATTTATCTCATGGCTATTCCCCCACACCACCCGCTCTCTCTCTTCACTAAGGTCAAGGCCAAATCAAAGGCTGTAAATGATTTAAATGACCTTTATGCATTTTTTATGTATTTCACCAGTCAGGAGATGTTTACGTGTTCTATCACATGTACGAATAGATAGGTGTTTACGATTACAGCAGAAAATACTCAGTGAGCTTTCAAGCCCTGGAAACGGGATTCCTACAATACATAAAATGTACGAACTAACCAACATGAACAATATATACAATCAAAAGGGAATTTAACAAATTTGCAGGATTGACCTCGTGCAACCGTCATGAAGGTAAACAGGAACACAATATTGCACGTGATGAAATAAATAAATAATGAATTATTACACATATTTAACAAAATGTGATTGATACAACCCTAATGCCTGCATCAGCAGCTCTCATCATTCCATGTCTGGTGGCCCATCCTGTCAGATACGTTTTCTCCTTCGGTGGTCATTCCCTAGTAAGTCTGTATCCCGTCTAAGCCTACTTACATTTTAATCAGAATAATAACTAAGGTGTACATATTTATACTGTAACAAAAAGACCGCGGTATTGAACGACAAATAGGAATGTTACTACGCTGTTTAGTTCACACAAATGTCATTGCTGCGACACTCACCATCGGTCACAAGTTGTCTACTGTCAGATGCCACAACGCGTGATTGGACAGTCATGGTGGGCAAGTTCAGTTTGGGTGTCGCGAGCTCAAGTTTAAGTTCAAGGCTGCTGACCGATAAGAATAGTTTGCTTGCCTAATTGGGGGGGCTTGGGCATTGCGGCAGTGCCCTTGGAGTTCGCTCACAATCTACATGTACGCACACAGTCGGTTGACGTGTCAACCTTTAACATATCTGCCCATTTATCGGTGATGATTGACTGACACGTGGAGGCTCACTTTGTCTTTACAAGGTGATGTTTATGCTATGGTCATAAAATCACGATTATATCATTAATCGTGATGTCTAAATCAAGGACTTAGTTCTGGCTGCATGATTGAGCTTATGCGTTTGACAAACTACAAATGTGTCAGAAAGGGTGCAGTTTTGTTTGTTTTGATAAGAGATTAATGTGTAGATATCATATTATTGAAACAAGAAATGTCAGCCCTTTATCTATGCACTGCTGAAGAAAGCCCTCCCCATGCTGTGTTAGTAATGGGGATTGACTGACAATGCTTCACCACGGATGTTAGCGGCTATCAGGAATTAGAATATCTGACAGCAGGTTCATAACGCGTTGTGCTAACCATTGCACCTCCACTATACCCCGATACATACGTATAATGCTTCCTAATATAGAAGAGGTTGCTTTCGCTACACAACAAATATTTACGTCCAATGGCTTGCGGTGCAGTCGAATTTTAAAGCGATATACAAATATTTTATAGGAAAGCAGTGGTGGCATTAGGCATAAGCACCCTAAGCAAAGGTTAGGGTGCCAAGTAGCTCAGGGGGTTCATGAGAAAATGGACGTGCACCAAATATCAGCTCAAACCCAGATTCTTAGAAAAGTTCAAAGCCCATAATTCTAATGATGCTATCAGAATAATTGTAATTAGTAAAATTATTATTTCATACAAATGTGATATTCTTACGTAGTGACCATCATAGAATCTTTGCAGTCAGGTGGAGCACGAAAAGATGTTTAGCTTAGGGCCCCCAGTGAGGCTTACTCCATAATTGTGAAGGTGTGTGAAGAGAGATACAGAAGATGCCTCCTTTTTACTGGGCTGCATCCCATGCCAATCCATGGCAGCTTTTGCAATCTGACCTATTGTGAAAGCCTATATTATTGAAGCTTCAATACGGTGGACTTTGTCCCAGAAATCCACACAACTCCCCTCACCCTGTGCGTGCCCCTTCAAAAATGAACACACTAAATGTAAATGTTTATTGTCTTGTTTTGCAAAGTACAAAGTGCAGGTACTATAAACGTGGGCACCCATTTCTCAAACATATAGTGGCCGTGAACTCCATGCGTCCAGGGCTGGATGATCGAAACATCAGGGACAATTTACCCCTTTGGCATTTTGTCATGGCCAACCCACTTACAATGTCACGGGTTAAGGCCCTCATTGAGGGCCACACTTAAAGGCATTCATATTGTGGTTGTAAACAAAGAAAAAAAGGCCACAGCCCTGAATTTTGAACCTTCGTTGTGTGTTTAGCGTGCTGCTCGGTCAAAGCGCCTACCGTGTAACGTGGCATTTTCCCCTGGACCAGATGACAACAGCTCCTCTCCTGACATCAAGAAGGGAAAAACGAAACCGGTATCTGGTAAGCTCCCAAACGGGCATGCACGGCTACCCAAGTCGAGCCCCAGAAAGAAGCCGAGCGAGCCGCGGGCTCTCCCGCGGTCTCCCGGCCGCGGCAACAAACCCCAGCAGCCGGCGCACGGCGCTGCTGCACCGCGCCGGCACGTGGAGGAGAAGAAGCCGTCGCCCACGAAGCTGACGCCCACATCGGTGACGGAATACTTCGGCACGAGCTCCGTGCAGCGCTCCAACCGCTCGCTGGTGGCCAAGCGCAAGGCAGTGAGTGCTGCCCCCAATCGCACTGTCCTCGTGTTGTCTCAAACTAGGCAGCCTGACTGCAGGTTTGTCCGCACACACTGTTCACTACCACGGGCCATGCTATCGCTGGATTGTAAGCTATGCCTGGCTAAGTGTCACTGCGGTGGTAATTTGTATGGATTGTTTGATCAATATATTGCTTTTTTATATTTAAAAACGGTAAGAGAAACTTGGATCAGTATATCTCTTTCAAGAGAGATCCGACTCTAAATAAATAAACAGCAAAACAGATGCATTGAACAGTGCAACAACATAAAAAAAGTAATATGGAGAAATTATGACACTGGAATGACATACAAGGGTGTACAAACTGTTCTGAGCCCCACAGAGAAGGACAAACCTTAGAACATTGATGTTGCATCTACTTATAATGCCTGATGAGTTTACTCAGACGACCAGGGCACAATATTTAGATTGCCTTGCTCCTTATGTATGCTTCGTGTATTGTACGTATGCCCTGATTGAAATGTAAAAACCAGAATGTTGCCGTCATTGGCTTTTTTACGACATGGAATGTTGACCGAGTTGTGAATCCAGTTGCAATGATAATAATGGAATTTCATTGTATGAAATGACTTTGCTTTGGCAGGGAGCACACAGCACTGATGAATTGTTTAGCGCCAGTGAACAAACATCTGTACAAGATGACATTGCCAAGGTATGGACCTTCAGCCTTAAAAAATTGTTTCAAAATCTAATGCTACGTCATTGTACAGCTCATTGTCAATGCATTGCTGGATGAAGGCCTCCCCATGCCATATTGACCATGGGGGTTGTCTGACCATACTTCAGCACGCTGATCATTGTGGGTCGGTGAAGGTGTATGGTGGAAGTCAAAACCGGTTCAAATATCACTACCACCTCTTTTACATATACAGTATATACACGGATGTATTAAAATACGATTGTTTTACATCTGTGGAGGTGCGACACAAAGTTAACTACACACCTGTTGGTGCCTAGGTGTTAAATTACTGCATGTTATTTACCCGGTGTTGGAAGTCACCAAACAGGGCCGAACTGGTGTGGTGCTGCAGAGGACAAACAACGGAAAAAAGTTATCAGGCTTCCTGTGGCGCACTGCACACCATGACTATGGGCACATATTTGCCAATGTACAGATGATGTAAACAATATACAATGTTTTACCTTTTCTGGCAATGAGACAAGTGTTAATCTTAAAACACCAAATGGACACCTTTGTGCAATGGGTCAAGTTTGCAAGAAGCAGACTTGACCCTTGCTTGTGGCAAAAAATGCAAACAAAATACTATGATAATATATGCGTTGTCCTTGAAACTGATTGGCCCACGTAAGACAGCTCTCTTTATAGCCTAGTCTCAGTGTTTAGCTAAGTGTTAGCATCCAATCACACCGTTGGGATGCATTTCCCCGGCAGGGTTTGTCCGCGTGCTGTCTGACGAGGGCCGTGTGTTGGCTTCTGACCCCTCTGATCCCTGCCGCCCCTTCCCGTCAGCGGATGGAGAAGCAGCTGCACGAGGATGAGGAGTTTGCGCGCACGCTCGCCATGCTGGATGAGGAGGAGGCCACTCAGCAGCGCAAGAAGGTGATTCACCAACAACACTCGGCACGGCGATGTAGATACGCACGCGCAGGGTGGTGGTGGTGGTACAGCGAACCAAGCCTTTGGCTAGTGTTCAGTGAAAGTTTTCCCATGAACAACTGCTTTCGCATAAAAGCTTAACACAGTAAGACATGTGTTAATTTGGCTGGGTGGTGCTGCACTTAGAGTGCTTAACTCACTCAGCCAGAAATTTGACAATTCAAATATCATATGAAGCCCATCGTCCCTGTGTGGTTAATAATATAACTACCACTTTTGTGCGAGGTTACCAGAGGGTTTTCTGTGAATATTGAGTTTCCACTATTGGCTTAGGTCCTTCAATAGAGATGAGCACTGCTAGAGCGGGGGAGACATGTTGACTTGGCGTTGGTGTGCGTTAAAGTGACACACGTTCACTTGGCGTTGGTGTGCATTAAAGCGATGCGGGTTGACTTAGCGTTGGCGTGCGTTAATATGACCGTGTTACAAGATGAGTGGAGAAAGGTGTTGGGACAAAGCAGCGAGTGAACGCGCATACTCTGTCGTGTTTGTCGCAGGCTCGCGTGGAGTCGGTTGACCGCGACAGCAGCAGCAGCAGCATCAAGACGCCAGTTAAACAACTCGCACGTACGGGACGCACTGTCGCGCTCACGGGCCCCCTGCGACACCACATCCTCCACCCCGGAGGAGTGCGAGTTAGGAGTTCACGGACGCTGTCCTTTGGTTACGCTTAGTTTTATCCTTGTCAGCCACTGTGTATCCCCTGCTGGATGAAGACCTCCCCACGCCGTCAACAGCTATCGTGGTCCAGTGCTGCTACTATCCGTGTCACTCCTGCTCAGGAGCTGATCTCATGCCTCCATCTTTGTAGCTGTCCGTCCATCGGCCACTTCGGTTGAAATAATTCTGGAGAATTTTCCATAATGACCCCGCAGCAGCATTGTTTACCTATAAGCTTTTCGTCAAACTGATGTTTAGTATAACTGGATTTTCAGAAGGTGGTGGAATAGTGGAATGCTAATCTAAGCCATTACAGTGTTGATAACTATAGTAACGTAGCTCTGGCCATCGAGTGATAGCAGAATAATTGGTTGGCACTAATTGAGTAGCAAATCTGTTCCGCGCATGCTAAACATTTGCTCACTTTTCAAGCCCCATTAGGGTGCCGTGGAGATGTGTTGGCTAATGTCGAAAAGAGATAAGAGCTGCTCGATAAATATTTGATCAATATCCAGAACAACCTTGGCACTTTTTAAAGTGTTTATCCTGCAGACATAATAGGCGTGTTGTTTTTCGAGTAAAAACTTGTTTTTTTAATGATGTAGCAAATTGCTGTTGTAATAGAATGTCCTTCATTTGCATAGATTTTTACTGACCACGTTGGTGACTTAAAGTGGTCTTTGTGACGTAAATCCTTGCGTCAATGTAAGTCTTTACTCCTTGCATGGGTATCCTCTCTCTGTTTATCCCTGTGCTTCTCCTTTAGGCATGAAGAGGTCGCCTGTGAAGCCGGCCAAATCACCTGTATGGTCGATGAAATTTGAGCCGAAAGTTGAACTTCAAAAGTCGCCCTTCAAAGCGGTACCTCTGTCCACGGTGAAACTATCTCCGGTTAAGATAGAAATCGTCCGCTCTCCGAGGTCAAAGGGCGCCACCATGGGCTCTCCGACGAGGACGGGCGGCACGGAGGTCTCGCCCAAGCTCGAGGTGACACCGTCGACACAGACACCACTTTCAGCACTCGTGGAATTTTACATGGGCAGCGATTTGGCGAGCGCGACGTTGCTTGCTTTTGTTCACCCTTTACCCTCCGTTTGGTTTTGCAGAAAGGGCTGGAAGACTCTGACAAGAAACGGCAGAACGTGGCTGCGTACAGACACTACCTCAACCGGGATGGACCTCGAGCGCTTGGGTCGAAGGAGATCCCAGAGGCATGTAATGTTCGCTTGGCACGTAACTAGTCATTCCCCACACCCCGTGTGGTATGAT
Source organism: Geotria australis (assembly GCA_036362915.1). Lineage (NCBI taxonomy): Eukaryota > Metazoa > Chordata > Hyperoartia > Petromyzontiformes > Geotriidae > Geotria > Geotria australis. The sequence continues at coordinate 8,417,566 of JAZEWU010000016.1, forward strand.
GATTTTCCGCGATTCAGGGACACCGTTCTGTTTGAGAATCGGTTATTTTTTTGTGTTGATATTTGTTAATAGTGTCCGTCTTATATTTTGTTGCCAGTATTCCATTTTGGTTATTTGTTCCCCTTAAGGAAATGTAATTAGCACAAATTGTAAGTGCATTAGTTTGCAGGAGTCATTGCTTATATCGTGATCATGAAGTTGATCAAGGATTGGTTAAGGTTATGAATCAGTTCAAGCTCAGTGTTTATAGGTCACCATAGTTTTTCTCACCCTACTATGCTCGCAGTCAGGTCACTACTTGCCAACTCCTGAAAGAGGCTTTTTCACATGTGTGTTGGCAATGATAAGTGCCTGTAATCTGTCAGTGTCAGAGACACTGAACCAGCACTACTGAGTGTCTGGGTTGCGCATCGAGATCGAGCCATCGTCCGTTTAGGACACCCACCTGAAGCTCATCAAGGTTTCCTCCGGAGTTGCTTTTTTTACGGAGCTTAATTTTTTACACCATTTGAATTACAGCCTCCCGTAATCAACACCAAATCCTTTCGCGAGGTAGACTTGCAGGCGGGGGCGTTTCACCGTTTGAAACGTGCCCGCTACTCTTGCCGTCCGTCGAAGGGAGGGGAGAACTGCCTGGAGGGGCTGACGTTCGTGATCACGGGCGTGCTGGAGTCGCTGGAGCGGGAGGAGGCTCGTTCGCTCGTCGAGCGCTACGGCGGCAAAGTGACGGGGAACGTGAGCAAGCGGACCGACTACCTGGTGGTCGGACGCGACGCTGGCAATTCCAAGCTGGACAAGGTGGCGCACGCTCGTCCGCGCGCTGGCACCGGCGGCACACCACGGGCGCGCGCGCGCACACACACACGTGCCCACGCACGTGCCCACGCACGCACAAATGCGCTTGGTGGTTCTCGAGCTGGACCAGGGACGGGGAAACGATGGTAGGCCACGTGCGATCAGCCAAAGGAATTTAAAGATGGTTGCTCTTCAGATATGTTCTTTTAGGCTAGCTGTGTCGAGCGATCTCCCTCTCTCCCTCGCGAAATTTTGCCTTCCACGTTGGAAGCATCGTCGGGCGTTACGCGATGCTTCCAACGTGGGAGGCGAAACATACATCAGTACAAAGGAATTTAAGTCCTATTCGGCGCTTATTGAGGACGAGGTTTCCCACCCCTGTGCCAGAGCATGAACACCTGGTCACGCAGCCGTACATGAGCACCACTTGTTCTTGGCCACATGTGCTAATGTCCTTTCTAACAGGCGGCTCACGTCAGAATGACACGAATCGTACAGCCCCCGAGTTAATTGTGGTTGTGTGTGCTGCGGCTGTGTGTTTGCGGCTGTGTGTGCCGTCACCCCCGGTCCAGGCCCAAAGCTGCCATGTGAAGCAGTTGGACGAGGATGGGCTGCTCGAGCTGATCCGCACACGTCCTGAAAAGAAGAGCAAGTACACCATCGCCGCCGAGGCAGAGGTGCGACTCACAGCATTCAGCCTAACGCTGCTGGCATTTTGGCCTAAATATACTGAGCAGTTATTTGTCTCATTATTAACAGTGGACACTCCTCTTTACAACCACAATTATGCAGCGTTTAGCAGAGTCTAGTGAAATAATTGCTGTTCATAAAACATGCACTGCTGTGATGACAGTTTGCAATATCCAATTAGTTCTCTGCCTGTGTAACTACTAGCTGCTTGTATAACTACTATCTGACTTTGCTTAAGGTGAAGCTGATGGCAAATTAGGTGTCTGTCATTGGCGTGTTGATATTCAACTCTCAGCCCTAGAGCATGATGATCTCTCGTGCTTGCAGGCTGCCAAAGCTAAGTCGTCCACCAAGACGTTTCCTAGCAGGTCAACAAAATTGTCTCCGGGGAAACCGACGAAACCCTCCCCGGACAAACCGACCAAGACCTCTCCGGACAAGCCAACTAACACGTCTTCAGACAAGGCCACAAAGGAGGCCGGGGTCACCGACCGGACCTCGACTGTTACCCGGAAGCAGCTCTTCTCTGCCGTCGATCAGCAGCGGAGGACAGAGCGGACGGAGTCTGGCTCAACCGGGAAGGCGACGGGCAAAGCGGCTGTGGCCGAGACCAGGAGCCCCAGGAAGGGCAGTGGCCAGGAGGTGGCAGGGGACGGCCTGCAGTGGGTGGACCGCTACAGGCCGCAGTCGCTCAAAAACATCATCGGGCAGCAGGGCGACCAGAGCCCCGCCAACAAACTGCTGCGCTGGCTGCGCGCCTGGCACAGCAATCACAGTGGACGAGGCGGCGGGGGGAGGAAGGCCGCCCCTAGCGCAGGTGAGAAGTGGATGCGTATTTTCGATGCCGGTCGGTGTGAGTCGGTGAAGGGGGACGGGGTCCCGGATGGATTCAGGTATCGCTCGCCACTGATGTTAACCGTGGCTACTAGCAATCAAGCTCAGGTAGCTCCGTTCATAGCGCAGTGCATTAACCGTCGTACGACTGCTCTCCCAAATGACACCGAGTGCCGTAATGTTGATGATCCTCGTAATGGTCACTACAAACGTTCGATTATTTATTCTTTAAGCGTGGCCTTGCTTCCGACACCGCAGGAAGGTTCAGGTTTGGCGGGAAGGACGATGGCTCAAGTTTCAAGGCGGCGCTGCTGTCAGGACCTCCGGGCGTGGGAAAAACCACGACGGCAATCCTCGTGTGCCAGGTGAGGGCGCCTGACCGCCTGCCTCCCTTGGGAGGTGATGTCACACTTCTCTGCATATGCACTGTCTTTTATTCTGAAAAGTGGCATTAACCTGCCACCTGGGATGGACCCTAACACCGCATACAAGACTGCCGCATGCATTTTGTCCGTGTCATGATGCTGTGGAGTTGTCCGGGTATTTTTGCCTGGTGAGACCGACATGGATGATGATGGTGGTCATTGTGTGGGTGGTGGGTGGTGCCTGTGTCTTTGTTGGGGGGGGGGTGTTGTCTATGTGTTTGTGTGTATGGATTTGTGTGTGTATATTTGTGGGGATGTGTATGTGTTTGCCAAGCGTACGTGCTCCAACATTCTGAAGGCTATACAGTCGATGATCATCGTATGTGCGCGTGTGTTGGCGGCAGGAGCTGGGTTTGAGTTTCGTGGAGCTAAACGCGAGTGACCGTCGCAGCAAGAACAGCATGAAGAACGAGGTCGCGACCTGCTTGCGCAACACCAGCATTGAAGGCTTCTACCACGGCATGTGATCGCTCACAAACACCAGATTTCGACTTATCGTTCCCTGGGATGTGCTGACATCCTCGTGGGAGAGCATACTCATAAGTAAACACGAATTCATAAAGAGACAAAGATCCCTGTTCAGCGAATTGTAACATGTTTTGTTGTCGTTAGCCAACGTTTCGTTAGGTCAGCGTGACACAAAGACGTTGCGCAGCAAGTACCACAACGATTGCTTTTGTTTTTACCCGTGCTAATGTACCCGGTGTTATATCTGAGTGCCAGTGCTGGGGAGATTTAGGGCATCCAAGCATACTGATGCTGCTGTTTATCGTCACAGACACAGTGGGTTCTGTCGCTATTGAATCTCAGAAGGCAATTTAGCACGATGGGCTACACTGCTCTTCAAGCGATCCATTGGATTCCTTGTCTGCAGACACCTACAGCACAGTCGTGATGAAACATAAAACCACTGGTCCCGGGCTTGGTGTGAGGTTTGCAATGGGACAGGCCGTAACATGTGCCGGTGGTGGCGTCGTCGCGTGCAGGCACGGCGCACACGGTCAGCGACCGCCACGTGCTCGTCATGGACGAGGTGGACGGCATGGCTGGCAACGAGGACCGGGGGGGGGTGCAGGTGAGCGGGCACCTCCAGCAGGGGTCACCGGGTTCACAGCGTGGCGCACTTACCCACACGCCACACTGATCCATATACTCTGTTAAAATTTTATAGGACGGTTATGATTACAGCTTAGATTATTTTAGACCGAGCTGGTGTGGTTCGACTAATATGGGGTCTCATCTGCTTTGGTGCACGAAAATAACTTTTCAATAAAACTCGGCTTTAATCATGAAATTACAGTGTAGGTTTAGGCGTGAACAACGACCGCCCCAGGCTTGTGTATGGGTAAGACTGTCACACGGTCAGACACTGTTGCACGTTTTGAGGTCAGATTGTTGCGAATGGTGCTGTGTTTGTCGTGTGATTTCACAGGAGCTCATTGCGCTCATCAAGCAGAGCAAAGTTCCCGTCATCTGCATGTGCAACGATCGGAACCACCCCAAGATCCGCTCGCTCGCCAACTACTGCTTCGACCTGCGCTACCCGCGGCCACGTGTCGAGCAGATCAAGGTGCCTGCTATCACTTGGTCGTCACCTCTTCCTGTTGTAGCTACGAGTTAGGGGTGGTAGAGCATGCGTTTAACCCAGTGCTTCGGTGGATCATGCAGATCTGTAAGACTCCCATATGTTGTGAAGTGGCCAGAAAATGGGAGTGCAGCAGGTTAATGAAGCCCTCTGTACAGACTTTGGAAAGTTATCTTGTGGTCTGAGGCTTCCCCGGCTAAAAAAAATTATTGTGTTATTGTTACTACTGCGTTAACGTGTGCATTGTGATTGTGTTATCGTTACTACTGAGTTAACGTGTCGATTGTGATTGTGTCCCCTCCTGGCTCGCTGTCGTTGCCCGCCACGTGTTGGGGCAGGGAGCCATGATGTCCGTGGCTTTCAAGGAAGGCCTCAAGATCACTCCGGCCGCCATGCAGGAGATCATCCTGGCAGCCAATCAGGACATCCGGCAGGTCTGGTTGCCACCCCATGCCCGCGGCTGTGTTCTCATTTCCTGCGCCTGGAATCGCGCTCGATGCGGCGGCGATTGCGTAGAAAACTGCATCCACTCCTGACGTATGTGGGGTCTAAGTCTACAGGCGCAAAAGGTTTCTAATGTTACAAGCAGTGCTGCCCTTACAAGTGAATTCAAGTTTATTATGAAAGCTCATATTAGTGTTTTTAGTTAGCATTACTGTTATCAATAATAATTTGCTGAAATTATTTATTAAGGTGATTCTTCTGCAAAATGCAGGACGCTGGAAACTCCCAGCAGTTCACGCCCAGTGTGGCACAGCAATGCTCACGATGATGTCATCAATCCCTGCCCATTTCACCTCGGGTGCTTTACCTGTGGAAATTGTACATACATCTGATATGCATATCATATGTATTTTTTCGCGTGTCATTATGTTATTAAAACAAGTTTTGCTTGCTGTCTGGCAAGCAGGCGGGGAAATGCGCGTGCAGTGCTAGTGTTAATGAAACAATCGATATATTAATTTGTTACTTCAATAGTGGATACCCACAGCTCTATTAATAATGTTGTGTCTAGAATTTAAAGTAAGACATACTGAATGAGAGGCACAGCAAGGTCATATTTCGTAATGTTGCGGTTTCAAGCGTTGAAATATTTCGGCATTATCAAGATCATGATTCCATTATAAAACGGTTCACCGTTTGCTTATCCTATTATTGCACGACAAAGGTTGACTTGCAAGTATAAAGTGAGCCATTAAGGCACGTTAATTGTGATACGTTTATTGTGTCTGCTCCCTTCGCATAGATTAAGCTAGAAAATGAGCTGGAATCAACTGAGCTGTTTATTGCTTTCGCCTCATTATTTTACACCGAAGCTGTGGAAATGTTCTTTATTGTTGATATTTTCCACAGATACTGCTGCGTGTACGGTTTTCTTATAGTCCTTACATAGTAAAACCGTACAGTTGTTGGCCCCCGACACAGACATGAGCCTGGGAAAGTGCTCCTTTTCTGTTTACACACTTTACCAGTTGTGCAATTTCCACATTGCTATGACATTCACATAGTTGCCCAGTATATATGCCAGGCTATAGCTCAGCATGCATGCACATGTAGCTGCCCTACGTATATGCTGGGCTATGGCCCAGGTAACACGTACACATAAACATTCTGTATATATGACAAACCGTACAATTACATGGTATCGTGTTGCCTCAGATTTGCTACCCAGTCTATCCTAATCACACCTTGATGCAGGTACAACTTTCCACAAAGTGGCGCTCAGCTTATCAACTCTGGAAGGATGAGGTCTCTCCCTAACTGGAATTTGAACTTGCAACCTTCCAATAGCACACCCCATATCAATCTGTATATATGTTATGTATAGTTTTATAGTGCGCGCTCCGTGTTTTCTTGGACAGGTGCTGCACAACCTGTGCGTGTGGTCAGCACGAGGGAAGGCACTCACGTACGACCAGGCCAAGTTCGATTCCAAAAATGCCAAGAAGGATCTGAAGATGGTGAGGGAGACCCACGCAATACCGAGCCTCGCTTGAATGCCCATCAACTGTGTTTCTTTGCCTTCACATTTGAGTCTCTTGCAATCGCGACTCGATTCACCTAGTGGTAGTTGTGTTAACTAAGTCATGGTCATCAAGTGATTTTCTGCCGAATAGTTTTGTTGAAACTCAGCCTAATCGTTTTTTATTGCAGCATCTGGCAGTTAACGGTAGCGAATGCAAAATCTTAACGATACGTTGCTCCAAGCCTCATTTGTCTTGGAACATTGCATTCAGTCTTAGCCACAATTGAGTGTGAATACGCATAAGCAATTTGTGACAATTTCTTATCCGAGTGTATGTCGGTGTATGTGTGTGCATGTGTATACCTGTCAGTGGAGAGCGGTAGCGCCGTGGTTCGTCAACTGCACTATGAACCCGACAACTTGAGTACGAGTCCCACTCTCTGCCAACATAATTGATGAAATTCTGAACTGGTCCTGGACCTCCATCATCAACATAGGGGAGAGATAGGCCTGTCGTGTGGCATCGTAGATGCTTGTTAACAGAACTTGCTCCGACAGCCTCTGAAAGGATACATGTGGGATCTTTGACTTTACTTGCGTCCGTGCTTGGGTGCATGTGCAGGGCCCCTTTGACGTGGCGCGCAAGGTGTTCATTGCCGACGAGGAGACGGAGCGCATGTCGCTCATCGACAAGTCCGACCTCTTCTTCCACGACTACTCCATCGCGCCGCTCTTTGTGCAGGAGAACTACGTGCACGTCCGGCCACTGGCCGCAGGGTGAGCCACGCGCATCGAGCGTGTGAGCCTGAACTGCCGAGCCACCCACGACACTCGCTCCACCACCCACACTGCCCGCGTGCTTCTCGAACCCCGTTCAAGGTCGTCTGTCTGTAGTGCAAAGTCGCCCGTTAAAGATACATAAATATCAGAAAAGTAACAAAAGAATTGCAACAATGTTTATGTACACATTTCAGTTTGGCAATATCTGTTCTCAGACCAATATGTTTCAGCCGTCGCGTGTGTACCTTTATACACGGGTGAACAAACACACACGGTATCACACATGGATCTTTTTTGTCTTCTGCAGGGAGATCTGTACTTGTTTATATATGTTTGACCGTACTTAGCAGCACTGATCAGTGCAGGTTGGTAACTGAGCAGGGTCATCATTGGGTTAGACATTTACAAGCATTGAACGCGGGTCAAGAATTGAACTCGGGTCATCAGGTACGTAGTGCAGTGCACGAATCACTGCACTACCACTCTACTCAACGGATGTGGTGGGCTGGAGATATCATACGTATCTCTAACTCTACATTCTTCATCCATGCTGATAAGGTTTACATCAAACTTAAACTCCTGACCTCTAATTATGAAATGTGTAAGTTCATATCTTTGGCATGTTTAGTTAATTTTCAAAATGACAGCAGAAAATAAATCCCTCATCAAGCTATAGCAAAAGAGATGAGGATTTGCGCGTTACATTGAGCCACACTGCCCCCCTTTTGATCCCTGCCACAACAGCCGGTCCATCACTAACCTCACCATTAACAAAATAATCGTTGGTATCATTGTATGCCGGGATAGGCTCCGGCTCACCGCGACCCTGTACAGGATTAAGCGGTGTCTGAAAATGGATGGATGGACAAGTGGCAATATAAATTCAAATAAAAGCATTTTTTACACTTTCCATCAGCCACGCAATCTTCTGGGAGTGCATAATTACAGCAGCATCGGGTCAAAACAAACTCTACTGATGAGACACGAAGGTCGGCGCTGGTTCATATTTTGCTTATCTCGTCACAGCTTATCTCAGACTTGGCTCTGGCTAAAGTGGCTTAACTTGAGCCGGCTTTAAGCACGATTCTAGCCATGTTCAGGATTTCCGTGATCTGAGCTTGCGCCAAGCCATGTCTGCACTGCTCATGCATCTTTTAAAGTAGCTGAGCAGTTCAAGCGTTAGCTGAGTTGTCTGTCTCAGTGGCCAAGCCAGAGCCAAGCCATGACTGAGGGCACAGCTCTAAGAGTAGTGGAATCCCAAGCCGTCATCAGCCACTCACTTATTGTTTCATATTGTTTACAGTTGGCTGAATGAGTATTATGCAATTTCATTCTTTCTCAGTGATCCTAATAGCCACTCTGGTTCTGCCGCTGCCTGTGGGATTCAACGCTGCATTCATACGCGGTTGCAGGGATTGCTGCTGCTGCGTGGAGTCTCGAGCAGGGACACCACCACCTTCCCTCTGTCACTGCTGCACGTAACGTAACTCTGATGCGTGACCAGGGGCAACATGAAGAAGCACCTGACCCTGCTGAGTAAGACTGCCGACAGCATCGCCCAGGGGGACCTCGTCGACAGGCAGATTCGCTCCAATCAGTCGTGGGGCCTGCTGCCCACGCAGGTGACGAATTCTACTGACTGCTCTGTTCTGAACCTAACGAACATCCTCGTTTGGCCGGGACAGTCACAGTTACAAAAAGGCTGTTTAGGTGATCCGAAGCATTTACAGATTCCAGCATCTTGTCCAAATTAAGAATTTTCTGACTTCGCGCTCGACTCATGATATGGGTAAATTACGGGGCTGCCCGAGTAGTTGATGGGATTGGCAAAGGAGTAGACAGGACCTGTGAAAAACCGTAGTAGGTGCCTAGGTCAAAAAGTACAATTCCAATTTATATTGCATCTAAATGCAACCACATCACCAGATACTATATAAATGGGCAGGTGGAGTACATGTATAGCATAGGAAAGAGATGAGTGTTTAGTTATTTTCAGAGGTGGCCAAGTACCATTTGCCTCGGGAGTTCACAGAGCGAGCATCAGTTATGGGCGCAGAAGAATAGAGAAAGGATGCTAAACTAAGGGAAAAGATCTCGTCTTCCGCACACGGGATGGGGAAGGCGTTCCATAGAGGTGCAAGCAGATGAAAATGCGTGACCTCATGTCATGGAGCTATTGACACGTTTTTATACGAGGCTACAGTCACTGAATGGAAAAAAAACCTGAACGTGAAGTTGTGACTGAACGACTGTGTTGCT
>JAZEWU010000016.1:8426947-8450082 GCA_036362915.1 Geotria australis
TTAGTCAAGTCTTCGTCTGTGGATTTCATCGGGTCATCTTTTTTTTGGCTAGTCGACTAAAGACGTCAAATATGTGGTCCTCTGCCATTAACTGTTGGCACAGGGGGCACACAATTTCTCCCCCCACTCCCTCAATATGTATATATATATTCTCATTAACATGTAGCAAATTACTAGGTCAAAAGTGGCAATGTTTCACGTGTCTCTGAGTTTACTTAGTCTCCCGGTTACGTAAGCGATACGTAGACATGCTGACAATGGTTGGTCTTTGTCAGTGCACCGGTTTCTGATAGCGTTGCTAATGTGTTGTAATGCGCGTCTTCATTCAGACTCATTAGTTCCGTCTCACCGTAGTCGGCAAGCGGTCGTCGCGCCCGGTGAGCGAGCAAATGACGCGTGTCGTCGCTTGCCGCGTCGCGCAGGACCCACGCGTGCCAGCGCGCCGTGAACCTGGAATACCTGGGCGCCCTGCGGAGCGAGCTGGCGCGGCCGCTGCAGGCGTCGGGCTCGGAGGGCGTCGCTCAGACGCTGAGCCTCATGGACGACTACTGCCTCACCAAGGAGGATGTGGACAACCTCATGGAAGTGTCGTCTTTCCACGGCAGCACCGACCCCCTCGCCAAGCTCGACCCGAAGGTGTGCTCGGCCTTGCGTGCTTACCCCGGGTGCCTTCGCTGTTCTAATCTAAGTTTGTTCTGTCTGGATCTCTTTCCTGATGTCCGTCTCTACAAGCCCTTCTCCAGTGCAACACCAGACTCGGCTGAATTCAATTGCCCGTGGTTACAGCTGTTTGTACCTATTTATCGGAGTCACTGCCTTGTGCATGATACTGGAGGCATGTGATGGTCTAGCCTTCTCTTGGAATTGACCGTAAATATATTTTAATGAATAAATCGGTCTATCAGGCCTACTGCACAATATTTAAGTTATGTTTTGTTATTTGTCAACATGTAATTGTATTTGTATTAGTTATAAACGACAGTGCTGTATATGCCCACCGTCGATAAAAATTCTAGGTTGCTGGCGTGGAGCGTACTTGACAGGGAGTAGTGAGCATAGAAAGGCGTGCAGCAGTGAGTCCATATGCATTATTTATTTATAATTCTTCGTACAACGAGCATGTGCCAAACGCCGTCGCGCGCCCGACCTCTGACATCACCCGCACGTGGGGTCGCAGGTCAAGGCGGCGTTCACACGGGCATACAACAAGGAGTCGCACCTGACGCCGTACTCGCTGGCCATGGGGCCGAAGAAGGGGCGACGCGGCCCTGGAGGCGGCGGGGCCAACGGGGAGGAATTCGACGGAGAGGAGGGCGGCGGAGCTGCAGCCGTGGCGGACTCGGCCAGCGAGCAGGAGGACGATATGGATATCTCTGCCGACGCCATGATTAAGGTTTGAGGGACAATTACCGTATCAGTGGCAGCTCTAGTCATGTTGGGGGAGGGAGGGGTACCACAGGCGCTTAGCACCCCCGTCTTTTAAATAATGAGATTAATTTAATATACAATTTGTCTGCAATAGTTAAACGGCCCTCGACAAAACGCTAATTTATTACGAGCAATGGGGTGTCCAGACTCTTGTATGCATCAGGGATAATGCGTGTAAAAGTTGAAGCAGTTCAACTATTTTTCACGGTGATATCTGACGCACGTTTACTCGCAATTGTTGCTCCACAGCAAAAGAAGAAGCCAGCGAAAGCATCCAAGGAAACGAGCTCTTCTAGCAAGGCCGGGGCGAGCAGCAAGGCTGCAGCAAGCAGGGGAGCTGGAAGGGGTAAAAAGACAAAGTAGTGCTCGTGGAGACACATCTGAATGTAAACGACGGTGAACCGAATGGCCTGGAGTTGGTTGATCACGAGTGCAGCACAGCGGCTCTGAGTGGTTACTAAACGCCTACACGGCGATGCAGTTTAATTAACTCTAAAGTGGTGTTAAATTTGAGGACATCGACTTACATGTGTATTGAAGGAGGGGTCCTCACATGAAAGTCTCCGGATTTTTTTTTACAGAAATACATGGGATTTAAGAGTCAGACATTCTCAGGCCAAAGATTCCACTGACCTCTTGTGGGTTTCCAACACTTGAGCTGTAAATGGTTTTTATATACAACCCCATAGGTTTTCACAGTTGGACTGTACAGCTCTCCATGGTGTTTTGGGATGTGCTGTGTGTTCAACAAGATGTCCGACGTTTCACTCCACGTGGACCTAAATCAAGCTGCTAGCATATGGTGTAAAACATCATACATTGTGCCGAACAACACGCAGTGTAACCCAGAAATACATCAGAGAGGCATGGCTTCTATATTTTCTGTAATATGATGACATTTATGAAGCTAAATCACTTGAGATCAACAAACCATACATCTAACACGCTTATACTGGTTGGATAATCACTAAGGATTCACACTCGTTGAGTTGTCTCAAGGAATAAGTAAACGGCTAAGTCCCGTTGATGTTGAGTTTGTCCCAATGTCGTCCTTGGACTTGGGCTAGTTGTGTAACTACAGTGATTTTTGAGTTCTTCCATGACTCATAACTGTGGAGTTCATAGTATTTGTACATAGGTCTGAGGTTGCTACTTTGAACTGTGGTGCAGGTGGGTTTATGGGTTTTCCACAGAGTGCATCATGATTCATACATTTATTAAAACCATGTCCAAGGTTGCAAATGTGTAAATAAGTATGATCTGCATACAAGCTAAGGCTTTACCTTATTAGAAAACTTGTATTGTAGCTGATACAGTGTTGTTTTTGTAAAGCAATGTTTTTGATGGAAATAAAACTTACAGTAAACATATTGACAATTTAGCAAAAAAATACTTTTCTTCCAAAACGCTACAAATCGTAATATGCTTCGGTTTCAATTGCTGTAAATCTCAAATTTTACAACAATGCGTTTTTCCTCAGCATCACAGCACCATGTTCGAGTGTTTCTGTACCTCCAGTGTTCGTTTTTACGAGTGAGAATGTAAAAATATCAGACACTTTTGCGTACTTAAACTGCCATTTGTCACTTGTGTGTGTCTCGCTTGGCATCGGGCCTGCAGTGAAAACAAAAAGTGTGGGGCTCAACATTGCATGTCAAGATGCGCAATAAACACTCAAACAATGCATCATCTTCTTAAGGGGTGTCGGCTCATGTATGCTTTTGTGAATCTCCCCGAATCTGAGTGTGCCACTGGTTCTCTGCTCATTCTACCACAGGTCAATGGTGAACATTAAATATGTATGTAGGTGTTGACAGCTCGATGTGTGAGAATTGGTTTTAAGTATTTCGCTAATGAATGGGGGTCACAACTCAATTCAAAAGTCAGATTCTTTTCATCTCGTTTGTTCTGTTTGACGAGTGTTCCAGTGGTCGTGTCAGCTGTCTCATTTGTTCTGTTTCAGGAGTGTAAAGGTAATGTTTACATATAATTTACATATATTTTGAATTATATATTATTACACACACAATTTGATGCATGGATTGTGATTGTAAAAAAAATATGCATGTACTCCCCGTGTCCACGTGGGTTTTCGTCTGGGACTCCGGTTTCCTCCCACAGTCCAAATACATGCTGCGGCATAGGTTCATTGGCCTGCTGGCTAAATTGCCCCCAGTGCCCTGTGATGGACTGGCGTCCCATCCTGTGTATACCCCTGCCTTGCGCCCTGTGTCTGCCGGGATAGGCTCCGGCTCACCGTGACCAGTGTACAGCATTAAGCGGCTTCGAACAATGAGATGAGACGCAAACCATGTGGGACGTCGACACATTTGTAAACATTGACATGACGTCACACACGTTACGTCGCCTTTCCAGGTCGTCTTGTGCATTACGTCATTTGTGTCGTCTATATCGGCGATGTGGGTCGTGACGTCTTCACACCGCGACTGCCCATCGTCAGCTGAGAGCAAAGTCCACGTGGCGGCTCCTGCTGCCGGAGAAACAGCGGCGAAGAAGGTGCAGCTCGAGGCCTGTTTCAGCAGCAGAGCGAGTGCAGCCCGGAATCCTCTTTCAGCAGCAACAGCAGAGCGCGTGCGGCCATAGTCCTGCTTCAGTAGCGGAGCGAGTTGGATCCGGAGTCTTGCTGCAGCTGCAGAAGCCGGTACGCGTCACGCACCCCCATTCGCACGGACTCGAACCTCGCTCGATCTGTTGCTTGCTAACGACACAGACAATAGGCAGGCCGCGTAATGAACACGGAGATGCACAGCATTAGCCGCATGGTTTGGGGCAATGCCCATTACCCCGAAACGCCGCATGTTCCGTATTGGACATTGTTGGTGTTGCTGCCGTTGACAGTGGTGCACAAGCGCAACTTACAATCAACATTCGATACTAACACTGCCTTCTTCTTTGCGATTCTTCGAAGCACTATGGTCAGCCTCTGGACATCGTTGTCCCTCAGCTCGGCCTTAAAATAATGTACTGTAACATTTAGCCGTCATAATCTATGAGCGTCGACATGAGCATGTAAGCTCCTGAACATATTCCTAAACACGAGAATAGAACAAGAGCTGTGCATAAGCCGACTTAACATCGGATAAGAAATCCCGGCTCGGGGGCCTTTCTGTGTGGATTTTGCATGTTCTCTCCCCGTGGCCACGTGGGTTTTCGCCGGGCACTCCGGTTGCCTCCCACAGTCCAAAGACATGCTGCTGCATAGGTTAATTGGCCTGTGGACTAAATTGCCCCCGGTGCCCTGTCTTTTTCTTCTTTGTGATTCTTCGAAGCACGATGGTCAGCTTCTGGACATCGTTGTCTTTCAGCTCGGCTTCAAAGTGTTTGGTAGAATTCGCAGGCAACACCAAGTATTACCTGACAGGGATCGCGACGTGAACGCTTCTACCTTGACCCCCAATGATGGACTGGCGTCCCGTCTTGGGTAATAGCCCTGCCTTGCGCCCTGTGTCTGCCGGGATAGGCTCTGGCTCACAGCGACCCTGTACAGGATTAATCGGTTGGATGGTAAAAATTGGGGTGAGCCCATATGTCCATAAGATGAAATGTGAACAGATCCTGGGTCTCCACTATGTTGATTCAGCCTGGTGCGGTCCTCCCCACTGCTCTTTATTAGCACTCGGGAGGACTAAGGCGACCAGGCTACACCACTCACCTTAATAGGTGTTCCCTAATAGCATTTGACCCAACACTCTACTACCGAACCTCTGCAGCTCAAAAGATCTTGCGGAGTTCAATGAAAATGCAAGGGGCTGTGTAAGAAAATGGGAAACTGTAATTTGACCATCGCGCTGCTTCGAAGAATCGCTAAGAAGAAGACCCAACACTCTATTAAACCTTTGACACTTCATTATATACTTTGAACACTATTGTTTTCGTGTTTGAACTACGTTTTGGTGTGGCTTTCGTGTAATTATTTTGCATTAACTCTTATTAGTCTGCACATTCCCACCCTGCAATGGTCCTGTAACTACCGCCACTACCGACCGACCGACTGTCTTGGGCTTCGGCCGCCCGTACAAAAGGACCATTCATCTCCGCGAGCCTTACAGCTGATCAAAGGCCCGTGCGTGAGGCACGCCATTACACGTGCGTCGTCCGTCTCGTGCGCTTCGCCCAGACTCGATGGCGGAGAGCGTGGTCCTGAGAAAGATCTGCTGCATCGGCGCGGGCTACGTGGGGGGCCCCACGTGCAGCGTGATCGCGCACATGTGCCCCGAGGTGCGCGTCACCGTCGTCGACGTGAACGAGAGCCGCATCCGCGCCTGGAACTCGCCCACGCTGCCCATCTTCGAGGTGGGACGCTGCCCTCTTGCTGTTGCCGCCACTCGTCCCCAATGGCACAACGGGGGGGAAAAAACAAAACCTAAAAGCGGGATGGTTGGCGACGCAACATGGAGCGATAGGGAAGAGTGTTGCTCCGCTACTGATTGTGTCTGCCGCAGCAGGCCGAAGAACGTCCGCTAGTGAGCTCCAGAGAGCCCCATTAGAGCCTGGAGGAGGTGGGAATACGTACCCACAATTTTACTCCACTACTCACGACCTGTTGATCAACTGAGTGTGGTGACCCCATTTTACTGCCAGGTGGACAGAGGTGGGGGGATTTAAGTAACTTGCCCACTGTTTCTGCTGTCACGCCAGGGGATTATACCAGTGGCCTCTGTATTGCAAGTCCAGCGTGTTAATCATTATAACGCGGCAGCATCGCTGACACAGCGGGAAGACAATATCTGAATACTGTGCAAGTAATTATGCTGCAAAAAAGATAGAGTACATGAACCAACAGACAAATTTACATTTCAAATGTTAAGTTTGCTTTTAAGGAAAGTAAATGAGCAGTGGCAGGATACTTTGCTGGAAGTGATGGCTGATAGACAAGACTGGTGATGGAATGATAATGTGGAAATATTGACGATCACACAGAGATAGAGCGATGAGAACAGTGCAGGAGTGGGATTGATTGTGGCTTTGCAGGACCATGAGGGATGATGACATAGATGTTTATTATTTCAGCAGAAAAATATCCATTGAGCTTGCAAGCTCTTTACGGGATTCCTGCGACACGACAAACATGCGAATTGACAAAAATAAATAAAAATATCAAATTAACCAAACCAAAAAAACATTTACACACAGCATTGCACATAATTGATCAAATAAACAAATTTAAATAAATACAGTTATAACTGGGGAGGTAGGTCTTCATCCAGCAGTGAATAGCCGACAGCTGATGAGGACTGCGTGTGTCCTGTGTGGGCTTCGTGCGCGCGTGTAGCCGGGACTGCAGGAGGTGGTGGAGTCGTGCCGCGGCAAGAACCTCTTCTTCTCCACGGACATCGATGGCGCCATCAAAGAAGCCGACCTCATCTTCATCTCGGTGAGTTTTGGTGGAGTGAGACATTTAAGTCAGCTGGGTTATCAGGTATGGATAGGAGCTGCTTGGGAAGAGAAAGAAAACCCACCGGAGGTTGGTCACCCTACTCAAATAAGCTAATGTTAAAAGTAATGCAAGTAATAAAAAATGACTAGTTTATGAAATCTCTGGTGCAGTTTCCAAATAGCTATCTTAATTACATCCTAATGTTTTACCCGTGTCCGTGTGGGTTTTCGTCGGGCATTCCGGTTTCCCCCTACAGTCAAAAGACATGCTGCTGGATAGCTTAATTGGCTTGCTGACTAATTTGGCCCCCGGTGCCCTGTGATGGACTGGCGTCTCATCCTGGGTATATCCCTGCCTTGCGCCCTGTGTCTGCCGGGATAGGCTCCTGCTTTCCGCAACCCTGTACAGGATTAAGCGGTTTCTGAGATAATGAATGAATTAGATCCCATTGTCAATCCAAATCTCGATGACGACCATTGCTGGTCATGGCAGGGGGTGGGGGAGCTGTTGTTTGACCACCTCACAGCATGCAGGTTAGTGCAGTATGGTGGAAAAGGGAGGGCTTTCAGCCTCGTTTCTAACGCGTCATTCTCAAAGTATTCCGCGTTGTGTCGCAGGTGAACACACCCACCAAGACGTTCGGCATCGGCAAGGGCCGTGCGGCCGATCTCAAGTACATCGAGGCGTGCGCTCGCCGCATCGTGGGCCTCTCCACCGGCTACAAGATCGTGGTGGAGAAGAGCACCGTGCCTGTGCGTGCTGCCGAGAGCATCAAGCGCATCTTCGACGCCAACACCAAGCCCAACCTGCACCTGCAGGTGCCTCGGCGGGGGTTGCTCGTGGCAGTGGAGGGTCAAGCAGGGGCTGTCACGAGGGAATTGATCAAGTCAGTTCGCGAGCGCGTTTGGTATTCGCGCCATTATTACGTGGCTAGGCTATCACCAAGGCCGTGTTGTTTAACAGTATATCGCAATGTTGCTATGTGTTTCCCAAATTAAGTATTTTTTCAGGACATTCCTCATAATTGGCAGGTTATGGCTGACGCATGGCCCACTCTCTTTGGAGTAATGGCACAATAATCATCGTCCACTGTGAATAAGACAGTTAATATACCCTCTATTAACCATGGTGGCCGTGGGAGTTGAACCGCAAACCTCGGAAACGAGAGACAAACACTCCACGGCTCACCCACGATCACCCCACTGATTCAGGAGGTTCATACATTACAGATGACATTTCAGTTCAATAATCTATACATTTTTGTGTTTGTGTCGCCTCGTTTGTATTGTATTAACACGTAGATTGTATCAGCCAATGTTAACAATTGATTATTTCACATAACATGGAGTGCAGGTATCATAAGCTAATAATAATTTTCAGCCAATTAGTTGTTACATGCCTGACACGCAGTATAAGTGATTGGTACTTGGATTTGTAAACCAAACTAACCTTTAACTATGACTATGTGATCTTCAGTTTTATATTTTAATCTCTTCCTAGTTCAGCACTTAATATAAGCACAGCACAGGTCAATCATTATCCCAGGAAATAGACGACCCTTACTCAGGCAGGGACAAAAGGACTAAACTTTGAACGTGTTGGTTCGTTGATTGACGACGCACACGTGCTGCGATTGATTTTGTCACGTCGGTCGTAGGTGCTATCCAACCCCGAATTCCTGGCGGAGGGGACGGCGATCCGGGACCTCAAAAAGCCGGACCGCGTTCTGATCGGCGGCGACGAGACGCCGGACGGCCAGCGCGCCGTGGCGGCGCTTACCGCCATCTACCTGCACTGGGTGCCGAGCAACAAGATCATCGCCACCAACACCTGGTCCTCAGAGCTCTCCAAACTTGTGCGACTTTACTTTTTAATTTGGTTTATTTTTCTGTTTCTGCGTCTATTGCCTTGTTAACGTTTTTTTGGTTGTGTTTTTTTGTCATCAAATTGCCATCGCGCTTCTTTCTTATCGTCTGTAATCCCGAGATGGCATTACAAGTCATATTTGTCTCAGTTGTCACCGTCGTAATGTCTGACATTAATCACTGAAGACCTTTAACCTATTAATTGAATGTTCATTTTTTTCAGACATTGGCAAATGTTTCCAGCTCCACCATATTTAACGGTCATTACCCAGTCCTTGTATCCATAGCTAATCTCCACAAGGTATACGACGATGGTTTCAGTAAACTTACAGAATTAATGTCTACGTTTATCTGAATTAACGAACTAAGTTTTTATAGCTGAAACAGCGTTAAATAATGTGATTCGTTTTAAATCTAAAGGCCGTGTATGCGTGCAGGCAGCCAACGCGTTCCTGGCTCAGCGCATCAGCAGCATCAACTCGATCAGCGCGGTGTGCGAGGCGACGGGCGCCGACGTGGAGCAGGTGGCGCACGCCATCGGCACCGACCAGCGCATCGGGTCCTGCTTCCTCAAGGCCAGCATCGGTACGAGAGCACGGCCACACAACAACAACAACGACAACAGCAACCGCCGTTCGCCACTGAGTAGCGGCGACGTCACCACGGCGTCTGTGCCAGGCCAGGTGCACCTTGAGGCCACCTAGTGTGTCGAAGGCTCACCGACAGGTCACGGGACAGACCCAGGTGTCATGAGCTGCCTGAACGAGATGACTGGCAAATGCACCTCGCTGTTGTGAGCGTCGCTCCTCTGCTCTCCGTTGTTGCTGGAGGGCGACTGCCTCCAACTGCCCGGTAGCGTCTTTCACGACCCTCCAGGTCCTCCTGTGCCGCATCAGTTAATCGCTTCTCTAGCCCGTGCCGCGCCTGTTTAGTCCCCTCTATCCAGCCAAACAGCAGCTGCTTGGACATGCGATGTCTGGGCATGCGGGCTATATGATCCAGCTACCTCAGTCTTGCCTGCCGAAGGAGCTCACAAATGGCACTCTCCTACCTCTCTCGTCTCACTTCACTGCCCTCCATACACTCTCCTATCTGGTCGTAGGTCCAGCGCCAGCTCGGCACGGTGTAATCTAACTTGCGACTGTTTCGTGTGTTACGGCGGTTGCTGCTTTTTGCAGGTTTTGGGGGCAGCTGTTTCCAGAAGGACGTGCTCAATCTAGTCTACCTGTGTGAGGCCCTCAACCTCCCCGAGGTGGCACGCTACTGGCAGCAGGTGAGTGCGTCACTCTCCCCCTCACTGGCCCAAAGCTGAACGTGCTGCACACATTAACCTCGCGCCGCTTCGTCAGCGCCCTACGATGTTGAAATGGTTATTGACTCACTTTTTCCAGTTACACCTTGCGTGCTTGAATGTGTCGTGAACTCTTGCTTCATCCACTGGTATTGCGCAACTAAGTGACAGTTGAGTTAAATTGTTATCGACCTGTAAGCACAAACTCCTGTTCAAGTTTAAACATGAGCACGTTGACACATTTGTAGGGAAAAGTACATGTGAACATAATCTGTTTGCCTTAGTATATCTCTTTTTATGGGTTAGGTCACGTAAAAAAGAAGTGTCGTAAACGCGCCTCCGCCCGACAGCCAATTAGTAAGGTTTGTCACGTGAACAAAACGTGCCATTTCTTTACTACTTCAGCACACCGGTATGTTGGAGAGCGAACCCACGACATTTACAATGAAGGTACGACGTTTCGCTGATAGTTGCAATCAGCTTCATCAGGAACAGAGGTTCTGGAGACCACTGACCTTCGACTCCGTCTAATAAGAGATATGATATGGATAACGTTGGTCGCGAAAGCCTTGGTGTTAAATAATCTGTTTGCTCTGACGGGCTTCGTGCCTCGCTGTGATCGCCTCCCCGCATGTACGCTCGCCGCCCGCACTCGCCGGGTCCGTGTGGGAGCAGGTCATCGAGATCAACGAGTACCAGCGGCGCCGCTTTGCCACCAGGATCATCGGCTGCCTCTTCAACACGGTGACCGACAAGAAGATCGCTCTGCTCGGCTTCGCGTTCAAGAAGGACACGGGGGACACCAGGTGGGAACCGTGAAAACATCCTTGAAAACCCCTCTTTAAACAAGCGCTTTACACAGGCCTTCATGAAGGTTCGTGTGGCGTTAAACATGCGCTCGTCGAAGACAGTTTTGCTGCGTTAGGCAATTAAAACATGAGTTTTAAAAAGTCAAGCATACACAATTGTTATGTAACGTGTTCTCCCATGCGCTTGTTTTCAGAAATATTTAACGTTCGGTTTGGAACCCGATGGGTTGCTGCTGGGTCAAACGTTGCTTGTCACTAAAGTGCCTTTTATAATCAGGCTTAAAGCGCTTTACCATTGTAATTTGTTTTTATAAGTACTGTATGTGGGTGGCACGGTGGCGTAGTGGGTAGCGCTTC
Organism: Geotria australis; assembly: GCA_036362915.1. NCBI lineage: Eukaryota > Metazoa > Chordata > Hyperoartia > Petromyzontiformes > Geotriidae > Geotria > Geotria australis. The sequence continues at coordinate 8,438,096 of JAZEWU010000016.1, forward strand.
CGCCTCACAGCAAGAAGGTCCCGGGTTCGAATCTCGGCTCGGGGTGCCTTTCTGTGTGGAGTTTGCATGTTCTCCCCGTGTCCGCGTGGGTTTTCGCCGGGCACTCCGGTTTCCTCCCACCGTCCAAAGACATGCTGCCAGGTTAATTGGCGTACTGACTAAATTTCCCCAGGCGCCCTGCGATGGACTGGCGTCCCATCCTTGGTGTTCCCCTGCCTTGCGCCCTGTGTCTGCCGGGATAGGCTCCGGCTCACCGCGACCCTGTATAGGATTAAGCGGTTTCTGAAAATGAATGAATGAATGAAGTACTGTATGTGGACTCTTTTTAGCTGGGGTACTATTTAATTTTAGTTTTTCATTTTATCTGCCTTTTTACCATTTTACATTTTTAGTTTAGCTATATTCAGCACTTTGTGCCCCTTGGGTAAAAGGCACTTAAACATCTAAATTATTCCTATTGAATATTTGCAAAGAGTCCGTTTTGCTCTCGTATGAGCGCCCAAGTTTTGGGCAACCCTGTTTGGGCAGCTGTTTTCAATAAAGCCACTCCCTCATTGCCATGCAATTTAATATTATACATTAATTCATTGTTGTATTGTCCCCTAACTCCGGCTCCCTATGATCCTGTACATGATTAAGCAGGTACTGATAATGATTGCCATCTCCCTCCCCCATTCTCTCTGGGGGACGGATAGATGGAAATACAGAAAGACAGAGATAGTACATACACGCGTTCAACATTGGTTAAAAAGTATTCCAGAGCTTCCCGCGACAGAAATGCGTTGTGTTTACATTCTCGAGGGTCCGCTTTAGTGAGGCGCTGATGTTCCACTGTTAGCGGGGCGTCGTGCCCATCGAGCGTTGGCCCGTGTTCTCTGCCGCAGGGAATCCTCGAGCATCTACATCAGCAAGTATCTGATGGACGAGGGCGCATGCCTGCAGATCTACGACCCCAAAGTGAAGAAGGAGCAGATTATGCAGGACCTCTCGCAGCCCTCCATCTCCGGCGACGATCCCGAGAGAGGTGAGCCAAGGAATGTCGTCGCGTACCGTCCGAAAGCGGCATAGCGGACGCGGCGGGAAGCGGATGTCTTTGCAGGATGCTGGCAGCTGCTGTCTGAGCACGCTGACTTCACTGCAGTGCAATCCACGTCACTACACTCGTTGTCTATGCATATGCTATTTGTACTTGTTATCCTATCGTGGCATTCTTCACTTTTTCTTTTAATACTGAAGCGTATATGTAATTGCACGTAGTTGTTTTGCACATTGTTTGTTTAGCACAGAGTTGAGAGAGAGAACAGGAAGAAAGAATCTCATTGCCATGTATGTTATGTGTATGTGATCGATGTGCAATAAGCTACCTATAATTATTTTTCCATCACAATGTTAAACTGTATTTTTATTTATTTGGTCAGTTAAGTGCAATGCTGTGTGTAAATGGTTATTTGTTTTGTTTGGTTAATTTGTTTTTTCTTTTTATTTACGTTTGTCAATTCGCGTGTTGTGTTGCAGGAATCCCGTAAAGAGTTTGCATGCTCGCTGGGTATTTTTCTGCCGTAACAATTAACATCTATCAATGGTTGGGATTTGGCGGAGTCTATCCCGTACACCCGCTTGAAGGCCGCTTATCCGAACTTGGAATTGTAAAAGGGTTTACGATTTTATAGATATAGATAGAAGATAGATATGAGTCGGTAAATCTTAACAGATGCCGTAGCTTAAGGTGTCGTGAGCCTTGTCTTTTAATTAGGGATCAACGCGTCCCGTGGGAAGTTCGAATCCGACTGGGAGTCCATTCTAAAGTAATATGATAGCGGTTAGGTGTTGCTGCCCAAGGTAATTTGAGTACCAGAGAGTATTGGTCTTGGGTTCTTTTTCAACTTAAAATAAGTTAATCTCATCTCATTGTCAGAAACCGCTTAATCCTGTACATCTTGATCTTTAACAGCTCGATGTGGTGACGTGGTATTTGGATTCTGCCTGCATACCTTATCAATGCAGATTGTGTTATAATGCAACCATGAGATACAATAGTGTGATTTGCCATGAAAAAATACCTTGCAACTAACTTACGTTATTTGTTCTTCAAACTGGTTTTGGCGTTCCAATAATCTATGCATAATGGAGCAGCGCTTTGTGACCCTCGGGTGAAAGGCGCTATATAAAACGCTATTATTATTATTAATAAACTTGACCTGACTTGGAGACTGAAGGCGCCCTATTCTCTGATTGTTTACTTATTTTCCTTTCGTTCCGCCGTCAGTTTTGCAGCTGGTGACGATCGTGACCGACCCGTACGAGGCGTGCGAGGGAGCGCACGCCATTGTCATCTGCACCGAGTGGGACATGTTCAAGGTGAGCTCCTTGTCGGGCCTCGGAGCTCGCTGCTCACCGGGCGCCGGCCGCGATACCCCCTTATGTTGCGTGTTTAGTGGAGCCACCGCGATGTGGCTGCTTTTAGCGGAATTGTTGAAAGGGCTCGTGCGTCGCATCATCATGATCAAACTGCGTCAGAGGAGATAGTCGCCAGTTATTCACACGGACATTATCTCTGCCGTATGATGCATATTTAAATGTTACCTTCTAAAACATTCTACTATTTGCAGTCACTCTACGGTGAGTTAATACGTCACCATCATCAGCAGCAGCCATGACCCATCCACTGCTGGATGAAGGCCTCCACAAACTGCTGCTGTCTCTCAAGATGCAATAATGCATGCATCTCCATCCTGTTGGATGGGTATAAATGAATGGAGCTGCACATAAATTAGAGCAATTTATCTCGGTGATAAAACAGACGTTTACTCGTATGACCTTATATTTTTTGACTGCAAAGTGTATCACACCAAACGTGCCCGTAATATAGCTGCTGCTGAGCGCAACGCGTGACACGACGCCCGCAGTTCTGTTCCATCGGTAGGAGCTACTCGAGCTGGCACCGCTGCAGCGATTCATTCCGGTGGTAGCACCTGACCGAACGACGTCCTCTTTTCTGACGCTCCTGGGCTCGTCGTGGCGCGCGGTCAGGAGCTGGACTACGCCCGGATCTACTCGGGGATGCTGAAGCCGGCGTTCCTGTTCGATGGCCGGCGCATCCTGGACATGCTGCACAACAAGTTGCAGCACATCGGCTTTCAGGTGCCGCCACGATGCAAATCGTTTACAGTCCTTCCTGGTTTTAATGCAGGTTTTCACAGCTCGGTGTGTGAGACGTGCTCTTACGAGCTGCTGTGTCGCGATAGCCATGTCGCGCGTGCCTTCTTAAAGTGTTCCTTGTTGGTTAAACGCTTTCGATGTTGTATTCCTCTGGGCCATGTTGTGTGTCGATCGTTCATTTCGCAGCTTTACCATAATAAGTTAAAGAAGCCCCTGGACATCGAGCATAGCCACATGCAGAGGATGTTTTTGAATGTCATACTGTCTGTAAATTGGCATTATGGAAAGTGGTAAGAAATTGTTGTAGATGTAATAATAACATACAGATCGTGACAAGCGGGACATGTAAGGTGATGGCAGGTCATCAAGATGATCAGGCCTCACACACAGGCTGGCGATCAAGGGAACAAACTAAAGCCAGATGTTAGTGGAGAGACTAACTGCAGACCTTTATGGGTCTTGTACCAACTGTACAGCAGTTTTATGATCCACCAGAATAAAATAAACTATAGTAAGATGTGGTGGCATCATTGGCAATGGCCTTGATGACCGAGGATAAATGTTTGATGCAGGGCATCTACTCATATGTTGGCTACACGTCATGCATGATACCTGGCACGTGTCTGCGCGAGCAGATTGAGACGATCGGGAAGCGCGTGGTGAAGAACGGGATCCCGTTCACGCCGAGCGCTGCCGACGCGAACAACGCGGAGCTGCAGTCGCCTTCGCCGAAACGCGCGAAGGTCTGAGGCACAAGGTTTGAACCCCGAGCCGAGTCAAGCATCAGCACTGCTCCACTACCCCACCCCCCCCCACCGTGGGAAAGCGAAGGGACGGGACACGGAACGTGCCGTGATGCCCAAGTCGTCGCCTGAATCCTACCCGCACTGTTGGTCTTGTGAAACGACCCACACGTGGGATGTTCAAACAAGGCCAACACCTGTTAGTGTATTGTAATGATCATGCAGATTTGAATTATAAATGTGAAATCTGCTCAACAGGCACCTCAGTGTGGTTTAAACAAGACGTTAAGTCCCTGCTTAGCCTTGCGAGTGCACGCACCACTGCGCATTTCGGTTCGTATATGTTGTACGTGTTCGGATTTGGCAGAGGCTTGGGTACACGTTTGAAGTTTTTTTTTTAATGTTTTGTTGCGTTGGCGTAGTGTCCTGCCTTCATTACGTATTTGCACCAATCACAAAGCAGTTAATACAGCTGCCTGTGTACCTTCATTGCACCAGGTGTTTATCTTCTAAGCATTAGAATATTAGTCTGTGGTCCAATGAGACATTCCTCTATTCTAAGGCTAGTGTTTGAAGATATTTCTTCCAGTACAATTTCAAGCACTACCTTTGTCTTGGTTGCGGTGGGTTAAATGGCCATACTGTGTGGCTAACCAAATGTCTTAGCCATACAAGTAATACACCAAGCTGCAATACCAAGCTCACAAGCTTCGATCTGTTTAACCTTAATTATAAAGTATGTCCAGGGGTGCGATGTGTATTATGTGCTGAAGGTTTACTTGAATGATTTTTCGTACTGTGTGTGATACAGTGAGAAGTAGAGGCAGTCTCTACATATGAGCACAGTTAAACCTTTACATTTCATGGGTTATGGGCAGAGGAACACAACTGTAAACATTCGTAGAATTGTCTTTTAAACGTGAAGAGTAATGAGCTCTGATTTTGAAATGATTACCCTATCGTATTGATTGAATTAGTAGGTGCATTCATATACTGCAATAATTGCATATTTTTGTATTTTTAGTAAAATCGGTACCTTAACGCTATAATAGTATTACATCATCAAATCCTACATGTTTATTATCTGTATAACCATTAACCATTCCAAGCATTTAATTACAAACAAGCTGTAGTTTGTCTTTGTAGTAATAAAAAGCACTAGCGTATTTAATCAAATGTTCATCACGTGCTGATTTTTATCCATTGACCTTAAGCAAAAACTGTTCAAATCAATTACAATTTAGTTGCTTGACAGCACTGCATCAAACATGGTACATTTATACAAATTAACGCAGTGCTCCAACTACACCCCTGTAAGCCTTCAAACAGTTTTCCATGCTTACAAGTGATACAACAGTTTTAGGCTCCAGTTCAAAGTGTGAAGTTGATTAGGCAAAAAGAAGCGTAAACGGACTTCTCACGATCCCTATCTTGACGTTCTAGCACCATAAAAATGAAGGTGAATTTTCCCAACACAAACAATCCATGTGCTGCAACTCATAACCCTGTCATCACAAAGGGTAATGAATAAATGAAAACAATTACAATTCATTCCATTTACCTGAAGATTACAGTGCACTGAGCAGTTATACAATAGTGTTGTGTTGGAGGCACTGCTGCAAAGATAGCCAATGGCAAGCATTTCCCTCCGCAATATTTACTTGAAGGGCCTTAGTCTGGCATTACGCACGTTCATCCAATTTCCTCTGCTGCAGAAGGTTCTTCAGGAAAAACTCCCCTGCACGCGAAACACATCGGCGCGAGATGGTGTCAGCGACGCACATTGGCACGCGGCAAGGCAGCAGCACTGCTCGGTGAAACGATCAAATGTCGCCGTCACGTGGGGCACCCACCAGCCTTGTAGGAGGATCGCACAAGGGGTCCGCTCGCCGTGTAAATGAAGCCCAGCTCCTTCCCCACGTGCTCCCACTGCTGGAACTTCTCCGGGGTCACATACTCCTCCACCTGGCACCCGCGCACAAAACGCCCATACTGCAGGGGGGTGTAGTGCAAAACATGGTTGCTCTGCGTTACGCTGATGCCATTTACTTGCCGGTGAGGCCCAATGGGGGGTAATACACGTATTACAGGGCTTGTGTTAGTTATGCGGATGGATAGATTTGGGTTTTTTTTATAGGATTAACATTTGGCTGCGGGATGTTTGGTCAACTTGATTGAGTATTTCTGTATTTCGTAGAGTAGAACTAGATGCTATGTGTATTTTCTGATTGACATTTTGATTATCACATGATGGTGTGCATATGGTTGAGGGAAGCCAGAAGTTGCAATAATAAGCTGGTCTGCCAAATAGCATCACATGAATGACTAGAGTTGATAACTTCTCCCGAGGGCCATACCTTGAGGTGTCGTTTTGTCGGCTGCATGTACTGCCCAAGTGTCAGGCAGTCAACTCCAGCACCCCGGATTTCTGCCAAACAACAACACATGGCACATGTAATGCCAAGAGGTCATGTGTCACTCCCATAAAGATTATTTCTCCATCGGTAATAATAAGGGAATATTGTTACTGCTGCCACCACGACCCTCACCAGGTCAAGCGGTCTAGAAAATGGATAGATGGTACACGATGCTGCATGGTTTTCAGCCCACACTGCCGCCAATCTAACATATTTCACACACGTGCCGCCCATCTGTCTGGCTGGGCTGCCCTCTCACCTTTCATGGTGGAGATCACCTGCTCGTCCGTCTCTCCGAGGCCCAGCATGATGGAGGTTTTGGTGAGCAGGCTTGGCTGCACTGTTTTGGCGTGCTTCAAGACGGACAGCGACTGGTCAATGTTGGCACGGGGGTCTCGTGCCTTCCTGTAATTGGTACATGTTACACAAGCATTGAGCTCCAAATTATAACCACAGCGATAAGCCCGGTTGTAAGTTCAGGGTTATGCAAGAGTTCGTAAAAAGTAAAGGGTCCTTTAGATCTGCAAGACAGACGATTGGCATGCAGCAGCCTATCTTCTCCTAAAACACCAATAAATGTAATGAAAACCTACATCAGTACAAATGTAATGTATTTTCCATGAAAGCTTCACTGAGTCTCAGGGTCCTGCACTGGTCAATTCTAGTAAGAAATGTTTTGCATGTTGTAGGAAAATAAAGTACCCAGACACAGGTATGTGCTCCGAAGAAATGTGTTGTACGGCCAACTTCGTGCTACCTCAGTCATGGGTTTGACGGTCTCACAAACCAGTGATCGATTCATCCTTGCTTCAAGGTGCTGGATATGTCCTGTGACATGCTGTGATGTCATACTAGTGGTGTGACATTGGCAGAGTGATGGGAGTTGGATATGGCAGAGCTCATCGTCAGTCGAGCGGCATCAGGCTCTCGTGTGGCTGCTGGGTTTGGTGAGGGCCGTGCGTGGTTCACTCACCTCTGCAGCTCTCGCACAGTCTCCACGTTGTGCGCGTAAACGTCGAGGCCCGACGATGCCACCGTCGCTACGGCCGCAAGGTCACCCCGGAAGTCGGGCGTGAGACACTCGACCAGGAGCTCCGGTTTCCTGAGCAACAGCCATCGTGGAATGAAGCGAAACAGTTCTGAAGTTTACCTTCACTCTAAAATATACATTCTTGGGATAAAAATCAAAAGTTAATGGTGTTTTTTTTTTTATCAAAAGGCAAGCGTACTTTTGTTTGAGATGCCGAATGGTCTCGGCGATGTGTGCCGCACCACCATCAGATATGTCTTGGGAAAGAAAATATTTTGTTAGCGTTTGCACTGTGTGCGTGTTCGCTACGTACAGAACGAAAGGGTGTGCACATATGTGTAACATGCATGTATTTTAGTATATTTAGAAACTGCAGCGACATTACACATGTTCTAGCAGGCATCTCCATCACATTTTTGTTAAATGAAGTAATCCTACTTGCGATTTCCTTTCACAGAACACAATATGAATAATACTTAATCTCTGCCGACGTGCAAATGACACGAAGGCTTTCGTGACCAATGTTATCCATAGTCTAGATCTTTTTATGAGTTAGGTCACGTAAAAATGTATAAGTGTCGTAAACCCGCCTCCACCCGACACAGCCAATCAGTAAAGGGTTGTCACGTGAACAAAAACGTGCCAATTCGTTACTAATTTAGCACACCGGTATGTTGGAGAGTGAGCGCACAACATTTACAATGAAGGTATGACGATTCGCCGATAGTTGCAATCAGCTTGTCCTGCCAACCAACTACGAACTTTCAAGACGCCGCCGCATCCGCGGCACCCCAGCCGCGACCGACGACGCGCCAGCCTTACCGTCGCGGTCGACCGACGTGAGCACCACGTAGTCGAGCCCCCACGCGGCGATGGCGTGCGCCGTGTTGTGCGGCTCGGCCGGGTCGAGTGGCGGGGGCGCGCGCGCCGTCTTCACCGAGCAGAAGCGGCAGCCCCGCGTGCACGTGTCTCCCATGAGCTGCAACGTCACGGGCCGGTGCCGCCAAGCGCCGCCGCTGTCAGTTGTGTACTCGCTCGCCCACACTGGCACGACGTCGCACCTGGTACAACCTCTCGCGCCGTTTTTTTGTTAAAGTTTCGATACCACCGCGCCTGCTTTGATGCTCAGATAATCAACAAAGATGAAGGTGACAGACGGTGGGAGATGCAGAAGTAGGAGATGATGTTATGGATACAGATGACCTATGGATTCGGTACTCATGTTACTATAACAAGCACAAAAGTACCATGATGGTGGCGGTGGCTGTAGCATACTCGCCGCCTCCCCAGCATTCTCCAATATTGGGGCATCGAGCTTCTTCACACACCTAGGAGCAGAGATTGTACAAAGACATAAATATCACCTAAATGTGGATGCCCAATCTGGCTGATTGGATTGTTAGATAATGCAAAACTCTTATTAAAATGAAGAGCTGTAAGCTGTGTCAATGTGCATTTACCGTATGCAGATTTAGCTCCCGCAGTGTGTTCTTCAAACGGTTGTAGTTTTTTCCTACTGGAATGTTCGTTTTGAGCCATGGCGGCAGCCTTAACCTTTAAATATAGAATCAGTTTAAAAGAGGGTTAATGCGTTTAATGGCTTGTTGTATGTGGATGCCGTACTGTGTGGACAAGTGATGTTACCTTTCTCCTTTGCCACGTATCAGATTGCCTTTATATTCATCCCATTTGCTCCGATCGGCCAACTCTCCTGATAAAAACTCTTTCAGATCCGGCCCTTCCTCCAGAAATGGCTTTGATTTTCTGGCCTCCGCTTTCTCCTTCTGGCCAGCCTTGCAGACACAGGAAAAAACACACAAAAACACTTGCACTTAGGTAATGTACATAGTACACTTCTTCCGTGTGTCAGGTTTAGAGATTGATTGGAACTACTGAATAAACGGTAGTGTAGAAAAGGAGACCATAATGAGGTCCCGAAGCCAAGGTCTCCTTTACTTGACCCATGGGAGGGCGCCTAAAGTCATCTTCTGGAGACCCATGCGGTCCTTAAGGACCTGCTAATGGTCCACAGTCACATCTAGGTAAAACCTGAAGAATCCTGAGCACCTAGAAATAGACATTAGGTTAGACTTCAACGTAGTTCCTACACAGCACCTGAAGGTAGGCACGAGGCAGCAACTCAATGGAGGTACAGTACTAATCAGGACAACCATGTAAACACCACATAATCGCAAGGTATCTACCGGTCAGGGCCTCAACGTAGATGCCAGACCTCAGGGTAGACACAATACTAGGCTGGGCCCTCAACGTCGGTACCAGACTTGACGTCAATGTAAACACCAGACAAGACCAAGCGGCAGAAACCGCACAGGAGTGTTGTGTGCGGAGGTGGGGTGGGTAGCCATGGCCAGGCTGAATGCCAGTCGAGGCCCTACCGGTGCCGGGCCGCCCTCGCCCAAGGTCGGCGGGGAGTGCGCGCTGCGACACGGGGCGCCCAGCGGCCGCCTCGGGGTCCCGGCCAGAAGCCGAAGCAGCTCTCGGCTGAGCGCGAACGGGGCCCGCGACGAGGGTGGCTTCATCATCATCGCGCCAGGCGAGGGTCCGAAGAGGCCGCGACGGAGGCCCAATCGCTCTCACAGAGACCTCGACAGGGGATGGCGACACGGGACAAGGCCCGCATCCATCACGCCGACTTTGATCACTCACGCCGCGCCGCTCGGCGCTCGACTGTTCCGGTCTGCGCGGCGGGTTGTAATTTGCTAGTGTGGAAAAGCAGCGGGCGCCTTCAACTGTGTTACCAAATACATTTCCTTCCTCGTCATCCATCCATGGTCAGAAACCATCCATCATCCAGCCTTTTTGTGAAACCGCTTAATCCCGTACAGGGTCGCGGTGGGCCGGAGCCTATCCCGGCAGACACAGGGCGCAAGGCAGGGCTATTACCCACGATGGGACGCCAGTCCATCACAGGGCACCGAGGGAAATGTAATCTGCAAGCCAATTAACCTATGCAGCGGCATGTTTCTGGACGGAGACCTAGAGGCCGACTCAGGACACGCTAGAAGGATTATATCCTTCGGCTGGCCTGGGAACGCCTGGGAATCCAGGAAGAGCTGGAATCTGTTACTGAGGAAAGGGGATGTCTGGTCCACCCTCCTTAAAGGAGCTGTCGCTGCGACCCTCGCCAGGACAACCGGTTTAGAAAACGGATGGATATTCACGATATAGCATTCGAATTATTGAGCATATTATACGTTGCGTTGGATAGTCCCCCGACATGGGAAGGTAGTGCGGTGCGGTCTCCCGGGACTCCGTCGCTCCCTCGCACCGTCCGGGACTCTCGTCATTTTTGAACAGAGAAGCCCGCTCGCTCGCTCGCTCGCTCGCTCCGCGTCGTCACTGCTGTCGGAACCCCGTGGCGGGGGCTCGGCCGCCCCGGCAGCGCGCACTGTTTCACGCGTATCCATCCTCGTCACTTGCACTCCAATAAATCGGACGAATCAAACACTTGGTCTCCGTTGTGTTATTTACTTCGCGTTCTGACGGGCTCGTAAATACTCCGGCGTTCGCAAGTCACACAGCAGTTCCCACTCTAAAGTCGTACAGCTGTCCGTTTACCGGATTCCAGCAGTGGAGCCGCGCTCTCTCCTGCTCCGCAACCCTGCGCTCAGAAGCCCCGCTTAGAAGAAGACGAAGAAGCCCCTTTTCGCTCTGCGTCTCTTGATCGAATACCCTTCCGAGCCGGAATTTCCAGTTCTCTTGCGTTACGCAGACAATCGAGGGCGGGGGAAATTACCATGTTAATTTCCGAATTGGCACTCACGGCTCAATCGTCACCTGCCTCTGTCCTCACCTGCAATCTAATAACACCTGAGCTAAATGGGCTCTTCAGGATTCGCAATATAACTAAAGGGAAGTGACTCGATATTAATTTCGGAGAGCGTCGAACGAGAGGGCGCTCAAGGGCACTCCACCTCTTCCAATACCGGCTGATTGGAAGCGTCGGCTTGTACATTTTATTTAAACTAGCGCCCCTAGCGTGGTACTAATGTAACTCGGTAGAATTACTTCAACTGGCTTAGGGCTACAAACCAAGAGATGAGGACCACCTACCTCACTGCCCATTTGAGCAATCACTTTCGAATTGGAAATACTGTATAGTATTGAAACTAGTATTACATTTAATTACTTCGTGTTCATAAATGCTATTATTATTATTATTATATGTGCGCGTTACAATCAGCCCCACCAAGACTAAGCACCTGCCTGGGTATTTTAAAACACCGGACACTCGACCATCCCAGCTCTCCATGAGTGCTAGGGTAGTTGTGGAGAGAGTGGAGAAGTTCCCATACCTAGGCAGTGTGCTTACGGCTGGCTCCAGTTTAGCAGCGGAGGTCTCGCTCCGAATCAGTCGAGCGGCTTTATCATTCCATCGGCTGCGTAACGCTGTGTGGAAGCTGCCCGGTTTGTCGCTCCGCACGAAGCTCCGGGTTTTCTCAGCCGTCGTCATGCCATCTGTTCTCTATGCCAGCTAAACGTGGACACCCCTGGCAGAATATCTACGCCGGTTGGAAACTTTCCGGCTCGCCTGCCTACGGTTCATCCTGGGTTTAACCAGGCTGGATTGTGTAAGGAGCTCACAAATATTAGAAAGATCTGGACAGAGTCCCATTT
>JAZEWU010000016.1:8450725-8463886 GCA_036362915.1 Geotria australis
AGTGGCGTAAAGCACCGCTGCTTTACGGCAACCTTCGACCACTTCACGTGACAGCCTCAAGGTGCACCTGACCTGGCACAGGCGCCGTGGTCACGTCCCCGGCACTTAGTGGCGGTTGTTATGTTATATGGGGGAGTGGAGGTGAGTGAGCGGGTGAGTAGGTAGGTGCGGGAACGGTAGCCCAGTGGTTAGCGCACTGGACTACAAATCTGGCGACCCGAGTTCGAATCCCGATCATGGCCAACACCAGTGACGATTTTCTGAACCGGTCCTGGGCCTCCCCTAGGTCGACTCAGCCTCAATTGAGTTCCCTACGGTCTATTCAGGCTATACGGGGGATCTTTGTGTTTGGTGAATGGAGATGCTGGTGGAGATGGTGGAGGCGATGGTGGTGTAGATGGCCGTGGTTGGTGGAGATGGTGGTGGTGGTGATTGGTGGTGGGTCTGTCCCGTGACCTGTCGGCGAGCCTTCGACACTTCACCTAGCCACTCACCCACCCACTCACCTACCCACTCACCCACATAACAACCGCCATTCGCCACTAGGTGGCGGTGACGTCACCACGGCGCCTGTGCCAGGCCAGGTGCACCTTGAGGCTGTCACGTGAAGTGGTCGAAGGTTGCCGTAAAGCAGGGCTGCTTTACGCCACTGCTGTAAAGCACCGCCCTTTTAATTGTGAGTCGATACTAGGAATCGATTTTGTAAATCGATACCTTGGAATCGCTCGCATAGCGACTCATTTAATAATGGAGCTTTTGCTGCAAGATAGATGCGTATTTTTAATAAAGAAAAAAATACCCATTGAGTTTTTCAACTCTCGACGGGATTCCTGCGACACCACAAACACGCGAATTGACAAAATTACAAACTAAAAAGCTATGCAAACTAAATCAAAACACCACCATTTACACCGCATTGCACGTAAGTGACCGAGGACAAACTTTAAAAACTATATTTTTACACGTAAAATTCAGTACGGTCGATTAAACGCTCGATTCGAATATGTCATGGAATCGACTGCCGCGTGGATCGATTCCTAGCAGGGCGGGATCCGATTCCCGTACAGACCCGGAAGGGTGAGGGAATCGATGTTGGGGATCTCATACAAACACGCGAATTGACAAAATAGCAAACTAAATAAAAACATCACCATTTACACCGCATTGCACGTAAGTGGCCAAATACAAACATCGTCACTAGGGAGACAAAGGCGGCCGGGCGTGGTGTTGGTCACCCACCTCCTCGTGTGCCGTGTCGACCTTAATAGGTACTCGCTAACGGTACTTGACCCTGCAGTCTGTTAAGGCTATACGGGGGATCTTTGTCTTGTCTGTGTGAGTCTGTGTGCGGCCCATGACACCTGATGATTGCTCTTATGAGCAATTCTCGTCCATCCGTCCATTTTCTAAACCGCTTGTCCTGGTGAGGGTCGCAGTGGCAGCAGTTTTCAGTTAGCACATAATTCACAGTTCTTAGGGGGGAATGACAAAAACAAATTTGAACGCATTAAAGCCACGCTACATCAATATCAACAGAGGCAGTATGGACTGGTGCAACACCCGCGTCTGCGACGCGCCTGGACCCCCATTGACTCCAATGCTTCTTCTTCTTCTTTGCGATTCTTCAAAGCACGATGGGCAGCTTCTGGACATCGTTGTCTTTCAGCTTGGCTTCGAAGTGTTTGGTAGAATTCGCAGGCAATACCAAGTATTACCTGACAGGGATCGCGACGTGAACGCTTCTACCTTGACCCCCAATGCTAAAGTGTCAAATAGACTCCAATGTTAAAGATGGGAGAGAGAGAGGGAGGAGAGAGGGGAGGGGGAGAGAGGGGGGGTGGGGAGAGAGGGGGCGGTGACGTCACCACGGCGCCTGTGCCAGGCGCCGTGCATAACCACCATGTGATTTTTTGTCTTGTACAGGTACAAATCGTTGTCATTCCACTGCTGGATGAGGGCCTGCCCACACCGTGCAGGTTATGTAGGTTATGTTATCATACTTCAGAACGCTGGTCAGTGCGAGTTGGTATAGGTGGGCGGCATACAATTGGAAGCATGGTACAGTACTGTACAATTATTTTTCTGCACTGTCCTCTGCTGCACAGCAGACAGGATTTGTTTAATATATTTAAAGATATAAGTGACAAAGAACATCCAAAAAGGCATTGTATGCAACCGGCCCCAGGATGAGGTAGAACTTGGTCTCGGTCACTTACGTTTGATGCTGGTTGGTTTGTATATGTCTTTGTGAGAGGGCGGTGGAGCAGATGGAGTGTTGGAAATTTCTGGGTCAGGGGGCCATATAACCGACCTGCAAAACACACCATCCGTTCGTGAACATGTTACAGGATTAATTAAGTATCCCTACAATGGGCAATGTAATTAAATAAACTAGAAAGTAACCGCCACTGCGGTTGATCTTTTTCCAAGCATGTAGCCCGTTTTTCTGACGTCAGGAATAAGGTGGACGAGAGCTTTAAGAGTGTTGATGGTTATGCAAAAAGTGGGCATTTAAAGCTGAAATAGCGTTAAAGTTTCATAACAGTTCTTCTTCTTTGCGATTCTTCGAAGCACGATGGCTAGATTCTGGACATCATTGTCTTTCAGCTCGGCCTCGAAGTGTTCGGTAGAATTCGCAGGCAACACCAAGTACTACCTGACAGGGATCGCGACGTGAACGCTTCTACCTTGACCCCCTTCATAACAGTAATCTTAAGTGAGAATTCAAGTTGAAATAAGACATAAATGCCTCGCTATTGTGCAGATTGAATTTGCGCTTATAAAGGATTCGAACCCAGTACCCTCAGTGGAGACATGCATATATACATACAAACACATGCTCCATTATACATTGATGCTTTTTAAACGACTTGGGTGCTCGCTATGACACCTGGGTCTGTCCTGTGACCTCCTGTCGACGGGCCTTCGACACTTGACGTGGCCTCAAGGTGCATATGGCCTGGCACAGGCGACGTGGTGACGTCACCGCCACTTAGTGGCGATAGACGGTTGTTGTTGTAGTTGTAAATGTATTTAAATTATGATGTGCTTATGCTGTTTATGAAATGTAAAATCATTGGCTTATACGTCTACGAAATGTAAATGCTTTACGAGGGACGTAACCTCCCGCGCGAACTCTCGCGAGAACTGTGGTCTCGCGCGGGATCTCGACTGGCCAATCGGCACGCGCTCCTGTCCTTTCTCTCGGACCCGGAGGAGGTGAGGTCCCGGCGACATTCTCTGCGCGCCTTGAATCCGCGGTAATCCTGCTCACTGCACCTTGGCGAGAGTAATCTACACGCCGCATTACATTTTACGGGGTCTTGTGTTCGCAGATAACGTTATATTGCCCGCCGGATGAATGGCTGTTCGCGTTTAATGGTTGATGTTTGTCGGCCTTGGAGCGGACCCTGTCCAGGCCTGCGTGGCTTAGTACAGTGCGGTGCTGTACGTGTAAGTCAATGGGCAGCGCAAGCTGTCTCGTATAAGTGTCTCCTCATAACCTTATAGAGAGCAGACCAAACGTATTCTCACCAAATCACCGTGAGTGCGCCCTATCAAGAATAGGAAGACCAGTAGGATTGAGCCGGGGTAGTGCTTAAATGGGTGTATGCGTAAAAGTAGTTATCGTCTTCGCTGCTACGTTGTGGTAATCGGAGATAGGGGAGCGCATCAAAATACATTGTACTATATGATGCTCCCAAGTCTCCACTCCCCGTCTTCACCAACTTACGCTCACCAGCGTGGTGAAGTATCCACAAGCCCCAATGGCCCGCACGGTGTGGAGAGGCCCGCATCCAGCAGTGGATTGAAAAAAGCTGCCAAGTACAGCGTTTACGTCAGGTTTCTAGTGAAAGTCATTTAGAATATTTTTTTTGTGAAGCGTTCAATGGAAGGGCCTGTACAGTCTTGTACAGTGGTATGTTTAATGGCTGCCGCGTGTGTCTTGTGTATGCGACTTGCTACCGGCGAAGTAGTGTGTACAGTACTGTACAGATGTATGTATTTACTATTCTGCTTCCTGGGCATAGCTTTAGTAATTGTCCTAGGAAAGTGCTTTATAGTACTTGATAGGGGTGTTGACGCGCTTGGAGTGGACTGCATTATGAAAGTGATTAGTAGCATAGGAGAACACGTATTTTACTTCGTTTTCTAGGGTTGCCCGTTGATGCCATCCGACCCCAGGAAATACCTGGACATGGACATCTATGATGTTGATTAGTTTTTATCAAAATTCTTGAAAATATTTCAACTTAAAGCGTTTACAGTCGGACACAGATAAATGGTGGCCACTTGTTGACTAAATAGTTGGTGTAAGAGCCTCTGTTGCATGTGATCAAATTGGTTTAACGGTGTATGTAAAGTGTTCAATAAAAAAGGGTGTCTTTTTTAAAATGTGAAATAAAATAGTGGTGTTTTTGTGCAGCAATGAAGACCATCCAAAGCAATCAGATCGTGGACATCCCCGACAACGGTGAGCAGATGCTTTTGCACTTTTCATTTGTGTGTGCTTGAATGTCAGGCCAACATCAGCACAAATCCAAGCCCAATGTGCAAATAACTCTCGACCTTTCAGTATATTCGAAGTAGCCTTAATCATTTAGTTTCTGTTGCTTTGGTTATTGTTTTTTTCTTTCGTTGTTGGCATGCCGTCCTCTTCGCGGCCTTTGTGCAGCGCTTTGTGACCCTCGGGTGAAAGGCGCTATATAAATTGAAATTATTATTATTACCCTTACATCTGCACTGGTTTAATCATTAGTAGCGCCTGACTCGGTGAGGGTCAGTGACGGTCCAGGGGACTACAGTAGCAAGTAAATTTAAAAAGCGTGAAAACGGATATGCTACGTTTTTACCTCTATCGTGCATAATTCAGTGATATGGATATGTACATGTTACCCATTATACGTGGTTTTCCTAAGCTGTACCTGCCCCCTGTTATGCGAGGTAATCGAGAGTTGATTTAATGCAATTTGGATCGCATAACACTGAAAGGGGAGCGCCCGACAGGGTTATCCCGAAAGAACAGTTTTGGAGGGCAATTCTCATTGAGCCATGGAAACCTACAGTTTATGACACTATAAAAAATAAGCCAGCACACGTTATCTGCTGAAACAAAAATCTGCTGGCAAAGAGTCCAAAAGAGCCACGGAGAGACAACCAGTTATTTTAGTTACTGTACAGATGCTAATAAGCATCAGCCCAGTTGGAAGGTGGTGAACCAAAATGACCCACACGTTCAAAGCATTAGACTTGACTTGAGAATGTGTTCTCCCCCACAGTCACAGTGACGTTGAAGGGGCGCAAGGTGACTGTTAAGGGACCCAGGGGAGTCCTCAAGAGGGAGTTCAACCACATCAATCTGGAGTTGAGCTTGCTCGGCAGGAGTAAAAAGAAGGTAAGATTTGTCAACAGCTAATTGCTTACAATAATTGCAGTGTGGGACAGAAAAATATATTTCTATTGGTGGAGCAAGCACTTTGCAGAATTCGAGCATACCTGCAGAATGTGCAGTTCATGTGTATGATGCAAATTCACACTGCGATATTGATGTACCTCAAGTGAATCTCACCGGCCTTACGTTTAGCGAAACATGTTCAAGCCACCGAACCACCACAGTAGAACTTGGCTGACATGGTATGTGACGACTGTTTAATGAACATGTGCTGGCTACTATATACATTTTATGATCTTTGCTTCCACCTCCGTTGTACCATCCCAAAGCTGATTGGCTTTTCATTCACCTAATGTATCCCTTATGTTACAAAATCTCAACCTTGTAAAAAATAGCGGCATGTTAATTTTAAACACCAGTCACATCCCTGGAGGCTTTAGCAGTCAATACATAACTTTCAGCGCCGCGTTGTTTGGTCTTGGAGATTTTAATATCAATTTATAGACCATTGAAATGCTACAGAATAGCGTGGCATGCAAGTCAAAGGGGGACCAGTGAGAATTAGGTTTGGTTATTTTAGCGGATGCACTTTGACATTAGAGCAAACTACATTGCAGAGATGTCATTCTTGCTCAGGGTGACAACATAGATATTAGGTGATGGATATCTGAATAACAGCGTAGTACTATATTGTAATTACAATCCGAAATTCAATGAAATACCCTTAAATGACCGTGGGTACATTTTCCTCCCTGACTGCAGTTGCGTGTGGAGAAATGGTGGGGCAATCGCAAGGAGCTTGCCACGGTACGGACCATCTGTAGCCACGTGCTGAACATGGTGAAGGGAGTGACGCTGGTAAGCCCACAACATATATGCTTGTATTGTGTTTATTTGTAGATGATGAGTTTCTTTTGTATGCATGTAATTTGCTCAGGTGTGTATTAAACGGTTTTTTATTGTTCTCTGGGTAATTTGGTTTTCTCCCAAATGCAAAAAGCACACCTTTTATATGTGATTTATCAAACCTACCAACATCCCAATTCAGGATCAACTTGCATCTTCAGAGTCTTGAAGCTCAGTGAGTTTTTTTTGTGACTGGGAAAAGTTTATAATGGAATGTCTGTTATCGAGGATGCGTAGTTTCCCAGCGCACATGTTTCCCCAGGAAAAGATACAGCTGATCTAACACATTGCCTTGTTTGTGGTGGTGCCCCTCTATCGTTGTTTTTTTTGTCGTTGACTTGCCATTCTCTCTGCGGCCCTTGTGCAGCGCTTTGTGACCCTCGGGTGAAAGGCGCTCTATAAATCGCTATTATTTTATCATGCATATGCACAGGGATTCCGCTACAAGATGCGCTCGGTGTACGCCCACTTCCCCATCAATGTGGTGGTGCAAGATGCCGGCAAGCTGGTGGAGATCCGCAACTTCCTGGGCGAGAAGTACACGCGACGTGTGCAGATGAGGCCCGGTATGTGCAGTGCCACATCAGGGACGATATATGGGATACTGTTGTCTAACCATAAGAAATGGCTATCCTGATAACATTCAACCACCAGGAAGGTCCAATGTTCGCAGGTAATGTTGGTGGTCAACAAAATAATTTTGTCTGGAAGGCTGGTTAATTCTCTTTACGTAACGTTTTTTTTATTTGGAGCCACAATTTAATTGTAGTTATTGTGCATGTGGAATATTCTGTGGTTCTAGGGTTTCCACAAACCAATTGCATAAACTGATAAAGCCAAGACGCGGTAGTTCATGCACATGAACCCGACCACCTGAGTTCAATTCCCATCGTTGGTTAAAAATATTTGAACCAGTCCTGAGCCCCCACTTCACCAACCTGCACTGACCAGCATCATAAAGTATAGTATAATATTCTCAACGACTCACGGTGTGAGGAGGCCTTTGTCCAACAGTGATTTGAGATTGCATTTGGCTAATGAATGCCTGATGGGCATGATAATTTGATAACATAGAATCAGATGATTTGGGGAATTTTCACATACCTGGAAGACATCTGATGCAACAACTTTGTACGTATGGTGTATTATGTTTGAAAATGAATGATGAAAAGGATGTCTTGACAGCTGATGGTGTTTTAGTGCCCTGATAAAGTTTTAAATGATGCCACTGACCATCGTCTTCTGCACAGGCGTAACGTGCGCCCTGTCCACCAACCAGAAGGATGAGCTCATTCTCGAGGGGAATGACATTGAACTCGTCTCAAATTCTGGTGAGTGGATTTGTAATTATGATCATATATGTAACTGCTGCTAATACATAAATTTGCCAATGTTAACCCTCGAGAATTTTTTATCTTTGTGAATGCTTGCCAAATTACTTTAATTTTGGGTGATGTTACTGTCGTTTCCCAGCTGCCCTCATTCAGCAGGCCACCACTGTTAAAAACAAGGACATCCGCAAGTTCCTTGATGGCATCTACGTGAGCGAGAAGTGCACAGTGCAGGAGCCCGAGAGCTAAATGAGCCAAGGTATTCTGTCTGATGTCTTCCGTTTGGCAGGAAATATTCATTATGTCATTTGATTGCTCTTAGAATGTTTTGTCTTGTTGAAGAGTTATTTTCTATCCCTTCATCTGAATCACTGTGTTCCAGGTTTCAGAAAGCTGCCATGGAGAAGGATGGTTTCCATTCCAAGGCAGTGCTTCTGCGAATGGCGAACGTGCTCTGAAAACAGTGACCACCGTGTTGTCATTACTGGACACGATCCACAATAAAATTACAAAAATAAAATTGTTGTCTGGTTTCATTTTTATGCCCGTATACAATCATTTTTGTTTACTGTCTTTCCAATATGGATAACTAGTTGGTTCACTAACATAAGCAAAGATAATAAAATAGATCTGCAAAGATGGTAAATCTGGTAACAGATTTTATTCTTCTTCTTCTTCTTTGCGATTCTTCGAAGCGCGATGTTAAATTACAGTTTCCCATTTTCTTACACAGCCCCTTGCATTTTCATTGAACTCCGCAAGGTCTTTTGAGCTGCAGAGGTTCGGTAGTAGAGCACAGACAAGGCAGTGTTCCATAGTACGGTCTGCTTCTCCACATTCACAGGTGGTTGGGCCGGTCTTGTAGCCCCATCTGACCAAAGCATCTTTTGATCGTCCCGTTTTAGTTCTCAGGCGGTTGAGTGTCTTCCACTGAATCCATGGTGCATCTGAGCCAGGAGGGAAGTCTTCAGCAGGTGGGATTCCCATGCCAGTTGCAGGAGGGTCACTCTCAAGCTTTTCCGTCCAGAGCCGGAGTCTGGTTTCCCCTCGAGATGTTGTTAGGGGCTGCACATGGCTGAGGAAGCTTTTTCTTGACTTCAGTCGTTGGGCCGGGGTTTGACGTCCATGAAGGAGGTGGCGTTCATCGCTGGTAGCCTTTGTCATCTCGACTCGACTGGCCACTTCCCGTCTGATATCAGCAGGGGCAATGCCAGCGAGGAGGTACAGGTTGTAATTAATAACGTACAACCCTTTTTCAGGGCTTCCCCGCACCGTGCCAGTCATGGGGTTTGTTTCATCCATATTTCCCTATTTGCTGGTACCTGTACTGGTCAGGTTGCATTGGTGAAGGGGGGCCCAGGTCTAGTTCATATATAATTTACCACTGGAGTTAGCCATAGCTAGGAATCAAATTCAGGCTTGCAGGTTCATAGCGCAAGGTGCCAACCACATTTTTAATGCACACTATATTAAATACAACATTGATCAGTTTTTGATGGACATCACAAAATTGCGTCGAATAGCATTGAATGCAGTAATATAAAGATTATTTTTGTTGTTTTCAGATTTTAAAGGGCAGTCCCTTGCAGAATTTTGGAGTGGGAAAGGGGACAAACGTGGAGGTTTGTTTAGGTTTGCTAGGAGGTGGAAAAACAAAGAAAAAAAAGCGTCAACAACCGATTGACAATGTTTCACCCCCTATCAATGCACAAGATGTGTCACAAGATCCGCAAAAAAGTGACCACAATGCATTGGAAAATCTCTCCCTGAAAGGGGCATCAGGGGTAACAGAGGAGACACATTTTGATGAAGATAAACGTCCACATTCATCACCTGTGGTTGGTAAGTTAGGGAATTTACATTACATTAATTTCTTAAGCATCATCAGATCAATGCCACAATCAGTCTCACTCCAAATAAAGTATAAAATACGAAGTTTTTACCCTTACCGGCAGTAAGAACACAGTGTTAAGATGTTTAAACACCAAGTGAGCACCTTTTTACAAAGGCTGCAACGTGCAGGTAGCCACACATACTTGTGGCATAACCATGCAAAATTGGAGCCTTTGTAAAAAGGTGTTCACTTGGTGTTTAAACATCTTAACACTGTTCTTATTGCCGGTAAGGGTAAAAACTTCGTATTTTATACTTTATTTGTAACAACGGCAAATAACGTCCAATAGTCTCACTTCAGCAGTTGAAGTGATTGACGTTGTTGGCCTGTCTCACGGTGGTCATACTCTCAGACTGCCATTCTGTGACCAGTGTTGTCCATCACCCATAATCCATTCCAGCAGTGTGTACTGCCTAAGTATATATATTTTAAATATTCAATTATGTCCCCGTTTTGTCTGAGTGAAATTCTTAGCATGCATCCCTTGTGGACATTTAAATATATATTGGTAAAATGGATGGATGGATGGATATATTGGTAAAACTTTGGTTTATGTTTTTGGTTTGTTACATTGTCATTGTACTGATGTAGGTTTTCACGGGCCGACTCATGATGGTTGCTCTTCAGAGCTGTTCTTTCGGGATAGCCATGTCGAGTGGACAGAGAGATCGCTGAATTTTAAGTTACAGATACTTGTGATCTTATTTTAGGACTAAAATAGCTAAAATAAATATTTGATTATTAAACAACCTTGCATATGAATGTAAGTAAATGTATTTTTAAAACACTGTTAATATCATAAACACATACAGTACTGATATTTTGACGCTTGCGTTGTTTTATATTACTAAACAGAGAAGTGGTACAATTATGAAGTTCATCAGGATATTCTTCGTCTGAATGCATTGCTGCACCGTGTTTGCCTTTACAGAGCTTCGTCCAGAAACTATGACAGACTGGACGGACAACCACGTTCAGACTTGGCTTCGTGAGATCAAGTTTAATGATTCTTCATGTAACAAACTTAAACAAGAAGAAGTCACAGGGGCTGTACTTGTCGTTTTAAGTAGAGAAGATTGTGTTGATTTTAAGATACCTAAAGGGCAGATGATTTTAATGCTTAAAAAAAGAGATGAGTATCTTTCTAAATATTTGCAAGGTACAGTGCCTGTCACTACAAAAAAAACAACAGATTGTACTAAATCTGAGTTGGAAAATAAGAAATTTCCCGAAAGCAAAGACACCTTACCAATGTGTGCAGAAATACCTGCTTTGGTTGATTCTAAATGTACCGTAACCGTAGATAATAACGGAAGAGAGATTATAATGATTGATCCATGTCCCTTTGACAGTGAAAGTTCTAAGTACAGTTATGGCAAAGGGAAATGTTTACCTCCTGAATCTGGCAAAGGGAATTTGGTCACACCCTGCCATGAATATAAGGCTTTTCAACCTGGGACTTGTTCTTCAGAGGAAAACAAAAAGAAGTCCTTTATAAATGAAACGCTGAGGTTTGCTTCAGCTTGCATAAACAGTAGAACAAATGGAACGATACATTTTGGAGTAGGGGACAAGGAAAATGGTTGCCTACATGCTGAAGTTCTTGGAGTAGATGTGTCTGATGTGAGATGCTATCAGCAGTGGTTGTTGAAAGGCATAGAAACGTGTTTAAGTACTGATGATGAGCGAACAATTGTTAGCTCTTGTATGAGAGCACCTAGATTTGTAAAAGTAAATTCCTCTGGTACACATTTGGCAAGTAACTTATTTGTCATCGAAATTGACATAGTGCCAGCCCATGAAACATGTGGAAATAAGTGTGTTCGTGTAAAGCTTATACCAGACACAGGCAAGACTGCAAAAGAAATAGCATTCAAGCGGGATCGAGATTTATCAGAAAATATAGGCAATGTTGAGCAATATTTACAGACTCATTTACCAGTGTTGATAAAGCGCAGGCTTAAGTGCGAGGTAGAGGCTCGCATATTAAAAACTGAAAGAAAAGCCCTGTACACCGGTCTTGATTTAAAACTTACTAAATGCATCACGGGTGGTGGGAAAACACTTGACGAGTCTACTTATGATCATTATATATTGGTCACAAATAGTACTGAAACAGATTCTAACTCGACATCGTCTTACAATGGATTGTATAAAATGTTTAGGGATAATAAGCTAGCCATTCATCTGAATTCACCACAGACATATGATGGCTGGTATAAGGGCCTGGACAAATTTTGCAATGACATGAAGATTGGAAAGATATGTCAGTGGATATACTGTAACGGATGGTCTCCTCTCAATGATTCCAAGGAAGCTTGGATGGATGATGACATGTGGCATCGTGATCGTAGCTCATCTGTGGCTAATGTGATCAATTTTCTTTGTACTAGAGTTCTACAGACAGGCACGCATTTGGTGGTATTCTTGCTTTTGAGTATAGTCGATTCAGAAAAAGACCCACTGCTGGAGGTGTTCAAATGCTTCTACAAAGAAATGCATGGACATGGCCATATGCTTTGCTTAGCAGATAATGAGCATGCTTATGATAAGTGGATTAATCTGCAAAGTATTGTCAAACCAGAAGATTTGGAGTCCCGTTGTATGAAAGGGATGAAACTTCGTGAAGTGAATGATACAGTCCTTAGTATCAAAAAGGAGACCCGAATGAACAAAAATTTCATTCCAGAATTTAATGGGGCACCATGCATTGTAGATGATGAAATTGAAAAAGACATGTCCACTTTGACCTTGCTGTACCTTAACCAATGTGAAGACTGTGCTATAGAAGAAGATGAAAACACATTTAGAATATTCAAGCTTGAGGAAGAAACTAAATATTATAAAGGGGGAAAGATCAATTGGTGGTTATTTTACTTCACAGATAGAGGGTATTCTAAATGTTGGTTTAAGCGGGACAGCTATGATTCTCTTAAAAGAGCAATTACACGACAAGAACAGAATACACATCAGTCTGTGAAAATAGTTAACTTGTTTCATCATCCAGGTTGTGGCGGGACTACAATGAGCATGAATGTTTTGTGGGATTTGCGAAACGATTTCAGGTGTGCAGTTGTGAATGATAATCTTCACAACACCTCGGAAATAGCCAAGCATGTGGTACAGTTATTGACTTTCAACAAAGAAGACGATGCAAACATAAGGCAAGAAGATGGTTTCATTTCCGTTTTGTTGTTGCTTGATAATGCTGCAATTGATGTTGGGCGGTTGTGCAAAAACATTTCGAAGGAAATTGATGGAAAAGGATGCCGAGTAACAAGGCCCACAGTGTTTATTCTGAACTGTTCCCGGACCACAAATCCCAAAACACAGTGTGAGGAAAACCCTCATACAAGCATCCCACTGACACACGCTTACAAGAACAGAAACAACAGCCATTGTGGAAAAGCACAATGAACTAGAAAAAGAGCATTTAGAAAAAACTAAATCTTTCATCTCTTTCATGATCATGAAAAATAACTTTTCCATTGACTATGTAACAAAGTTAGTGGAAGATTCTTTGCAATCTGTTCCCAATTCTCGAGAGTTACATTTTTGGCCTATGTTGCACTGCTGAGTGTGTATGTGGAGGATTTCTCCCTGCCTGTCTCACACTGTCAGCAGTTCTTTGGCATCTC
>JAZEWU010000016.1:8467539-8487453 GCA_036362915.1 Geotria australis
GCAAACTCCACACAGAAAGGCACCCCGAGCCGAGATTCGAACCCGGGACCTTCTTGCTGTGAGGCGGAAGCGCTACGCACTACGCCACCGTGCCGCCCGCAGTTAGAAGTCATTTCCTTATTTAATTACGAAACGCGCTAGGCGCTCAGTTTATTTCTTTGCCGCGACCCTGAGCGCTCGCCACGCGTTGCCTGGGTGACGCGGCCGAGTCGCCCAGGAGGCTCGGATAGAGGCGTTCCGTGCACAGCTCGGTTTAAGAGCAGAAGAGTGTTTAAACAAAACGACTACCGGACTAAACGCATCATCGCGATGAAGGTGAACGCATTGCTCCGGCAAACAATATTACACTGTTGGCTTAGAGCGGTTTCGGAGGTTCCTGCGCCTGTCGTGAAGGCCGCAGTCTCAAAGACGGCTATAACCCCCCCTGTCGAAGAGACGCGCCGCGACTTAAATCGTTCACTAAAGTACAACTTACAACCGCTCCTGTTGTATCAATTGATCAGTGCGTGTTTAAGTGTATTCATAGTTTTCCTTAGGCACGGATAACGTTTAACGTGAGCTTTACTGTACAAGGCATTGTATACTTTGTAATTGGGTGCTTCAGGTTTTCTACTTAAACGTTGTTTTAATCACAGAAAAAGTGTCTAATATACAATCCATCCATCTATTGGCAATAACCGCTTAGTCCTGTACAGGGTCGCGTTAAGCCGGAGCCTATTCCGGCAGACAAAGGCGGCAGGGCTATACCCAGGATGGGACGCCAGTCCATCACAGGGCACCGGGGGCAATTTTAGTTAACAGGGCAATTAACCTATGCAGCAACATGCCTGTGTACTGTGGGAGGAAACCGGAGCGCGCGACGAAAACCCACGCGGAGAATATGCAAACTCCACACAGAAAGGCACCCGAGCCGGGATTCTAACCCGGCCCTTCTTGCAGTGAGGCGGCAGCGCTACTCACCGTGCCAAAGACAATCCTTTTTTTGTTATTTTTTCCTCACTATATATGTATATACATGTACAATATTGCACAAACTATAGTAGCTACTTTAGTATGTATTGGATTATATTCATAGTATTATACTGTTATTACTATGGTGTGTATAAATAGTATTATAATGTTATACGTTTACAATATTATATTTAACGAGCTTAGTGTTAATGAGTCTCAAGGTCTCTTTCCAGGAGGATACTGCATTGAGATTTCGGCCAATTCCATTACTATATTGAGGTTTTTGAGTCATTTGGGAGGAAACCGGACAACTCCGGAGAACGCACACAAGGAGTGTGACAAGTCAAAGCTTCGCACAGATAGATTCACCAATCCAATGCTGTGCTGCCAACTTCAGGTCAACCTTGCAACCCAGGAATTGCCTCATGTGTCCACCAATCAGACATAACCTGCTTAGTATGACAACATTGGATGCAGCCACAGTGATTTACTTGGTCGGTGGAATATGGAGGTGTATGGAGAGAATGTCACGGTGCCTGGCATTGTTGCTAAGAACAGGTAATTAAGTGTAGTATCAAAGTGGGATTATTTCAAAGGATGATTGGATTAATTTATCGCTTGGCGCACAAATGGTATTGTTTTTACTATATCACTGGCACATGCGCGTTACAAAAGTAGATTATTATTATTATTACACATGTTTAATGAATAAAGGGTTGAATGACAATAAGTCAATGATCCAGCATTCTTAACGAATGCCCACCAGATGAAACGTGTCATTATCAGTTGTGTGAACACTGTGTTTCTGCTTTATTTTGTCTCAGCGCGTGTTCTCTTTAACGGAGAGGAATAACACTGGAGGTCCATTGCTGTATAGCTGGCAGAAGACGCTTGGAAATTATCTGGCACTGTCCGGGTACCTACACCACTTGGCCTGGGAATGTTACTCATCCCACCTGAATGAACTAAAACACAACAAACCTACCGTAGTCACACATTTTCATGGCCACCTTTGTAATAAAGTGCGGACCCTGTGTTTTATGAGCGTGCTTGTGTTTAAAAAATATGTTTTGTGGAGCGAAGCATACTCTATTTTAAAGGATTATAATTGTCATTGTAAATATGGTTGATAGTTAATTATACTGTAAAGATATGTCAAAAGTAAAAAAAAAGTTAGGTTTATGTGAGTTAACACTAAATCATTGTAAAGTTGATAATACTTTTTTCCTGTTCTTATTTAAAATCACATGTAATATATATTGCATTACAAACCACAGAAAGTGTTATATTTTGCTCCTTTATTTGTTATTAATTAATATAAACAGATAATAAGGTTTGCAATATCTATGTGATGTTGATCATATGCTCTATTTTCTTCTTAGGTCAGAAAGTTCTGCCAAGATTTATGACCGGCACGGCCAGAAGATCGATTTGATTAACCTTCCTGGGTAAGAAGAGATGTAAACATAAAAACATTCTTTTAAAGTTGTGTTCATTTATCATGTATTGATGATGTTATTTCCTCAATACTTTTACAGACGGTGTTTGGGTTTTGACTGGGATAAAGATGGTGACACACTTGCCTTGATTGCGGAGAAGTCGAGCAGCATTTACCTCTGGGATGCCAACACGCACAAAACCAGCCAGGTGGACAGCGGCATGAGGTAACATAGCTACATAATCCAGGATTGTTTAGACGCAAGAGTGTCACCACATATTAATCCCACAGTTTGAAATTCCACCAAAACCACAATACAGTGAAAAATACTATCTAGATATTTTCCAACAGGAAGTATTACAACTAATAATATGTAAGTCTGATTTTGTAATTAGACCCTGTACGAGTGACTTGCATCATAATTGGATACCTGTTAAGCAGCTGCTCTCTGCTGCAGAGACCAGATGACATTCCTGCGCTGGGCACGTTCCTCGGCGACACTGGCCGTTGGTACAAGCAAGGGAAACTTGCTCCTTTACAACCATCAAACCTCCCGCAAGATACCCATCCTAGGTACGTGACTGCCACTTATGGATTGAATTGACGAATCAGGGGAGTGAACAGCAGTACTGAAATCGAGACTTTATTATATATGTACTGATGTTGTCATTCGCTTATTGCTATTTATCCTAGTCTTACTTTTCACAATTATGGTATAAACATCAGAATGAGCCTAAATCTGTTTGAAATGTCACATGCTTTATGCACAATTCTTAGGTAAGCATACAAAACGCATAACGTGCGGTTGTTGGAGTGCCCAAGACCTTCTGGCGCTTGGCAGTGAAGACAAATCCATTACTGTCAGTAACCCGGAGGGTGACACCATACGACAGGTAAGGCTCCTGTAATGTCTATGCTTCATGTAATTTTGAAATCTTTTTTGTGTTTAAACTGTTAAGGCGCTATATAAATTTAATTATTATTATTATTACTGAATAACAAAGTAACCAAGATACTACACAATAACTTAAAGATGTTGTCCTTAAATGTAGCCAAAAAGAAAATTGTTTTTGAAAAAGTGGTGATTAATACCTTATAATTTGAGATTTTTTTAAACTAAGTTGAACTAAATTAACTTGTGTTTTAATTAAAAACGTAGTAATAATCAGTGTTTCCAGGGTTTAATTTCCATCCATTTTCTTAACCGCTTGTCCTGGTGAGGGTCACGGCGACAGCTCTTTAAGGAGAGTGGATCAGACATCCCTTTCCTCAGCAACAGATTCCAGCTCTTCCTTGGGGATTCCCAGATGTTGCCAGGCCAGCCGAAGGATATAATCCGTCCAGCGTGTCCTGGGTCGGCCTTTAGGTCTCCGCCCAGTGGGCCGTGTCTGGTAGACTTCCCAGGGGAGCCTGCCAGAGGGCATCCTTAACAGATTCCCGATCCACCCCAACTGGCTCCTCTCTATCCGAAGGACCAGCGACTCTACTCTGAGATTGTCCCGGATTTCTGTGTTCCTCATCTTGTCACGGAGAGTGAGCCCAGGAACCCTGTGGAGAAACCTAATTTCTGCCGCTTGTATCCGCGATCTCGTTCTTTCGGTCTTTACCCAAAGCTCATGCCCATAGGTGAGGATAGGGACATAGATTGACCTGTAAACTGAGAGCTTTGTCCGAGGACCAAGCTCCCGCTTCACTACCACGGACCGGTACAGTGCCTACATCACTGCAGACGCTGCTCCAATCCACTGGCCAACCTCACGTTTAATTTCATTACAAATATTGACTGAGCTTCTGATTTGGATGTGTGATATTTTAGAAGATGTTATTGTTTTCTTTGTTTTGCAGGCCAGCATCAGAGCAGACCCAAGCGAGATGCTTTTTTCTGTAATGAAAACTGATGAACGGAACAACTTTGGAGAGAACACGGTCAGGCATAGGTTCCAATTAAAAAATATATATATATGCATTTTAATGACCTGTTTCATAAATTACCTTGAGGGAATTCCTTAAGTTGTCATTAAAAGTCATACACGTATATGTGAAGAAGATGTAATTTTGTTGCTTGCATCTGTCATGGGACCTAAACCGTATAATACTAAATACTTATAGTGATTAAAGTTTAGCGTCAGACCATATAATAGACTGCTTGGCTTATGAAAGTAGGATAGAGCGACACAGCTATAAGCAACAGTGCAGCCTAAGGATAGCGTAACACAGCTTTAACCAACAATGTATCAGTAACGTTCTTCACATAAGCATAAGTGTAATTGGTAAAATGTCTAGTTTTAATAATAGTATTATTTAACTGACTGGTACTTAATGGTTGATTTTTATCATTGAACAGGTGAGTGTTTTGGTAGGAAAGAAGACCCTGTTTCTCTTTAACATGAACGATCCAGACAACCCAATTGAACTCGCCTTCCAGCAGCGGTATGGAAGCATCGTCTCTTACCGCTGGTAAGGCTGTTATTTTTATATCAGTTTATCACAGCACTATACTGCAGTGAAATTAATACTTTAGTCTACCAGTATACGTGCAGAACTTTGTTTTCTCTAAAGCAAACATTTCAGTTTTTATCTAAGACATCTGGAACTTTATTTTCCTCTGTTTTACCCAATTTTTCACACTATCAATATTTAAAGTTTATAAAACCTCTTACTGTATAACTTGAAAACATTATTTTGTTTTGGTATCTCACGTAAAACTTTGAAAAAACACCCTGATAAAGGAACATTGTTCATTTATAAAGAGTAAAAAACACCTTACCGAGCTCTTTTATTCCCGCCTCAGGTACGGTGATGGCTACATCATGATTGGCTTCTCGCAAGGTTACTTTGTGGTGATCTCCACGCACATGCGCGAGATTGGCCAGGAGCTCTTCCAGGCTCACAACCACAAGGACAGCCTCACCAGCATTGCCATCTCGCAATCACTGGGAAAGGCGGCCTCCTGCGGAGACAACTGGTGCGTGTACCCACAAACAAGCGTAAATAAAAAAAAACTATTTTTTTGGAGTAACAGAATAATTGCATTAAACCATTGCTACTGATGTTGTTTGTTTCATTGATTGAACGACCCCATGTACAGGGTATATAGTTGGCGATTTGCAATTTAAATGTATGTGTGTAAAGTTTGTACAAAAGGGAAGGTATGATGATTCAGTTGTGTTTGTGTTTTTTACTTTTGCCATCAGCATCAAGATTCATGACCTTTCAGAGCTAAAAGAGATGTATGCCATTATCACCCTC
Organism: Geotria australis; assembly: GCA_036362915.1. NCBI lineage: Eukaryota > Metazoa > Chordata > Hyperoartia > Petromyzontiformes > Geotriidae > Geotria > Geotria australis. The sequence goes on from JAZEWU010000016.1 coordinate 8,473,178, forward strand.
GATGATGAAATCAAAGGTATCGTATTCTACATATGTGTAAGATACAACACTGCAATACAGATTGTGTAGTGGTCAAGCATAAAATCCGATGTCATTAACTAATATAGCTCATTATTATTAACAAAGTCCTTATGACGCTATGTAAGTCACACTTGCATTGTTTGGAATGTTACAAGTAGAAACTATTACTATTTAAAATTATCTAACAAATAATATGCATTTCCTGCTTTTGAATATTACTTTCTGTGCAATGCTTCTGGATTGAAATCGCTAAATTTAGCTTTATGTATTTCTGTACAACCAATGTTAATTTTGCCCAGTGCGTTTATTATTTTTATTGTTCATTAATATGAGTCAAACCTTCAGCAGGAATATCTAGAGTAACTAAAATCTGTAAGTTAATTTCAGCGATTTCTTCCGGACTTTGTTGCTCATCAAATCACCACACCAACGTGTGTGTGTTCAAGGCCTGGACAAGCTGGCGTGGACGGACGATGGGCAGCTATTGGCGATCTCCACACTGCGCGGCTCATTGCACGTCTTCCTTACCAAGCTGCCCGTGCTGGGGGACACTTTTGCGACGCGAGTTGCTTATCTCACCTCCTTATTGGAGGTCACCATTGCAAATTCAGTGGAAGGGGTGAGGAGCCAGTGCTGAATGTCTCAACAGGGGCCTCACACTGTTACATCCACATGTGGACAGTTGCAACTACTTTGATAATTCCAAGATCAATATTTGTTTGTCACAGCCAGATAAGCAGTTCTAGTTACTGTTGGGTTTCTTACTTCTAGCAATGCTTAGCCTGGTGCTTTAAGGTAAAGTATTAGAATAATTTAGTCTCTTTCCTTTAGTACAGGAGTAATTTATGAATGAGGCTACATTTCAATACTTTTACTGCCAAACATTGTGACTTTATGGAGTTGAATATGTTCAGTCAATGAGACTGTAGCATAGAGCGCACATGCAATGTAGATGTTTGGCAGCTGTCCCGCACTGATGGAAATAGCGTCAGAATCAGGTAGCCTTTTTACCAACAGTTTATAAAGAATGACTTGGGGTAATCGTAGTGATGGTGAGGTTAACAATGATCTTGCTGAAAACATATACCGTTTGCATAATGAAATGTTATTGTTGTACAAGGAAATGTCATGAGCATTGAATAGTTTCAGGAAATATTGTTTTCCGAGTCTTTGCAATATAAGAGTGTGTTTATGTCCATTATTCCATAACCAGGAGCCGCCTGTGACCGTTGCCATTGACGTGGAGCCCAACTTTATTGCCGTGGGGCCCTACCACCTGGCCGTCGGCATGAACAATCGCGCATGGGTGTACGCGCTCAGCGAGTCTGGTACGCTCACATTTTTCCAGCCTCTGATAGCGCTGCGTCAAAATCAATGCCATACACGTAATATAAATAAAATCTACATATATTTAACATATTTATTAGTTTTATAGTCATCACCCGAAATGCATCCGATCTCTGTCTGGCCTCAATAGCTGAGGTGGCTTGAACCTGGATAGTGCTTGGGTGCGTGAACACCAGATTTTCATCTTTGGCTGCAGAGCAGGGTTATTGTTGCTCTGCTGTGCTTACACATCTATGGTGCCTGCTCTCTCCAACCCATATTGACCATTGTGGTGAAGTGGATTGACAAACAGTGCTGTGTACATGATAATAATAATAATAATTCAATTTATATAGCGCCTTTCACCCGAGGGTCACAAAGCGCTGCACAAGGGCCGCGAAGAGGACGGCATGTCAACAACGAACGACAAAACAATAAAACCCAAAGCAACAGAAAATAAATGATTAAGGCTACTTTGAATATACTAAAAGGTTGTGAAAATGATAATTGTAATAACTCGCAAATAATCGACTAAATGTTTTCGATCTTTGGTAATGTGTTGATATGGCTGTGTTATTAAATCATGGACATTGTACATTTTATATTAAATTCAAACCATGTTAAATGGATAAAGTCTTTTCTGCATTGCAAATTGTGTAATGTAGCTCCAGATAGGAGGTCGACTCATTCAGAGTGTTGCCAACAAGAGAACATATTTTTTGCGTTCAATTTAATAGTCATTGTCAATGTGGCCACTGTCCCATGGGCCAGCTACGATCCCAGCTGCAACAAACATCCAGACGATGGTTAATTGACATTGTGTATGTGTGGTACCTGTGCCCAGGGGCAGTGGAGCGGCTCAAGGACCGAGAGTACCTGGGCACGGTCAGCAGCATGCGTCTGAACGCTGACTACGCTGCCGCCCTGTTTGAGGGAAAGGTCCAACTGCACATGGTGAGTGCAATGCAGAGCTGACACTGGATTTAACGTCCTCTCATTGGCACAAGTTGTATTGTAAATAGGACTGGATCCTAAAGGGGGTTGTAATCCCCCCACAACTTGGTGTTGTCTGCAGTAAGTTAACTATTTTTACTCGGATAGTTGAAAAAAGTTTTACGACTTACGTAATATTTTGAATGGCACTGTCCAAGGCATGTGGGCTGAGTAGATCGCTTTTGATGTGTGCCTTTCCTTACAGACATTATACTGAATTTTGAGGTCAATTTTATTTTCCATTTTGTTTTTTTAATAGATAATAGCAGACAATTTGTCATTTTCAAGTATATCTGCAAGGTACAGTAGGGAGGAACTGAAGGGTAGACTATGTCACGAGAACACTAATCAACACATTCAGCTGTGTCAGTCAGGACCAAGCAAGAGATGTTTTGCATCAGTCAGGGAGTTGTAGGAATGTGAGCTTTCTTAGGTATTAGAGCATCGGTGGAATAGCAGATTTCAATGTTGTGTGTGGTGATGCTAGGTTGAAGCGCAGGGTCCTGATGGCCAGGAGGAACGTGAAACACGGCTGTTTCCCAGCGGAGATGATCGAAGCCGTATTACTTGTCATGCGCTGACTGCCGACTTCCTGATCTTCGCCACAGACGTGAGCCACAGGCTTCCACATACACAGACTTGTGCACGCACAGCCATACACGTGCGAAATACAGCTTCAACACTTTTGAGTGGGAGACTTACTATAAAAAAACTAAGAATTGCTATGCATTGTTTTATATTTTTAGTGAATGTTCCAAATATTAAGAGACTTTAGAGAATTGCTCTCAAGAGCTGCTCTTTCTGGATAGCTGTGTCGAGCATTCCTCCTCTCGCCTTCGTGACGTTCCAACTCCCACAATGGAGGCATCATCAGGCTAATGACGATGCCTCCAATGTTTTGCTTCCATTGTGGGAGTCGAACCATTGCGAATGAGAGAGGAGCAATGCTTGACACGGCTATCTCGAAAGAGCAGCTCTTAAGAGTTATTCTTATGCATCGAGTCGTCAAAGCCTACATCAGTACGAAATAATTAAGTGGAAAACAAAACATCTGATTGTGTGGTTACATTGTAACTTATACTTTGAGACCTCCCTGGCGTTATTGTTTTGTGTTTACTTTGCACTCATCTCTTTTTGCATGTTATGTACAGGCTGGTGGCATTTTTTACTTTTTTTTGGAAGACTGGCAGTTTGTAAACGAGTATAAGCACATGGTTGGTATCCGCAAGCTCTTTCCAGACACAAGTGGAACTCAGTTGGTCATCATTGATGACAAATGTGATGGCTACGTCTACAGCCCTGTGAGTAAATAATTTTCAGCTGACACATCTGCAGATGTCTATATTAGTTTGTACAAGCATGACATTTAATGACCATTTTAAAAAATCCTAATCAAAATTTGTTTTCACAGTAGTAAATTATGGTGACCAGTACATTTTTAAGTGAGGGTGTTTAAAAGTTCACTATTACCTATATTGATATATAGTGTGTCAATCATATGTTATAATGACATAAACAACATTTAATGTATTTGTTTTACGTGATTACTATATAGGTCACGGTTTTCAAATGTATGTGTTAAAAATAGTGTAATGCAAGATTATTAATTTGAATGCACTTGGTGGAGGTGTTCTGTGATGTGTCTACAAAGCTGTTTGTGCCTGTCAAATCCAGGTCAATGACTCGCTGTTTGAGATCCCCAACCTATCACCCACCATCAAGGGCATCCTGTGGGAAACTTTTCCCCTGGACCGTGGAGTCTTTGTAGCTTACGATGATGACAAAATATACACATATGCCTTCCACAAGGACACCATCGCAGGTACTGACGAACTCAAATTCACAGTTCACTTGACTTTTAATGAAGGAGACAATACACGTATTGTACGGATTTAGACTACTTTATCGATGCACTTCTACCTGTAATTGTTCTTTCGTTTAATACCAACAGGCTCCAAAGTTATCTTGGCGGGGGGCACCAAGTTGCCCTTCTCCCAGAAGCCCCTACTGCTCCACAATGGAGAGCTGACGTGCCAGACGGGCAGCGGAAAGACCAACAACCTCTTGCTGAGTTCACACGCCTTCTTGGGCCCCATGGTTGACAGGCCTCAGCCCGAGCGTGCCCGATTGCTTACCCAGAGCCTCATGCTGCGCAGGTTGATCCTCCAACGTGACGACTCTCAGACACACGTAACATGCACGCATTTGACAGAATTTTGTTTTAAAGTAGTGACCTTATTGGATTAATAAATGAAGAACAAACATTTATGCACTGTTGTTTTTTCGCACTGTTGCTAACGATTAGGTTTAAGGATGCCTGGACGATCTGTGAGCAGCTGTCTGATTCAGCAGCGTGGAATGAGTTGGCTCGTAGCAGCTTGTATCACATGGAGGTGGAGTTTGCCATCCGTGTGTACCGCATGCTGTCCAATGGTGGAATGGTGCTGGCACTCGAGAATATCAAGGTTAGGGGTTTTAACGCAATACAAGTTTTGACTATCGCCAAAGGAATACCTGATAAAATATAATAAAGTCAACGAGTGAATTAAGTATTTGTTTACCTGCAATGAATGGTCGAATTGTATGACACCAGCAGTGCTGATGTGTTCTGACCGATGTGATCAGGGAGTGGAGGATCATAATTTGCTCGCGGGACACCTAGCCATGCTGAGGGAAGACTTCAACCTCGCACAAGATCGTTTCCTGTCCTCCAGCAACCCAGTGGCTGCATTAGAGGTACTGGGTACAGTACAAGAAATTAAGATTTTCCATACACACATTGATAGTTCTTAATCATAGATATTGTTTTGTATCTAAAGTTTAGCAGATCTGTTATATACTATGAATTATAATAAACTAGCACATTATATTTCGCTTTAACATTAGGGATTAAATAGCCAGCACAAATAACTGCATTTATTTGGATGTAATAAAACTCGGAGTCTGCTTAATATGCTAGCTTCTATTCTTTGGTCTGATACATTCACAGTTTACCAAGAAAACACGTTGAAAGAGAAATTGCATTACAAAGCTTTGTATAACATCCATGGGGACTTTTATTCCACTTAAATTGTTGATCTTAAGCAATTAATATTCTTTCTTATTACTATGCTGTCTGGATTGGCATGAGCAGATGCGTAGGGATCTGCAGAACTGGGACAGTGCCCTTCAGCTGGCCAAGCGTCTGGCCCCAAACCAGATCCCATTCATTTCTAAGGAGTATGCCATGCAGCTGGAATTCACGTAAGTGCACAGATGCTGAACTATTTACTAGGAATCACATTGCCTTAATTCGTTCAATATGGAACAGTAAAAAAACTCTAAACATTCAATCGGTATTTCTTTTTGTACAGCGGAGACTACGTGAATGCACTGGCACATTATGAAAAAGGAATATTTAACGACAACAATGTAAGTTTCACTTATATATTATCTAATTATCACTGTTTACAATATAACAATTCTGCTGGGAAGTAATATGGCATCGTACATTACATAAACTAGTGGTGGATCAGCATTGAGTAGATGAGGGCATAGTTGTAAGGGACAGTCAAAGTAATGAACATCAAAGCTGATACATAAACAATATCGACTGCATCCTAAAGTATATGGGGTATGTAAGCCTTGGCCTTTGGATGGTTGCCAGTGGTAGCAGGAAGCCAGGAAACCAGAACAAATCACCTTATAACTTCACTACAAATCAGTTACAATTGTTTGAAGGGCCCAGCTAGTCAGATTGCATTAGGATCAGGCTTTCTAGATTGGCATCTGGCTAAAGTCAATTTGGCATGCTTGTACACCATTTGGGTATGAGCACCTAGCCTTATCACATGTGATTGGAACTGCCCACCAAACAGCCAGCCACATTATTGAGGACTGCCCCTTATGGCAACAAGTCGGTTGATTTAAAAGTTTATCGAACTCAACGACGTGGCAATCTAGCGGTCGAGTGAGCTGAGATATTGAGCCGTGATATCAATCGCAAGAGAAAAACACAACAATAAACACTCTGTCCCTGGCTGGTCCCATGTGCCAGTACGCGGAGCACGACGAGGCGTGCCGGGCGGGTGTGGCGCGAATGGCCTTGCGCATGGGAGACATCCGGCGTGGCGTTTCGCTTGCACTCAAGCACCCGAGCCGCATCCTCAAGAGGGACTGTGCTGCCATCCTGGAGAGCATGAAGGTGGGAAGCTGTGGTGCCTTATAAGCCAGTGGTGCAGAGTAAAAAAAAAAAGGCATCAATTATTCAGGCCTCACCCACAAACATATTCTCTAATATAGTAAAAATATAGTCGAATAATTTGGTGGTTACTGATTGGATTCTGATGTTTTTTCTCAATATTGCACGGTGAGGAGTATTTCTAGATAAATCATGTTTTAGTTATTAAAATTGATGCTCCGCGACCCTCACCAGGACAAGCGGTTTAGAAAATGGATGGATGGAAAATTGATGCTTATGCTCGTGATGCATATGTGAAATGTATATATCCATTCTTCTTCTTTGCGATTCTTCAAAGCACGATGGCTAGCTTCTGGACATCGTTGTCTTTCAGCTTGGCTTCGAAGTGTTTGGTAGAATTCGCAGGCAATACCAAGTACTACCTGACAGGGATCGCGACGTGAACGCTTCTACCTTGACCCCCATATATCCATTGAATTTGTATAAATGAAGCAAATACGACATTACAGATGCATACAAAACGAATCCATTCTTTAATGGAATCGTGACCCCAAAAGGTGACCGTTCACTACATGAAGGAGTCTGACACTGGATGATGGTTATGCCCAAACTAAATTTCTTCTCTGTCAGAGTTCTGTGTCCTGAATATAAACAAGATCTGCCGTTTTCATTTTGTTGGCACAAAGCACTGCGTTGTGTACAGACTGTAAGTAATAAATAATATGGACAGTTTCATAAAAGGATTTTTTCTTTTCTTGTAGCAATTCTCAGAAGCTGCCCAGCTATATGAGAAGGGGCAGTACCATGACAAAGCAGCATCGGTCTACATCCGCTCCAAAAACTGGTACACAGCTTTTAACTGCCCTTATTGTGAAAGCAAATATACTAAACACGGCTTGTGTGGGCAACATGCAGTTCACAATTATATTTCTGTGGCAGGGTCAAGGTGGGCGAGCTCTTGTCCCACGTTACTTCTCCCAAAATCCATCTGCAATATGCCAAGGCCAAGGAGGCAGATGGCCGGTGAGGAAATTATGATTGTCACATGATGTCACTAAGCACCACTCCTATAGCTGACATTTGCTAAACTTGTGTTTAGAGCTCAGGATCACAAACAATTCCAATATTTCTCGTAGTCTTTGCCAATGTATTATCAGAGTTCAGGAAGCGCATGCTTAAACTAAAGTCTTTACTGAGAGTGTGAACTTATTCTGGTGAGGAGTAATTCCTTTAAAAAAATAAACATTTATCTGGAAATAGTAAGAAACAGTCTGGTGAGATTGCGTCAAGGCAAGATAGGATTGTGGACAATAAGGTTGGGTTTATGGAGCCGATTGTAAGGTCTTCTCGGTTGTGTCATTGGCATTGAAGTGACGGTCAACATTAAATCTGTAGATCATTTTTCAAAAGAGATGAGATACATTGGGAAGAGCAGGAGAGGATGAGGATTCGCCTGCATACACACATACAAAAACTCACTTTGATTCGGTGTATCTGTGTCATGGGGTTGCAGATACAAAGAAGCGGCACTGGCCTATGAGAATGCCAAGGACTATGACGCCATGATCCGCGTGCTGCTCGACCACCTGAACAGCCCCGAGGAGGCCGTGCGCGTCGTACGCGAGACCCAGTCCATCGAGGGCGCCAAGATGGTCGCGAGGTGTGAGGCGGCACCAGTGTTGCGTAGAGCGTGGGGTGCGGTAGCTCAGTGGTTAGCGCGCTGGGCTACAAATCTGGCGATCCGAGTTCGAATCCTGCTCATGGCCAACACCAGTGATGATTTTCAGAACCGGTCAAGGGCCTGCACTAGGTTGACTCAGCATCGAATGAGTGCCTAGTACGGCGTGTAAACATTGCCACTAGTGAGACAAAGGCGGCCGGGCATGGTGCTGGTCACCCACCTCCTCGTGTGCCGTGTCGACCTTCAAGGTGCTTCATAACAGCACTTGACCCTCCAGTCAAGTGCTGCATAGAGCAGCAGCACAACAGCCAATGCAGCAGAATACTCGCCCAGTATTTTAACTTCTGCCATTTTCCCCTCCATCATTTTTCTGCTTACTATCGTGCCTTTGGCCCCTTGACTTTCAATAATAACGTAAAAGTACGAGTATTATTAACATTTCCAATGGTAGGATAAGACTTGTATTAATCTGTTAAATCTTATTTTCCAGGAGGATCCTGATTAGTTTGCATAATTGCAGTTTCCAAACACTGTTAAAATTCCATTGTAAATCACAATGTTAAAACAGATAGCATAACAGGTGCAAAGTCCGTACAACAGACAATCATGACAGTGAGGCAGACTAAAAAATTATCGATGTTAGTGATCTACTGTAATCAACCACCATCTGATCATTTCAAAGTGTTTCATCACAGAGTTTGTACTCGCAGAGGAATGGACACCTGTTATTGTCGGACTGAGCTCATGCATTCATGGTCACAGGTTCTTCCTGCGTCTGAGCGATTATGGTTCTGCAATCCAGTTCCTGGTCATGTCAAAGTGCAACAACGAGGCGTTCCAGCTGGCCCAGCAGCACCAGCAGATGGAGGTGTACGCCGACATCATCGGTAGGCAACGGACCCTCTACAAGCTAGCCAAAGATGTGTCTCATTACTACTATTCATTCATTCATTGTCAGAAACCGCTTAATCCTCTACAGGGTTGCGGCGAGCCAGAGCCTATCCTGGCAGACACAGGGTGCAAGGCAGGGCTATACCAAGGATAGGACGCCAGTTCATCACAGGGCACCGGGGACAATTTAGTCCATAGGCCAATTAACCCATGCAGTAGCATGTCTTTGGATTGTGGGAGGAAACCGGAGTGCATGCCGAAAATCCACGTGGACACGGGGAGAACATGCAAACTCCACACAGAAAGGTGCCTGTGCTGAGATTCGAAACCTGGACCTTCTTGCTGTGAGGCAGCAGCACTACTTACTCACCGTGCCACCCCTCATTACTACTAGTTGGGGTTATATGATATCACCTTTCAGCCATTAACATTGACAATGACCATCACAATGTTTAACTGTTTTAACTACTTTGTATTTCTTTTTTATATAACTGCTCAATTATGTCTTGTGCAATGCTGGGGAATAAATGTTTCGTTAATGTTTTTGTGGTTGGCTGTGTTAACGTGTGACTTTTATATTTTATTTATTTTCATCAATTTGTGTGTTGTGTCGCCGGAAACCCGTAAAGAGCTGGCAAGCTCGCTGGGGATTTTCTGCTGTAATAATAAACATCGATCTATCTATCTATAGAGACACTGAGGTGTACACTGAGGCGTAGTGTGTTTTTATTAGTTTTTAATCTATTCAGAAAATATATTTGTAGATGTAGAGAATGTATATTTTAGTCACTGTGACAAGTATTTTTAACTTACTTTTTTTTTTACCACGTGAAACTTTGGATAATAGCGCTGCAGTTAATCTGTTTTTTTATGTTTTCAGGTGCGGATGCCACCCCTGAGGACTATCAGAGCATTGCAGTGCATTTTGAGAATGACAAGAAACACTTTTTGGCTGGGAAGTTTTTTCTGTTGTGCCAGCAATATTCAAAGGTATATTTTGGGGGGCATAATGTGTATTGATACACCTTTGAAAAGTTCGTGTATTGCTTAGGTAATCTTTTGTATTGTAAAAGTAAATCCAAATAATATAATTGTTAGTCATTTGAATTCATTAAGGGTTAATGTGAGAAGTCAGCTATATGTTTAATGTACACACTACAGCATTGTAGCCACACAACCACTAGGCATTCCTGCCGTGTTATCAGAGATTTCTTTGCTCTGTTACAGGCACTGAAGCACTTTCTGCTTTGCCAGGGAGCAGACAATGGGCAGGCCATTGACATGGCCATTGAGACGGTAATGGCCTGCAGCTGCATTTGACACATTTCTGGTATTTCGAGTTTTATTTTAATATGCAAGTAGGATGTTTATTTAACCTGAAACATGTTTAGCAATGTAGTTTGACTTGTTATTGTACTTGAAAAAAATAAATGCACAAATTCTTTTCTACTCATTTTGTTTTCCTTTAAGTCACTGTGATCTTGATTTAATTTTCATTGGTGCTTTTCTTTGTGGAAGATATGTTGTGTTCACAGAATGAAGTGTATTTGGTGGTAGTACACTTATTTATGGGGACACAATTAAATGTACTGCAACGTAAAAATATATTGATTTTTGTTTAATGTACCCCAAGGTTGGAAAGGCCAAAGATATGATGCTGACAAATCAGCTCATTGATCATCTCATGGGAGAGACGGACGGGATGCCAAAGGTAAAACTAGTCCTGCATCGATTCGCTTCCTTGGTTAAGACCAGTGGCTGTCAATCACAATATATCAACCTTAGATGTGGCTATGTGAGCCATCTGTATGCTGCATGAAAATGAAATGCCCTCCTGCCTTCTACAGATATTCAGCCTTCCACAGTGATACTGGCACTTTGTTAAAGGCTGTTAGACTATTACAACCTTATCTTGTTGTCTTGCTTTGCATTGTAACATTGCCACGTTGTTACAATAAGCGTTTTTAGTGTTCTCACCAGTTCTTGTTTTTGTTGGTTGTTTTTCTTATTTTCTTGTGATCTATTTGCCTTGGCTGCTTGCCACATTGACCTGTGTTCTTCTTTGCACCACGCTCCTTTTAATCCGTCAGTGCCTTGCGGTGAGTACCGCCTTGTGGCCGACCAAACTGCACCATAGTAGCACGATCCATTAAACAGGACGTGCTCTAATTGGCAGCTCGTTGATGCTCTTTTTGTAGACTGATTTTGCTTCTACGTAAACAAGAGTTCTCATATGCTTAATATAAGTTGTATATTACCATCACTCACTAACTTTTAGAGTGCATGTAGAATAACACATCCCTTTAATGGAATACACAACTCGAAACTTCGATCTTGTAGATGCACAACTTATTTGTGTGACCTTGAGTGACAATTGTGTAAAGCTTAATATACTTTAAAATCAGGCACTCTACCGGAGCATTATCTAGTGGCATTGTATGCAAATATATGGGAGTGAGCACAGACATAACTAGAGTGCCTTATATGTTTGCTTGGCTATAACTTTATTTTTATTTTTTGAGTAGCAAAGGTTCAAAAATGTGTTGGACTGCCCAGGGAACATGGCCTTGGTACATATCTATAAAATAAGGGGTATTTATTTTGAGTTGTCTTTCTGCAATTGAAATAATTGTAAACCATGCATAACATTTTAAAGATTTAAATTAAAGGGGTATTTGTCCTACTCCCAAATATATATCTATAATACGTAATAAAAAATCTTGAAGGACTGATACACAATTCTAATTGGAATAACTTATAGTATATTTCTGCAAAAGCTTTTTGTGGGCTACTTTGAAAATGTGTAATGGCTTGTATTTTTAATGTGGAATAAAAAAGCATGTTTGGGGGACGTAAAGTTAACATTTCATTTAGATGGTTGGGTGGCTTGTGAGCTAATGGACCTGTCAGTGCACTTATCGTCCAACGTTGAGAATTTAAGTTACATTTTAGGTTTTAGCCATCTGTGTTTAAACAAATTAATGTAATATAATTGGGAGAAAATGGTGAGAAAAATGAAACCATTGCCATAGAAGGTTACTATCTGGATTGTTCTGGGCATTCGGTGCCATCAAAGCTCAACGTACCGTGCGTTCTGATTCTATCCGCCAGGATGCCAAGTACCTGTTCCGGCTCTACATGGCACTCAAGCAGTACCACGAGGCAGCACGTACGGCCATCATCATTGCCCGCGAGGAGCAGGCTGCTGGTGGGCAGGCTACTCTACTATAACACTGTTTGATCGAAAAGGAAGCTCGGTCTTTTGAAAATCCTACATTTTTAGCTTAGCCAGCCATTCTAAACACATTTATGAAAGTAATTCTAACCATTATATCCTTAACCCAGAAACAAGTCTTATAACCAGTATGCCACCGTGCCAGCCCTTGATGGTGTCATTTGTTAAATGGAAAACACTGCTCGGAATTCGCCGGTTGCATGTGCCGCAGGCAACTACCGAAGCGCGCATGACATGCTGTTCAGCATGTACGTGGAGCTGAAAGCGCAGCAGATCCGCGTCCCAGCCGAGATGGCCACCAACCTCATGATCCTGCACAGCTACGTGTTGGTCAAGGTATGGGCCCCATCACCCCTTACTCAATAGGCATCATTAACATTGTCACATTCAAGGTTTGCATTCTTTATATTTGAACAGCACCTGCCTGCTTTCTTTTATTCCCATATTTTAGTAGTTTTAAGTATAGGCATAAGGGCTTCCTATTAACCATTAATAAAGGCCACAGCGGTCACAATTTTTTTCCAGAAACCTGAGTAATATACGTTTTAATGATTTGTTAAAATTTCTTCGAGGCCCTTGTGCAGCGCTTTGTGACCCTCGGGTGAAAGGCGCTATATAAAACGCTATTATTATTACTGTAGCCATTCTATTTGAAATGTGTTCTAAAACAATCTTCACCACTTTGAGTTTTGAGTTGTGTTCACGCTTGTTTTTGTTGTGTGATTTCCACAAGAATGTTGAGCAATAATGGAGATTAGAATGTGTATAAAATGTCGCGATTGTTCCTATCGACGCGAACCACTCTGTCTACCTTTGTGCGCACCGATTACTTGTGCAGATGCATGTGCGCCGTGGCGACCACATGAAGGGAGCTCGCATGCTTATCAGGGTGGCCAACAACATCAGCAAGTTCCCGTCCCGTGAGTTATTAGACCTAGAGAGGCTGCTAAATATACATAAGCATTCAACGATTTGAAAATCGTACTGAATCATTTATGATCGCAACCTATGGTCGTGTTTTTTTATTAGCGCTGGTTACACATGTATGCAATGGTTGCGTGTCTGATGCGATATCGAATGAAATGTTAATGATGATTGCTCTACAAAGTTGTTCTTTCGGGATAGCCGTGTCGAGCGCTCTCCCACTTGACGTTTCACCTCCCACTTGACGTTTCACCTCCCACGTTGGAAGCATCATCAGGCGTTCTAATGTGTGTGGAAATTGACCAATGTTATTTCGTCTTGTGTCCACGTGGCACCCGACAAAGGGGGGTGTGGGATCCTTTGTATGGGTGGAGTCCTTTGATCCTTTTTCTTGTCAGTGGGCTTTATCTTTGAGAACTTATTATATAGGTTCAATGCTGTGAGAACCCTGTGTTTTTGTTAAAGCAGTGTAGTCTATAGAAGGCAGTCAACCTGCGTACAGTACAGGCATGGCTAAAAACGCATGTGAAGAAATTAAATTGCAATGTAACCACATGTTTATTCTTTATACTCATGGATGCTTCTTTGGTTGTCTGCGCTTTGCTTCGTCATGCCTGGGAGCAGACATTGTACAGATCCTCACGTCGACAGTGATCGAGTGTCACCGCGCGGGCCTCAAGAACTCCTCCTTCAGCTACGCGGCCATGCTCATGCGACCTGAGTACCGTGGCAAGATTGACCCCAAGTACAAGAAGAAAATTGAGGCCATTGTCAGGTCAGCGTCATGCCAATCTCTCATTCAACATTTAAAAAAGTATTGTTATCATCGGCCGTTGTCTATGCACGACTGGATGAAGGATCTCCACGTTGTCGCCACCCCTCATGGTCCAGTGCTGCTTCCATTCATCTCGCTCTTGCACTTGAAACGATCTCATCGCTCCATCTCATCGGTGGTCGTCATTGAACACGTTTTATCAATTGTTTGACATTCCAATCTTATCCAGTGGCCATAATTTAATCTCACG
>JAZEWU010000016.1:8535314-8558859 GCA_036362915.1 Geotria australis
TACACCATTTTTGCAAACTGACAAATTATAAAGCAATGACAGACAGCAATAGATTGTATAGGCAGACCAGATGGGGCAACAGGTTTGTGAAGAGTGAATTTCTCACCCCTCGGACTTTGCCCAGTTTCCTCTCCAGTTCTCCCTTCTCCTTCTTCAGTTGCTCGCACAGGGCCTCGAGGTCGCTCAGCTTGTCCTGCGAGACACGGGAGGCGTCGTGAACGAGAGAGGAGGCACGCTCGATATGACCGTTCCGCCAGAACAGCTCTCGAGAGCGATTCTCAGTAAACGCAGACCCTGCATGACGCTATCCGGCATAGTTCCGATCGGTTACAACACGTATTTCAAATTGCATTCAATTTTCTATCCATCCAACCATCCATTTTCAGAACTGCTTAATCCAGTAGAGGGGTCACGGTGAGCCGGAGCCTATCCCGGCAAACACAGGGCACAACGCAGGGCTATACCCATGATGTGACGCCAGTCCATCACAGGGACATCGGGGGTAATTTTAGTCCTCAGGCCAATTAACCTAAGCAGCAGCATGTCTTTGGACTGTGGGAGGAAACCAGAGAGACAAAGATCCCCCGTGTAGCCTTAACAGACTGTCGGGGTAAGTGCTGTTAGTGATCAGCACCTATCAAGGCCAGCATGGCACACGAGGGGGTGAATAACCACCACCACGGCTGGAAGCCTTTGTCTCCCCAGTGGCGATGTTTACACACCGTACCAGGTACTCATTTGAGGCCGAGTCGACCTAGGGGCGGGCCTGAATTCACCTGCAGCCTAGGCAGGTCCTGGCGGAGCCTCTCCAGCTGGAAGCGGAGCTCCACGTTGTCATCACAGAGCTCCATCACACGTCTCTGCTCCGTGTCGAGGCGGCAGTTGGAGCTAGGAGCCTGCGTGGTTCCACACAGCAGACAGTGAGGACAGGTCTGGAGTCTAGCGTTCCTGCTATAGGGTCTCCCTTGGTTGTAAACAGGTCTGGAGTACTGCACTCCTGCTAGGGTCACCCTTGGTGGTGAACAGGTCTGGAGTCTAGCATTCCTGCTAGGGTCTTCCTTGGTGAACAGGTTTGGGGTCTAGTGCTCCTGCTAGGGTCTACCTTGATGGAAACCCGCGCAGAGAAGAGAACACACAAACTCCATACATGTTGTGGGAGGAAACCGGAGAACCCGGAGGAAACCCATGCAGAACAGGGGGTGAGAGAACACACAAACTATACACAGAAAGACTCCCAAGGCTGGATTCGAACTGCCTCAGGCAAGACCTCTCTGTGAGGCGCAAATGTTACCACTGCATAGACACCCTGGTAGGGGTAGTGATAGGAGGCAGTGTTAGAGATAGGCGCCAGTGTTAGCGTTAGAGATCAGAACCAGTGTTAGATATAGGAGTCAGTGTTAGTGATTGGAACCAGTGCTAGAGATATGAGCCAGGGATAGAGACAGGATACAGTGTCAGACAGGAGCCATCGTTAGAGGTCGGCAATCAAAACCGCCTCGGGCTGGACCTTCTGTGACGCAGTAGACGTTACCGCCGCACAAGACACCCTGCTGTCGTTCCCGAGAGCATCGCCGCGTACCTCCGACACCGAGTCGGACTCGCCGCTCCGCCCGGTGTCTCCGCTCCCCTCCCTGCGATCCCCTAAACCGATTCCCGGCAGCGGCGATTCTCGGCGGGAATCATCGGCCCTGATCCCCTCGTGTCCTCCTCCTGGGTTCTCGGTGGTCGCGGCGCCGGGAACGGAATCGGCGGCGAGATCCGTCGCTTCTTCATCGGGAAGCGCGACGGCGCGGAGAAGCCCCTTCCCGGGACGCCTTGCCGGCGCTCCCGCGGGAACCTGTCGCCCGTTGCCGGCGACGCCGGCCGCTTTCGATCCAAACGACGGTGCTGGAGATTGTTCCGCGTCGGCAGAGAGGGCTGCTGCTGCTTCTGCTGCCTCTGTTGCTATTGAAGCTGCTGCTTCTGCTACTGTTGCCTCTGTTGCTGCTGCCTCTGTTGTTGTTGAAGCTGCTGCTTCTGCCGCTGCTTCTGCTGCCGTCGCTTCTGTCGCTGCTGCTCCTACCGCTGTTGCTGCCGTTGTCTCTGCTTCTGTTGTTGCTTCTGCTGCTGCTGTTGTGTCTGCTTCGGCAGAGAGGTCCGCTGCTGCTGCTTCTGTCGCTGCCTCTGTCTCTGCTTCTGTTGCTTCTGCTGTTGCTATTGCTTCTGTTGCTTCTGCTGCTGCTGTTGCTGCTGTTGCTGCTGCTGCTTCTGTGGCGCGTGGGGGAAGGTTAAGGAACGGCCGCTTATGGGATTTCTAACCGGCCGGGAATAGCAGGGGACGGGATTTTGGAGGCAGGGAAGCGCGGGAAGCAAAGGTACAGATCAGAGGAACGAGAGGAACGGGAGGAACCGGAGGAACGGGAAGAACAACGAAGCAGAAGTTGAGTTGGCAGTTAGGTAAAGCCGTAAATTTCGTGGGTGTTCGTGGTTGGGCTGCTGTGGTGAACAGATCTGGAGTCTAGCGCTCCTGCTAGGGTCTCCCTTGGTGGTGAACAGATCTGGAGTCTAGTGCTCCTGCTAGGGTCTCCCTTGGTGGTGAACAGGCCTGGAGTCTAGCGTTCCTGCTAGGGTCTCCCTTGGTGGTGAACAGGTCTGGAGTCTAGCGTTCCTGCTAGGGTCTCCCTTGGTGGTAAACAGGTCTGGAGTCTAGCACTCCTGTCAGAGTCTCCCTTGGTGGTGAACAGGTCTGGAATCTAGCACTAATGGTCCGAGGGACTCACCATAGATCTCTCCAGCACTCTGAGCTTCTCCTGCAGGCGTCGGTTCTGCATCAGGAGCTCCTCCACGGCGGCGTCCTTGGACAGCGTGGCTCTCTGCCTGCAAGTGACAGGCCCGCCAGACCCGGCCAGTAGGTGAGCATCTCCTCATCGATATAGGTTTGATGGTTGCTCTTCAGAGCTGTTCTTTCCGGATAGCCGTGTCATTGAGTGCTTCCCAAATGGTCTATAGCCTATACACACAGTCTGTAGTCTATACACACAGTTTATAGTTTATACACACAGTCTACAGTATATAATGTACACACAGTCTATAGTCTATACACACAGCCTATAGTCTATACAGATTCTACAGTCCATACTGTACATAGTCTATACATACAGTCTATACACACAGCGTATAGTCTATACACACAGTCTACAGTCTATATTATACACACAGCCTATAGTCTATACACACAGTCTATAATCTATAAACACAGTCTATAGCCGTGTCACCGAGCGCTCTCCCTCTCTCCCTCGTGATGTTTCGCCTCCCACTTCGGAAGCATCATCTGACGTGGGAGGCGAAACATCGCGCAGGAGAGAGGCGGAAACACTCGATTCGGCCGCAGCGAAACAGCAGCTCTCGAGAGCGATTGTCAGAGAGCGTTTCTCCCGGGACAGGAGGAGCGCGAGCGGCGAGGCGCCTGTCCCGCCGTCGCCACCTCATGCTGGCGATGGTCTCCTCCAGCTGGCGGTTGGTCTCCTCCAGCTGCTGGCTCCGAGAGGCCTCCTGCTGGGCCCGAGCGGCCACAACGTGGGCCGCAGTGACGCCGCGGTCCGGCTTGCGACCCGACACGGGGTCCCTACACGGCACGGTGGAGGAGCGGTGAGTGGCGGTCAGCAGTGCAAAGTAGCGGTGAGGAGCGCAGAGTAGCGGCGAGCAGCGCTGCCGCCTTTGTGGCAAGAAGGTCCCGGATTCGATTCTCGGCTCGGGTGCCGCCTTTCTGTGTGGAGTTTGCGTGTTCTCCCCGTTATCTGCAACCTTGTATATAGCAAGTCACAACATGCAGGACAATGATCCATGTCTTTGGATTTTGGGAGGAAACTGGAGTGGGTGGTTGAGTGGGTCGATGGGTAGGTGAGTGGGTGGGTGGTTGAGTGAGTGGGTGAGTGGGTGGGTGAGTGAGTGGGTGAGTGAGTCGGTGGTTGATTGGGTGAGTGGGAAATGTAGTCAAGACAATTGTCCATGTCTTTGGACATGGAAAACCGCAGTGAGTAAGTGAGTGGTTGATTGAGTG
The DNA here is from genome assembly GCA_036362915.1 of Geotria australis. NCBI lineage: Eukaryota > Metazoa > Chordata > Hyperoartia > Petromyzontiformes > Geotriidae > Geotria > Geotria australis. Next base: position 8,539,354 of record JAZEWU010000016.1, read on the forward strand.
AGTGAGTGGGTGAGTGGGTGGGTGAGTGAGTGAGTAGGTGAGTGAGTGGGTGAGTAGGTGAGTGAGTGGGTGAGTAGGTGGGTGGTTGATTGGGTGGTTGATTGAGTGGGTGAGTGAGTGCGTGAGTAAGTGGGTGGTTGATTGAGTGAGTGGGTGAGTGAGTGGGTGGGTGGGTAAGTGGGTGAGTGAGTGGATGGGTAAGTGAGTGAGTGGGTGGGTGGGTGAGTGAGTGGGTGAGTGAATGAGTGAGTGAGTGGGTGAGTAGGTGGGTGGTTGATTGAGTGAGTGAGTGGGTGGGTGAGTGGGTGGGTGGGTGAGTGAGCAGCACACTCACTCCACGCTCTCACAGCCGTACCGTGGGGTGAGGTCTCGGGTCGCAGCCACCTTGGTGAGTGTTTCCACCTCCTTCTCCTTGGCTCTCAGCTTCCCTCTCAGGGTCTCCATCTTACCATGCCACCTCTTTCCCTCTTCCCACCGGATGACTTGCTCCTTGGGGTTGGCCTGTCGCCCAACAAGGTCAGGTTTAGGGATGTAAACAGAATCTGGCAATTCTTTTCTTCTTCTTTGCGATTCTTCGAAGCACGATGGTCTTTACTACTTCAGCAGCATGCTGGTGTGTTAGAGAGCGGCACGATGGTGTGTTAGAGCTATCATTCTCAACCGTTGGTTTGAGAATGATAGCTCCTGACTTGTTCACCACCAAGGGAGACCCTCGCAAGAGCGCTAGACCTCAGGTGACACAGCTCTGCGGTTCATTGCGCCACACAATTGGGACGTTTTGAGACCATCTCTGACCACGACCTGCAATAACAGTCAGTTTGTATTTAAGGTGGAAGGAACTGTTGAGCTATGTAGCTCTTTGTAACAGTTGTCCAACGGGGTGGGGTAAGCTAGTCGCAACATCTCTGGGCACCGGGGGGCAAATTCAGTCAGCAGGGCAATTAACCCATGCAGCAGCATGTCTTTGGACTGTGGGAGGAAACCGGAGTGCCCGGCGGAAACCCACGCAGAACAGGGGGAGAGAGAATACAAACTCCACACAGAAAGGCGGCACCGGAGCCGGGATTCGAACCCGGGTCTTGTTGCCGTGAGGGTCTGCAGCGGCACCTTGTGGTCGCTGGCGGCCGCCGTCTCTGCGCGCCGCTGGGCCTCCTCCAGCTGCGCGGCCTTCTTCTCCAGCTGCTGCTCGAGGCGCTGCACACAGGCCCTCAGCTCCTCCGCCTGCAGCCCCCGCCCGGCATCCTCCACAGCCGTCTGCTGGGGGGCGCCGTCACGGGGGGGCGCTGTCACTCACTCGCTCTGCTCCCCCTCCCTCTGCTCCCCCTCCCATCCCTCTGCTCCCTCCATCTGCTCCCTCCCTCTGCTCCCCCTGCCTGTGGGTATAGACTACAGACTTTGTGTATAGACTAAAGGCTGTGTGTAAACACTATAGACTGTGTGTATAGACTATAGACCGTGTGTATCGTCTATAGACCGTGTGTATAGACTACACTATAAAGAGAGGGAGAGCGCCTGAGGCGGGAATCGAACCGCCTCAGGGTAGTACCTCCATTCCGTGCCAGCGAGTGAATGGGAGAGGGTGGCGGCACCTGCAACTGGACGTTGACCTGCTGGACCCGCCGGCTCATGTCATCGCGACCCCTCTCAGCCTGCTCCAGTCTCTCCCGCATCGCCCGCTCGCCCTGCCGGCACTCGGCCAGCTCGCGGCGAACGGCCGACAGCTCGGCCTGGACGCTCTCGACACGGGCCTGAGGGCGGCACGGTGGCACGGCGCCGAGTGGCACTGAGTGGCGCCGCCGCGTCACACCAACAAGTCCCTGGGTTCGATGCCCGGCTCGGCTGCCGCGTTTGCGTGTTTTCGCTCTCCTGAACTGCTTGCCTTTGGCAACACTTGGCTAAACACTGAGACTAGGCTATAAAGAGAGCTGTGTCTGGTGTCTAACACTGGTGAGACTGGGTCTGACACTGGCGAGACCGGGTCTGACACTGAGACTAGGTTATGCATATATTATCGTAGCATTTTGTTTGCATGTTTTCCCACGAGCATGTGCGGCTTCTTGGCAATAAGACAAGTGTTCAGATTTAAGATCTAAACACTTGTCTCATTGTCAGAAAAGGTAAAACCTCGTATATTTTTTACATTACCGGGTACTCCGGTTTGCGTGTGCGTGGGGAGTTTGCATGTTGTCCCTGTGTCCGCGTGGGTTTTCGCCGGGCACTCCGATTTCCTCAGTCAAAAGAACATGCGGCTGCATAGGTTAACTGGCCCGCTGACTAAACTGCCCCCGGTGCCCTGTGGTGGACTGGCGTCCCATCCTGGGCATCGCCGTGCCTTGCGCCCTGTGCCTGCCGGGTTAGGCTCTGGCTCACCACGACCCTGTACAGGCTAAGCGGTTTCTGACTATGGATGGACGGATGGATAAAATAATAATATATCGTACGTCTCAGGTTGAATGTTTTGCTATCAGGCACGCACGTCAATTCACGTCGTGTTATAACGACCCCGCATAGCAGCGCTGATTGACACAGCGCTCCTCTGAGACACGCATCCATGAAGCGCCAAGCGGGGTCTGAGTGTACCTTGTAGTCCTTGGTGTGCTTGTCGACGAGCTCCTGGACATTGAGGCTCTGCTCCTTGTGGGCCGCCAACGCGATAATGTTCTGCTCGGCCTGCGTCGTCATCTCCCCTCGCAGACGCAGCACCGCCTGGCTCAGACCCTGCACCGTCCAACAACAGCAGGACCACCGTAATGATGTCGGTTTTAACGGCTCGATTCACTACGGTTGCTTTCTGACTATAGACTATGTATAGACTATAGACACTGTATATAGACTACGGCTATCCCCAAAGAAGATCTGTGAAGAGCAACCAGATAGACATTTATTATTACGGCAGAAAATGTTTAGTGAGCTTGGAAGCTCTGGAAGCGGGAATACTTAATAGATAGATAGATCTATGAGCACCTTTTTGCCAGTGTACAGATAATGTAAAAAATATACAAGGTTTTACATTTTCCGGCAATGAGACAAGTGTTAAGATCTTCTAAAACACCAAATGGACACTTTTTTTGCAAAGGGTCTAGCACTCCTGCTAGGGTCTCCCTTGGTGGTGAACAGGTCTGGAGTCTAGCACTTCTGCTAGGGTCTCCCGTGGTGGTGACCAGGAGATGCCACCTTGAGCTGCTTCTCCTTGTCGGCCAGCTCCCCCTTGAGTCTCTCCAAGAGGCTGCGAACGCCGGCCGATGGCGAGCGCGCGTTCGCCTCCTTCTGACCGCGGAGCTCCACGCGCAGGAGACGGAGCTCCTCCGCCAGTGACGCCTCCGCGCTCCGCGCCTTCTCCGCCCGCTCCCGCTCCGCCCGCAGCTCCGCCACGTGGAGCCGCTGCAGCCTGCGAGAAATACCTGAACTCCGACTTGGGTGCCTTTCTGTGCGGAGTTTGCATGTTCTCTCTCCCCCGTGTTCCGCGTGGGTTTTTGCCGGGCACTCCGGTTTCCTCCCGTAACTAAAAAAAAACACTTGCTATTTGGCCGATGGCATCTTCATATGTGGGCGACACGGTGGCGTATCGGTGAATAACGCTGCCGCCTCAGCAAGATGGGCCCATGTTCAAATCCCGGCCTGGGCCTTCTTCTGCACGGAGTTTAAGTGTTTTCTCTCGGACACATTCTGAAAGAACGGCTATGGAGAGAACATCTCATACAATATATAACACGCAAATTTCATGCCTGGTTATAGATAAGACACGGATACGAAGGCGTAGTGAGGAAACCGCAGCCAGGCGGTCAGCCGGCGCCAACATTTGCCTGACATTGCATCCTATATATTATGATGTTACTGGCCAATTAATTAACAAGTGTTTATTTTAAGTTGCGGGAGGAAACTGGAGAACCCGGAGCAAACCCACGCAGAACAGGGGGAGAGAACACACAAACTGCGCTCGGAAAGGCGCCCGAGGTGGGAATCGAATCGCCGCGGGCAGGACCCTCTCTCTGTGAGGAGGAGTGGATGTTACCGCTGTATAAACACCCTGGTGTAGGGGTAGTGATAGGAGCCAGTGTTAGAGACAGGAGCCAGTGTTGGTGACAGGAGCTGACGTTAGAGACAGGCTCCAGCGTTAGAGACAGGAGCCAGTGTTGGTGATAGGACCCAGTGTAAGAGACAGGAGCCGGCATTGGAGACAGGAGCCGGCGTTAGAGACGGGAGCTCGAGGCAGGAATCGAACCGCCTGGGGCAGGACCTTCTTTCGGCGAGACGCTGCCGGTCGCGTGGCCATCCTGCCGCCCAAACCCCGCGCGTGGGAAAGCGTGTCGGTAAAAGCGCAAACGGCGCCGGCGTACTTGTCGGTGTGGGCGCGGTGCTCGCTGAGCTGCTGGAGCAGCTGCACCCTGTGCTGCTGGGCGTCAGCCAGGGCCGCCCGCAGCCTCTCGGCCAGCGCCGCCATCGCCTCCTCCTGCTCCGCGCTCGTTTGCTCCAACTCCGACAGCCGCGCCAGCTGTGCGGCGCTCGCTGGTGCCGGCCCCGGGGGGCGCGAGTTCAGCGTCTCCTGCCGGTGGTGAGGGTGGCGGTGAGGGCAGCGGTGAGGGCGGTGGCGAGGGCGGGTGGTGCGGTAGGGAGCACAGGTGGTGCCCCGGCCAGTCATCTCAGTCAGGCAGCCTGGGTCTGTCCCGTGACCTCCTGTCTGCGAGCCTTCGACACTGTGCGTGATCGCCTCAAAATGCACCTCGCCTGGCACAAGCACCGTGGACTGGTCCTAGGCCTCCCCTAGGTCAACTCAGCTCAAATGAGTACCTAGCCCAGTGTGTAAACATGCCACTAGGGAGGCTAAGGCGGCCGGGCGTTGTGCTGGCCATCCACCCCGTCGTGTGCCGTGTCGGCCTAAATAGGTGCTACTCGCAAATGGCACTTGACCCTACAGTCTCTTCAGGCTATATGGGGATCTTTGTATTTGATCTTTGGTGGTGAGGGTGGTGGTGGTCGTGAGGGTAGTGGTGAGGGCCGCTATCAAAGTAAATATTCAATCGGCCAATGAGAGTGCTTCACATACGCTCTGAGCCACTCACAGCCAATCACGGATTAGTTGTGTTGCTGCTCCACTGATGTACAGGCAATTACTTATTAACAATACTAGACATTGTTCATTAAGGTTTATTTTTGTAGATTATTGTGTTTGTGGGGCGGCACGGTGGCATTGCGGTGAGTAGCGCTGCCGCCTCACAACAAGAAGGTTCCGGGTTCGAATCATGGCTTGGGTGCCTTTCTGTGTGGAGTTTGCATGATTCTCCCCATGGCCGCGTGGGTTTTCGCTGGGCGCTCCGGTTTCCTCCCACAATCCAAAGAACATTCTGCTGCATAGGTTAATTGGCCTGCTGACTAAATTGCCCCCAAGTGCCCAATGGTGAACTGGCGTCCCATCCTGGGTATAGCCCTGCCTTGCGCCCTGTGTCTGCCGGGATAGGCTTCGGCTCACTGCGACCATGTACAGGATTAAGCGGTTTCTGACAGTGGATGAATGATTTAATTTTGTGTTTGTTACTCCCACGAATTACTGTATGCATAAAATAATATATCATATATCACGCATGTCCGTTTACATAACGTTATAATGACCGCTACGCATAGCAGCGCTCATTGACACAGCGCTTAACCTCGGCTGGAACACATCCTCAGTGTTAAGCGGGCTCTGAGTGTACACACAAGCGTAGCATTAACCCGGGCGGCCACTGGGCTGCAACCGTGAAGGTCTGCACAGGGGTGTATCTACAAAAAATAGCGCCTATGGCAAGCACTGAAATTGCGCCCCTGTCCAAACATCTGACACCCATCTTTTACATAACTTTACCATAGTATCAGCTCAAAAATACAAGTCAAGCTCGTTAATCTTTTAAGTAACAAAATATGGCACTACATGAACATTAGAACTGCACCATCCTTGCTTTCACTTAAATAGAAACTGCTCAGTGGTGCCCCCCTTCAAGTGGCGCCCAGGGCACGTGCCATACCTTCCATACCCTAGATACGCCACTGGGTCTGCAACCGAGCGGCGAGCGCTCTACAACCACCAAGACGATGACCTAGCTGCGTCGTCGTTGCTGTCGTTACCAACAGGGCCTGCTTGAACTTGCTGAAGGTGGCGTTGGACTGGGCGTTCAGTTTGTGATGCAGCGACTTGATCTCGTCGCCGTGCTGCCGGTTCACGTCCTCCAGCTCCTTGATCGCCGGAGGGAGAGAGAGGGAGAGACTGGCGTCACCCGACGCAATGACAAACGGGTGTCTGTTACAGAAGTAACATCCGCGATTCACAGAGAAAAGGTCCTGCCCAAGGCGGTTCAGTTCTCGCCTCTGACACCGTCCTGTCTCTCACACTGGCTCCTTTCTCTAACACTGGCTCTTATCACTAACACTGGCACCTAATCTATGACACTAGTTCCTATCTCAAACACTGGCTCACATCTCTACCACTGGATCCTGTCTCTCACACTGGCTCCTATTACTACCCATTCTTCTTCTTTTCGAGTCTTCGAAGTGTGATGGTTATACGACAGCTTCCCATTTCTTTACACAGTTCTTTGCATTTTTATTGAACTCTGCAAGGACTTTTGAGCTGCAGAGGTTGGGTAGTAGAGCGCAGACAAGGCAGTGTTCCATAGTATGGTCTGGTTCTCCACATTCACAGGTGGTTGGGCCGGTCTTGTAGCCCCATCTGACCAAAGCAGCTTTTGATCGTCCGATTCTAGTTCTCTGCGCCTCCTCACAGAGAGAAGGTACTGCCCGAGGCGGTTTGATTCCAGCCTCGGGTGCCTTTCTGTGTGTTCAATGCTGCGTGTAAATGTTTATTTATGTTTTTGTTCTGTTCATTTGTGATCTTTAGATTTTATTTTATTTTTGTCAATTCGCGTGTCTGTTGTGTCAATGGAGGCATCCCGTAAAGAGATTTCAAGCTCACTGGATATTTTCTGCTGTAATAATAAACATGCTGTAATAATAAACATCTATCATCTATTAATTGGACAATATCATCATAACAAATGGGCGACAAGGTGGCGTAGTGGTGAGTCGCGTTGCCGCCTTACAGCAAGAAGGCCCCGGTTTTGAATCCTCTCTCGGGTGCCTTTCTGTGTGGAGTTTGCATGTTCTCCCCATGTCCGCGTGGGTTTTCGCCGGGCACTCTGGGCCCTCTCTTGCACCCTGTTTCTACCGGGATAGGCTCTGACTCACCGTGACCCTGTACAGGATTAAGTGGTTTCTGACAATGGATAGATCGATCATAATTGAGAGGACGCGTTGTCTAGTGGCGGTGGTTTGGCACTGGCTAATTGCCTGGCTTAACTCCCCCCCGACCCCCTACAGATTACCTCACGCCTCTGATGTATGAGAATGAACACCTTCGAAATTTGATATGTGCCACGCGTCACAAACTGTATTAACTGCCGTTCGCCACTAAGTGGCGGTGACGTCGCCACAGCATCTGTGCCAGGCCAAGTGCACCTTGAGGCTATCACGCAGAGTGTTGAAGGCTTGCCGACACACACACACAGTGCGCTCCCTCCCGTCCCGACCTGCTGCGCCTGCTGCAACTGCCGCTTGTACTTGTCAACGAGCTGCTCCTTGTGGTCCAGCCGGGCCTGGAGGTTGGCGACGGCGCGCTGCGTGGCGGCCAGCGCCCCTCCAGCCTCGCCGCCGGCGCCGCCTCCGGCAGGGGCGGCCGCCAGGAGCCGCTCGCGCTGGGCCGACGCCGGGAGCCGCAGCCGCAGCTCCGTGATGACACGCTCGCGTGACAGCACGCCGGCCTCCGCCACGCGCAGCGCCTCCTGCTTCTGCTGCAGCTGCTGCTCGCTCCGCCCGCGCGCCAGGGAGCGGTGGGGAGCGACGCCGAGAGACGCGGAGAGAGGGCCGCCGCGGTGAAGAAGGGGGTGGTGGCGAGGAAGGGTGGTGGTGGTGGTGAGGAAGGTGGTGGTGGTGCGGCACAGCAAGCCCTGGAGCTGAGTTGACTTGCTGAAAACTGGTACCAGCGGTGTCAAGATCGACCTCTGTGGAGGAGGTTCATGAAGGATGCTGCTGGGCAGTTGGAGGCAGTCGCCCTCCAGCAAGAACGGAAGGTGGAGGAGCGACGCTCACAACAGTGAGCCGAGCACCGGGCGGATAAAACACAGCGAGTTGCCACGGTAGGGAACACAGCCAGTCATCTCGGTCAGGCAGCCCATGGCACCTGGGTCTGTCCCGTGCCCTCCTCTCGGCGAGCCTTCGACACTTTACGTGGTGAAGTCACCGCCACTTAGTGGCGAATGGCGGTTGTTGTTGTTGTGTGTTGTTGGTGTGTGTGTGTTGTTGGCGTGTGTTTCCGCACCTCCTCGAGTAAGAGGCACCGCGCCTGGCTCTGCAGGATGGTCTTGACGTGGGCCCTGATGGTGGTGATGGCCGCCTCCAGCTGCTGGTCGACGGGGAGGCCCGCGTCCGGCACCGTGCCCCCCGCCTCCTCCAACTGCGGCCACACACAACGACGACGACGACGACCATGACGATGACCATGACGATGATGACCATGACGACGGTGACCACGACGACGACAATGACCATGACGATGACAATGATGACGGTGATGATGACGGTGACCCCACTTAAAAAACAAAACACTCATTAGTTAATTGGCCGATAACATCATAATATAACGGATGCAGTGTCGAGTGGAAATATGTTGGCGCTGGCAAAAGACCTGGCTGCCTCCTCCGCCTCTCTGCGATTTGCTCGCTACAGCCTCTGAGTCATTTTCCCTTGAAATAAATACCTTCGACATTGAATGACTATGTGCCACACAGCGTTATACATGGTAATCATTAATTATTCTGATTATCATAATACGGGGGATCGCCAATGTTTGTGTACGCGCTTGCCTTCCTCGTGGCCGAGAGCATCTCCTTCTGTTGGCGCTCGTGAGCTTCCAACTGCTTCTCCAGCCCCAGCTCCCTCTGCTCCCACGCCAGCTGGCTCTCCTCGTGGAACTGATCAACAACAACAACAAACAACAATGTACACTCACGTGGCGACCATGAGCACCTTTTTGCCAGTGTACGGCTAACGTAAAAAATATAAAAAAGGTTTTACATTTTCTGGCAACGAGACAAGTATTAAGATCTTAAAAACACCGGATGGACAACTTTTTTGCAAAGGGTCCAGTTTGCAAGAAGCCACACATGCTTGTGGTAAAAACATGCAAACAAAATGCTATGACAATATACGCATTGTTCTTGAAATTGACTGGCCCACACCAGAGACAGCTCTCTTTAGTAACGTAACATAGGGGGCAGTCAGGTGAGGTGATGAGCGGTGAGTGTTCCACCCATAGGACAGGCTGGCCTCACCAGAAGACGTAGAGCAAAGGGATGGATGCGCTGTAGATATCGCGTATATGGGTGTGACCGGAGCGGAAGATGGATAGAGGGGCTGGCAGCTGGCTAGACATGGGTTTAGAAGGGCTGGCAGCTGGCTGGACATGGATTGAGAGGGGCTGGCTTGGACATGAGGAAAGAGGGACTGGGTTTAGAAGGGCTGGATAGGCATGGATTTAGAGGAGCTGGCTGGACATGGGGATAGGGGGCAAGGCCGCCGTCTGGAAGCCATCGGCGCCCCACCTTGTTGAGCTGCAGGAGGTCGTGCTCGCCGAGCGCCTGCAGCCTCTCGCTCTCATCTGCGATGGAACGCAGCCGCGCGGCCTCGTCACGCAGCCGTGCGGCCTCACGCACGGCGCGCCGCTCGCCCACACGCAGCTCCTGCATCCGCCTGTGCCACTCGCACACCTGCGACGGCACAACCGGGAACCGTCAAAGGCGGCGGCAGGGGGATGGAATAAGCTTCTTCAGCCATGTGTAGCCCCTAACAACATCTCGAGAAGAAACCAGACTCCAGCTCTGGACGGAAAAGCTTGAGAGTGACCCTCCTCCAACTGGCATGGCAATCTCCCCTGCTGGAGACCTTCCTCCTGGCTCAGAAACACCATGGATTCAGTGGAAAACACTCAACCACCTGAGAACTAGAACGGGACGATCAAAAGCTGCTTTGGTCAGATGGGGCTACAAGACCCGCCCAACCACCTGTGAATGTAGAGAAGCAGACCATACTATGGAGCACTGCCTTGTCTGCGCTCTACTACCCAATCTCTGCAGCTCAAAAGACCTTGCAGAGTTCAATAAAAATGCAAAGAACTATGTAAAGAAATGGGAAACTGTCATATAACTATCACGCTTCGAAGAATCGAAACGAAGAAGAATTGAACAAAACGCAAGGATGCGGAGTGCGTGGATTTTGTTGCGGCCTCACCTGCTGTGCGCCCCGCGCATCCTTCAGAGTTGACAAAAGCTCCTCCAGCCCCTTGGACTTGATCTCCAGCTCACCAAGGCGCTCCTCAGCTAATCTCCTGTCTTCCCGGCATTTCCGCGCTTCCTGCGTTGACAGCGTGAGAGATTCCCGATGACACCTCCAACACACACCTCCTTTTGTTTACATGACCACATTTACTGATGTAGGTTTGTCACGGCTCGATTCATGATGGTTGTATAGACTATAGGCTGTATGTATAGACTGTAGAGAGTGCTCAGTGACACGGCTATCTCAAAAGGACAGCTCTGAAGAGCGACCATGGCGAATGGAGCCATGACAAACCCGCATCAGTACAAAACATCGATCGTCGGATCCACCCCCACGTCCCGGCGCCAGCCTGACCTCCGCGGCCGCCAGCTCGTCGTCCTGCAGCTTCGCCAGCATGTGGTGGAATCGCTCCTGCTCGGCCAGCGGCACGGCCCCGGCGTAGCGTTGGCGCATAGCCTGCAGCGCCCGTCTCAGGTGTGCCGCATGGCGGCGGCCCTCCGAGCGCGCGTGAATCAGGGCCTGCGTCGCACGTGGGAGGGTGTGGGGGCCGTTTGTGGTTCGGTTAACCGCGCGTCACGACTCGGCCCCATTGCAGCATCCCCTAGCTACTGTACTGTACCGGTTGCGCGCCGTTCCCTTATCTCCCCCCAGATCAGAAGGTAACCGTGGAGAGCTGTGGCGCGCAGATAGATGTTTATAGCTAGATAGACGTGTAATATTATTACAGCATACAAATACCCAGTGAGCTTGCAAGCTCTTTACGAGATTCCTGCGACACAACAAACATGCGAATTGACGACAATAATTTAAAATAAATAGAAAATACATATATATATAAAAATAATAATAAATCAACCAACAAAAATAAAACATTTACACATAGCATAGCACACATAAAAAAACAAGTAAAAATACACAGCATTGCACACATTTTTCAAGTAACCAAGTAATATTATAATTGTGCATTGCGATAGTGAAAAAACTAAAGCCTATCAAAGGTAGCGTATTAAGATGGCATGTAGATCGATTGATAGATAGATGTGTGAATTAACCAACACCATGTGGTCAAGCCTGACGGAGGAGTGGCGGCCGTGGTAACATCCACGCCTCACAGAGATAAGGTTCTGCCCGAGGCGGTTCGTATCCTGTCTCGGGTGCCTTTCTGTGTGGAGTTTGTGTGTTCTCTCTCCCCCTGTTCTGCGTGGGTTTTCTCCGGGTTCTCTGGTTTCCTGCCACAGTCCAAAGACATGCTGCTGCATAGGTTGGCCTGCTGAGTAAATTTCCCCCAGTGCCCTGTGGTGGACTGGCCTCCCATCCTGGATATAGCCCTGCCTTGCAACCTGTGAATGCCAGGATAGTCTCAAGGCTCACCGCGACCCTGTACAGGATTAAGCGGTTTCTGACAATTTATGGATGGAACTTAAAAAAAACACTCGTTAATTAATTGGCCGATAATAATAACAGCATTTTATATAGCGCCTTTCACAAAGCGCTGCACAAGGGCCGTGAAGAGAACGGCATGTCAACAACGAAAGAAAAAAACAACCAATAAAAATCAAAGCAACAAAAAATGAATGATAACATCATAATATATAGGACGCAGTGTATGGAAATATGTTGGCGCCGGCTAACTGCCTTGGCTGGCTTCTCCGCCTCTCTGCACTTTCTTCGCTACGTGTCTGAGTCGTTCTCTCTTCAAATGAATACTTTCGACATTGAATGAATATGTGCCATGCAGCAGCGTTATAAATATAGCTCATTATTCCTATAACCGACGAAGATGAAGCTAGACCCGTCGTTATAGAGATGGCGCCAGCTTGACCATGCGTTCACCCAGCAGTGGATCGACCACAGCCGGCGAGACGGCAGCGACAACGCGGTCACTCAGAGCGTCGTGACCGAGCGGCGCTCACCTCTTCTCGCTGGTCCAGCTGCTGCTCCAGGCGCAGGCCCCAGGCCTTGGCCCTGCTGAGCTTGCCGCGGACGGTCTCCAGCTTGCGCTGCGCTGTAGCCTCGCTGACCTGCAGCGCCACGATGTGCTGGTGCAGCGTGCCCAGCAGCGTCTTCTCGTCCGAGCGGCACTGCACACGGTCACCGACAAAGTTATATAACCCCCCCACGCTCCATCCCGTTAAGTATTCATTCATTCGTTGTCAGAAACCGCCGCTTAATCCTGTACCGGGTTGCGGTGAACCGGAGCCTATCCCGGCAGACGCAGGGCGCAAAGTAGGACTATATCCATCACAGTGTATCGGGGGAAATGTCAGCAAGCCAATTAACCTATGCCTGACCCTGAGCCCTAACCCTTAACCCTAACCCCTAAACCCTAACCCTAACCCTGAACCCTATCCCTTAACCCTAACTGGACTGTGAGAGGAAACCGGAGTGCCCAGCAAAAACCCACGCGGACATGGGGAGAACATGCAAACTCCACACAGGAAGGCACCCGAGCCTGGAATCGAACCTGGGTTTTTCTTGCTGTGAACAGGCCTGGAGTCCAGCACTCCTGCTAGAGTCTCCCTTGGTGAACAGGCCTGGAGTCTAGAACTCCTGCAAGGGTCTCCCTTGGTGAACAGACCTGGAGTCTAGCATTCCTGCTATGGTCTCCCTTGGTGAACATGCCTGGAGTCCAGCACTCCTGCTAGGGTGAGGACAGGGACATCCGGCCGTGACATTCCGCCCTGACATCCCCACCATTGGGGGTCAACCGGGGTCACGCCTCGACCCCCGCACCTGCAGGTCGGACAGCTGGCGCCGCAAAGATTCGATCTCCTTGTCGTGCGATTGGTGGCGGGCGGCCCACGCCTCGGATTGCGCCCGTGACACGTCTGCCAGCTCGCGCTGCCTGCGTTCACACATGACGACGCAGAGACGCAGAGTTTAACACACACCACGCAGAGACAGTGTTGTGCATACGGTAAAAGCCACGCGCTGACGGGCCTTCCCGTATCGCCCGCAGTTTATGAGACGGCGTTCTCTACGTCGGAAACGATCAAAAATTATTATCTTTGATACATATAGTCTATAGTCGAGTCTATACATACGATCTACAGTCTAAACACACAGCCTATAGTCTATACACACAGCATAGTCTATACACAGTCTATAGTCTACACACACAGTCTATAGTCGAAACACATCAGTGCCGATTATAATAATAGTAATAACTCTTTATAACGCTGCGTGGCACATATTCATTCAATGTCGAAGGTATTTATTTCAAGGGAAAATGACTCAGAGGCTGTAGCGAGCAAACCGCAAAGAGGCGGAGGAGGCAGCCAGGCGGTTAGCCGGCGCCAATATATTGCCACGCACTGTGTCCATTATATTACGATGTTATCGGCCAATTAATAAACGCGTGGTTTTTTTAAGTTGTGGGAGTGAAACCAGAGAACCCGGTGGAAACCCACGAAAAATAAGCGGGGGGGTGGGAGAACACACAGCCTTCACAATAGTTGCGGGAGAAAAGCGGAGAACCCGGAGGAAACCCATGCAGAACAGGGGGAGAGAACGCACAAACTCCCCACAGAAAGGCGCCTCGAGCAAGACCATTCTTTCTGTGAGGAGGCGCAGACGTTACCACTCTGCCAGCCTGTCAGTACTGTGTCCCACATCGATGGAAGTGATTGTGCCGGTGCCGGGGTACGAGTTGGGGGACGAGGTGGACGCCGGGGTGCGTGAGGGAGTGTAAGCGACGCCCGCACTTGGACAGCTCCATCCTGAGTGCGGCCTCGGACTCCTGGAGTTGTCGGATTTGCCGCCGGTCGGCATCGCTCACTGCCCGGCTGACGCCCCCGGCTAGCTCGTCCCGCAGCTCGGCCTCAACGCACTGCGCCTCCAGGTTCATCTGGGTGAGCTGCGGGACGGCAAGAAGCGACATGCAGCGCCGCGCCGGGTAAACAGGTCTGGAGTCTAGTGCTCCTGCTAGGGTCTCCCTTGGTGCTGAACAGGTCTGGAGACTAGCGCTCCTGCGAGGGTCTCCCTTCGTGGTGAACAGGTCTGGAGTCTAGCACTGCTGCTAGGGTCTCTCTTGGTAAAGACTATTAACACCTTTTTGCCAGTGTACAGATAATGTAAAACATATACAAGGTTTTACCTTCTCCGGCAATGAGACAAGTGTTAAGACATTAAAAATACCAAACGGACAGCTTTTTGCAAAGAGTCCAGTTTGCAAGAAGGCACATGTGCTTGTGGCAAAAAATGCTCTAATAATATATGCATTGTCCTTGAAACTGATTGGCCCACACCAGAGACAGCTCTCTTTATAGTCTAATCTCTCCATTGTCAGACCCAGTCTCACCAGTATCAGAGACCGGAGACAGCTCTCTGTATGTCCCGGTCTCAGCGTTGTTAGGGGATCGCGATGCGGGATGGCAAACCTGCGCAAACTTCTCCTCCAGCTGTTGGTTGCGGTCGTGGGCGCGCGCCAGGGCTCCCTCGGCGTGCCGCTGCATGTGCAGAGCATGCTCTGCGCGCTGGCGCTCGTTAAGCTCCCGCATCTCCAGCGTGGTGAGCCGGCGCGACACCGACTCAGCGTCCCCGGCGCCAGTGCCAGTGGCCGAGCTGCCGAGGGCTTTGCGACGCGGAAGGGGAGGGGTCCGTCGGGATGACGCGTGGGTCCCGGGACAAGAAACACTGAGATTATTTCAAGTGTGCGATGGTGGCGATAGTGGTTATAGCAGCGACGGTGGTGATGGTGGTGGTGATGGTGGTGACGATGGTGGTCAAGGCCTATGATACCAAGGCTGTGGGTTGTTCTGTGTGCTTTCGGAGTCCCTGACTCTTTGCTCACAATCATTAAGGACCTTCAAGATAATAATAATAATAGCATTTATAGAGCGCCTTTCACCCGAAGGTCACAAAGATGGTAGGTGAGCCCGGGTGAAGCTACGAGGTCGGGAGTCGGAGCCATTCCCTGTTCACCTTGGGGTGCGACAGGGATGTCCTCTGGCTCCCACATTATTTAACAGATTTTTTGACCACGTAGTTCGAGAAGCTTTCCATGGCTGTATTGGTGGAATCTCCATCTGGTACAGATACAATGGGAGGCTGATCGATGCCCGGGTATGGTGGAGGGATAGCTCTCTATTGGCCAACCATCAAATGTATGCCGATGATTTGGTAATTGCTACTCACTCCGAGGAGGAGTTGGGGGCTCTGCTGCTGAACCTTGAGCGTGCCACAACGCGGTGGGTCCTTACCATCAGCCCCACCAAGACTAAGCACCTGCCTGGGTATTTTAAAACACCGGACACTCGACCATCCCAGCTATCCATGAGTGATGGGGTAGCTGTGGAGAGAGTGGAAAAGTTCCCATATCTATCCGATGCCCTTGTGCAGCGCTTTGCGACCCTCGGGTGAAAGGCGCTCTATAAAATGCTATTATTATTATTATCTAGACAGTGTGCTCATGGCTGGCTCCGGTTTAACAGCGGAGGTCTCACTCCGAATCAGTCGAGCGGCATTATCATTCCATCGGCTGCGTAACGCTGTGTGGAAGCTACCCGGCCTGTCGCTCCGCACGAAGCTCCGGGTCTTCTCAGCCGTGGTCATGCCGTCTCTTCTCTATGCCAGCGAAACGTCGACACCCCTGGTGGAACATCTACGCCGTTTGGAAACTTTCTGGCTCGCCTGCCTACGGTCCATCCTGGGTTTAACCAGGCTGGATTGTGTGAGGAGCTCACAAATATTAGAAAGATCTGGACAAAGTCCCATTTATGAGCTCCTCAGGCAGGCGAGGCTCAGGTGGCTGGGCCATGTAGCCTGCATGCCCAGCCACCGCATGGCCAAGCAACTACTGTTTGGCCGAATAGATGGGGCTAAATGGGAACAGCACGGGCTAGAGAAGAGATTGACTGATGCGGCACAGGAGGACCTGGAGCTGGGTGAACTTGCTGAAAACTGGTACCAGCGGTGTCAAGATCGACCTCTGTGGAGGAGGTTCGTAAAGGACGCTACTGGGCAGTTGGAGGCAGTCGCCCTCCAGCAACAACGGAGGGCGGAGGAGCGACGCTCACAACAGCGAGCCGAGCGCCGAGCGGCCAAAGCACAGCAAATTGGCACAGTAGGGAGCTCAGGTGGTGCATCTGCCAGTCATCTCGGTCAGGCAACCCATGACACCTGGGTCTGTCCTGTGACCTCCTGTCGACAAGCCTTCGACACTTCACGTGGTCTAAAGGTGCATATGGCCTGGCACAGGCGCCGTGGTGACGTCACCGCCACTTAGTGGAGAATGGCGGTTGTTGTTGTTGATGGTGGTGACGGTGGTGGTAGTGGTGACGGTGGTGAAGCTGGTGATGATGGTGGAGACGGTGGTGGTGACGATGATTACACGTTGCGGTATGTGCTTACCGTGTTCTGCGAATTGCACGTTCGCCTGCTCCAGAGTGTGAAGTTGCTCTTTGCAGATCTCCAGCTCCTTGCTCACCAGCGTGACCTCACCTCGCAGTGCCGTGTTCTCCTCCTGCACACGCACAGACGGATCCCGGGATGTTTCTGCCGCAAGTCACACAATGGCGTATAGCCAATGCTGTACGCTAGTCATCGGCCAAACATTTAAATTGTGATTGCGCTCGGCCCGGCCAAGTTTCAACCACCCTTTGATCAATTTGTCCAGGTTTTCAATACGTTAAGTCGCAAATAACAACACAACTTTGTACGAACGTTTTGTTGATAGCGAGTCATCCTTACGAGTGTTACAGTGGTGCCCGGTTACAGACAGACAAATGTAAGAAAGACAGGACAGATAGACAGACAGAGGGAGGGACGGGCAGACAGATAAGTAGATGGACGGACAGACATGCAGACGGACAGATATAATGCATGACTGTGGGAGGAAACCGGAGTGCCCGGCGAAAACCCACGCAGACACGGGGAGAGAGCATGCAAACTCCGCACAGAAAGGCGGCACCCGAGCTGGGATTCGAACCTGGGTCCTTCTTGCTGTGAGGCGGCAGCACTACTCACCGCTACGCCACCGTGCCGCCCAGACGTTGTTTACAATAATTTTTTGTAATTTATTTTTATTTCAATCAAAAAAATCGACTACAATTTAAAAACCGCGTTGTAACCAATCGGAGCTATGCGGGACAGCGTTACGTGGGATCTGACTGTATCCGCAGCCCATGTGTGTACAGATTGTCGCGACACAGCCTGACGACGGAACCGTGACTGAGCGCTCCTCCAGCCTGATAGGACCTTGACGTGCTCCACGCCAGATGCTCGCTGCGCCAGAATGTTGTCCCTCTGCAGGAGGTCGCGGTATTTGGCTGTGAGCTCGTTGTAGCGCTGGGTTGCGGCCTCCAGCTCCGACGCCGGCACGCTGTCCGCCAGGGCCTTCTGCAGCGCCGCGATCTTGTAACTGGCCATGTCCTGCACACGGGCACCGGCCACATGGATCTCACCCGTCACACTAACATGCTGCAGTGAACTGGAGTCTAGCACTCCTGCTAGGGTCTCCCTTGGTGAACAGGTCTGCAGTCTAATAATAATAATAGCATTTATAGAGCGCCTTTCACCCGAGGGCCACAAAGCGCTGCACAAGGCTGTGAAGAGAACGGCATGTCAATAACATCAAGACAGATAAACTGAGTCTAGCAATAACGATAAATTATAGGACATAGGTCATAAAGCCAGCAGAAAAATTATAATAATAATAATAATAGCATCTACAGAACGCCTTCCACCCGAGAGTCACAAAACGCTGCACAGGGCCGCGGAGAGAACGACACAACTAAACATTAGCACGAAAAATTAAATATAAAGACGACAACAAAAATTAACTGGGTAAGTAAACAGCACTCACGATCAGGCGATCGTGAGAGCTGCTCAGACTAAAGTCACGTCACGCGTTCCCCCACTGATTTTAGCAAGCGACGCCGGACGACGACCCCCCGCACCTTGTAGCGTTGCAAGTAGCCAATCCTCTGCGCCACCGCGGCTTCCATGCCCGACACCTCCGCGTGGAGCCTGGCGTTGTCCCTGCTCGCGTGGCGCGCGGCCTCTACCAGCGCAGCATGGCGCCGCTCCAGTGCCAGCCCGCTCACGCGCAGCACCGTCAAGCGCCGGCTCATGTCCGACTGCTTCTGCTTCACCCCTTCGCCGCTCAGCTTCAACACTTCCAGCAGGTTCTGGGTTTGTCATTGGAGAGAGAGCGGGGATTTCAACGAGGCCGACAGAACGGGACGATACGAGACAAGTGAAAAGGTGGTAGGGCTGGCGAGGAGCTAACGTCCGCGCTGTCAGCAACTCTTGGTTAACACTTCTTCTTTTTTGCGATTCTTTGAAGCGCGATGATTAAATTACAGTTTCCCAGGCTATAAAGAGAGTTGTCTCTGATGTCTAACACTGGTGAGACTGGGTCTAACACTGGTGAGAATGGGTCTGACACTGCTGAGACTCGGCTATAAAAAGAGCTGTCTCTGGTGTGGGCCAATCAGTTTCAAGGACAATGCATATATTATCATAGCATTTTGTTTGCATGTTTTTGCCACAGGCATGTGTGGCTTCTTGCAAACGTGACCCTTTGCAAAAAAGGTGTCCATTCGGTGTTTTTAAGATCTAAACACTTGTCTCATTGCCAAAAAAGGTAAAACCTTGTATATTTTTTACAGCAACTGTACACTGGCAAAAGGTACTCACAGTCAGGACACCTTCAACATTAAATGTACAATTCGCGACGAACAGAGAGAGAGAGGACAAACGCTCAGTGACATGGCTATCCCGAAAGAGCAGCTATTGGCAGCGATTCTCAAAGTCACGACCGCTGCACCCTGCAGCCCATCACACCCTCCTTACGTTGTACTCCTGGACACAGACGGACTTTTCTTGGAGCTTCTCCTCCAGGGACGCCTTCTCCCTCTCGAGTCGCTCCCTCTCCTTCTGCCACTCCTCCTGCTCGCTGCACGGACGGGGAACGCGACACTAGCCGATGACGTGGCCGTCTGAGTGGTGCGGCGGCATGGTGAGTGGCGCTGCCGCCTCACAGCGAGGAAATCGCTGGTTCCATGCAGGTTTGTCACGGCTCCATTCACGATGGTTGCTCTTCAGAGTTGTTCTTTCGGGATAGCCGCGTCACTGAGAGCTCTCCCTCTCTCTTTAAGTTCTCTGGTTTGCTCCCACTAATTAAAAAAAACACTTATTAATGAA
>JAZEWU010000016.1:8647984-8669901 GCA_036362915.1 Geotria australis
CCCGTGGGCTCCCACCCAATTCCACCCCTGGTCCTTCCTCACCTATCCTCAGGTAGCCATCATCCGTGAACTGGAGGCCAGGGATCTTGTCCTTGATGTCCTGCAGGGCCTCGCGGCCGGTCTCCTTCCCCTGCGCCATCGCAGTCCCGCTCGCGTCAACAACAAGAACCACCTTTCGCCCACTAAGTGGCGGTAACGTCACCACGGCACCTGTGCCAGGCCAGGTGCACCTTGGGGCCACGCAAAGTGTCGAAGGCTCGCTGACAGGACGTCACGGAACAGACCCAGGTGCCGTTGGCTCACGTCAGCCACTCGCAGCACAGACGCCACACCTTGCCCTGCTGACGATGAACTAGGGCCCACGTCTCCCGGTGGCTCCTTGCCAAGAAAACAACTGGCTGTTCACCAGCATCGATTTAAGCAAGCCCGAGTCAACGAAGGCGGCACTGACATTTGAAACCGACCGAGAGTTTGAACCTACATCAAACCAATACAAATAGCCTGACTCGGCTGAGGCGCCACTGAATGGCAAAATCGGTCAAGAGCTTTGCTTGGGTGTATACCGATGCTGCCGATAATTGTACACTCCCAGAAGTCCGTGTGTGGCACTTTTAGAGAGTGTCACGTTTGCAAAAAACACACATGCTTGTGTCAAAACGGGCAAACAAAATGCTTTTATACTAGGACACGAAGAAAACCTTCCCAGGTGTGGGCGATCAGTTTCAAGGACAATGCATACATTGTACTGATGTAGGTTTTCACGGCTCCATTCATGACGGTTGTTCTTCAGAGCTGTTCTTTCGGGATAGCCGTGTACGAGCGATCTCCATCTCTCCCTCGCGACGTTTCGCTTCCCACGTTAGAAGCGAGTTGTCGCGAGGGAGAGAGGGAGATCGCTCGACACGGCTATCTCGAAAGAACAGCTCTGAAGAGCAACCATCAATGCATACATTTTCAAAGCAGTTTGTTTGCATGTTTGCAACAAGCAACATCTCTTTTTTTGCAAACGTGACACTTTGTGAAAGGTGTCTATTTGATGTTTAAAGATCTTAACACTTGTATTATTGCCAGAAAGGGGAAAACCTTTTCTCTTTTTATATGGGGGAGGGCGGCATGGTGGTGCGGCGAGTAACGCTGTTGCCTCACAGCAAGCAGCTTCAGGGTTCGTACCCCGGCTCGGGTGCCTTTCCGTGCGGAGTTTGCATGTTATCCCCGTGTCCGCGTGGGTTTTCGCCGGGCACACCGGTTTCCTCCCACAGTCCACAGACATGCTGCCGCTTAAGTTAATCGGCCTGTGGATTAAATTGCCCCCGGTGCTCTGTGATGGACTTGCGTCCCATCCTAGGTGTAGCCCTGCCTTGAGCCCTGTGTCTGCCGGGATAGGCTCTGGCTCACGCAACCGTGTACAGGATTAATCGGTTTCTGACAATTAATGGATGGATGTTTGTGTTTTTGTGCGGGCGGTGCGAGTGTTTTTGCGTGGTCGTAGCGAGTGGTGGGGCAGTCGGCGCACCTGGGCGAGCAGCACCTCCACCGTGGCGTTGTGCAGCTTATCTCCTGGGTGCTCGATGTTCCCGCTCCTGAACAGATACCTGCTCACAGGGGGACACACCAGGGGACACACGGGGCTCCGCGTCATCCGCCACCACAGCCAAACGGTGGCATCGCCATATAATCAATCGTCATGTCCCACAGAGCGGCGTCCATCCATCCATACGTTTTCTAAACCGCTTGTCCTGGTGAGGGTCGTGGCGGCAGCATCCAAGGAGGGTGGACCAGACATCCCTTTCCTCTGCAACAGATTCCAGCTCTTCCTTAGGGATACCCAGGCGTTCCCTGGCTAGATATAACCCCTCCAGCGTGTCCTGGGTCGGCCTCTAGGTCTCCGCCCAGTGGGCCGTGCCTGATAGACTTCCCGGGGGAGCCTCCCAGGGGGCATCCTTACCAGATGCCCGAACCACCTCGCCTGGCTCCTCTCAAAATTGCCGAGACGCGAGACTTACCGGCCTATCTGCTCGGGCTGGCTGAACTTGAAGAGCACGAAGTCCCCGGCGACGGGCGTGAGGGCCCAGAAGAAGTCGAGGCCCTGGTAGGCCTTGTCGAGCGTGTGGTGCTGGTACACCTTGAGGCTGGTGCTGACCTCCGCGCCCGGGTTCGGGTACGACTTGTGGAGCTGAGGCTTCCCAAAGTCGCGGTCCTGCGCCGGGAGGCCGGGGCAAGCGGGTAAAGGTGAAGCCGCGCGGTCGCCCGCCGCCGGGGCTGCCGCTGGCCGGATGGCGCCGCGCTACGCTCCGTGGCCTACGCCGCCCGCCTTTACCGACCCGCACTGAGCGGCGAGCGTGGTGAAGTCAAATAATCGCACGGCGTGTGGAGGCCTTCGACCAGCAGTGGATTGACGAGAGGCAGAGAACGCCCTTTATGATAACGCCACGGAACGCGTTGCTGTAAGCAGACGATACACATCCCATCGGCCGCATAAACTTCTGGGTGTGCAGAACTTCAGCAGCACTGATTCAACACAAGCAAAACTCTGGACAGCTTTTCACATTCAGTCTCTTGCTTGAACCGATGCTGGTGAAGTGTCAGATATTTATACGACAGGGCCTTCGCCAATGTATCGACGTAGGTTTCCCCGGATCGATGTACGAGATTCGCCCTTAGATGCTCTGTTGGGCTTGCCGAGGCGAGCGCATTATGTTTTGCTTTGTCGCGTGGCACGGGAGAGGGGCAGGCGAGCCGGCTGGTGGACTCACCGTGAGCTTCTGCACCTTGCCGGCCAGCGACGAATGGTGGCCCACGTGCTGGAACAGCGACGGCTTGAAGCGCAGACGCAGGTTTCCCTTCTGCCGCTGGCAGTGTTTCTGTGGGGCACGCAGACCGGCCACACCGCCAGCAGGCCCCGGCGCGTGAACCCACGAGCCCACTGGCCTACGAGCCCAGCTCACGGGACGAGCCGGCCGATCCGTAACGCTACCAGCCAATGAGCAGAGTCGGTTGTTTGGTACCACCTGGGGTGGTAAATGCTCCTAGTGTCCAGCGTAGGCAGTGTCCACCAGAGGCAGTAGACTCAGCATTCACACCATCGGTTTCTTATAATAATATAACGCGCGGCACGTATTCATTCAATGTCGAAGGTATTCTTTCGAAGAGCGATCGACTCAGGCGTAGCGAGGAAGCCGCAGAGAGGCAGAGAAGGCAGCCAGGCGGTTTTCCGGCCCCAACATATTGCCACACACTCCGTCCTTTGTATTTTTATGTTATTGGCCAATTAATTAATGAGTGGTTTTTTTTTATTTCTCACATTTCTTACGTGTTGCCAACTGATGTTCTCCATCAGGCGCTCCACGCTAAACTTCCCGTGACGACACAGCTCCCGTAGACACCGTGCTGTCACCGTGCACACGGGTCGTCTAGATGCCGACAGACGACGCTCCGGGGGGATCAGTGGCACCCGGGGTGGCACCCGGGGTGGCACTCATCCCCCTGGCACCCTGGGTGGCACCCGGAAGAGACGTTGGGGCCCCTGGCTCTGGACCCCTCCCCAGCTCAGATACAGTGATGGTGATAAAATCCTGCACGTGATCTCTTGCTGCCCCCACGTGGTCATACTTGGTACAGCAATGACGCTGCTCGTCAAACATTCATGTGACCGGTTGCTTTTGCTCTGAGTTGTTCCGCGGTGCCTCTCTTTACACAGTCAGTCCGTTCCAGAACACGTATCGTCATGTGAAACCATCGTTGAAGTGAGACCAATAAACAATGGTCTCACAAAACAATGCACCAATAATACTGTGCATTGCTTTGTGGTAACACGTATCTTGGAAGTTGAGCTGTAAACACTAAAAAGTGCTGCTATTGGCTGAGAAGCTACCCAAGCGGCATACGTTTGCATCGTCGATTGGCTGCTCACGCGCAGCCATATCGGGGATAACATGCAAACTCCACACGGAAAGGCACCCGAGCCGGGATTCTAATCCGCGACCTTCTTGCTGTGAAGCTGCAGCACTACTCACCGCGCCACCATGCCGCCCTCAATAAAAATATAAAAATCACAAAAATAACACAACGAACCACAAAAACACAGAATAAACATTTACACACAGCATTGCAGGAGACATACGTGACCAAATAAATAAAAAAGGACAAAGGAGTAGAAACAGTTAAACATCGCAGAACAGGGGATAAAAACGCACAGACAGGGCCACGTGTGACGTCAGGCATCGAGCCCGCGGGCGCTCGTCGCCGTGTGGCGCCTGCGTCCCCAGCGTGCCGCCCCCGTGGCCCGGCGCACGGCGCCACTCACCGCATCCTTCTCGGGGTTGCACACCTTGACCCAGAGGATGTGGTCGAGCAGCCAGTCGATGGGCTTGTCCCTGTAGAACATCAGGATGAACTCCACCAGCATGTTCACGTCCGACGACTTGAACAGCTTCCCTGACGGGGGGAGGGGGAGGGAGAATAAGAGTGGTATAATAATACAATGTAACACGAAGACTTTCGTGACCAGTGTTAGCCATAGTATATCTATTTTTACGGGTTAGGTCACGTAAAAAATAAGTGTCGTAAACCCGCCTCCACCCGACACAGCACCCCACGCCACGATCGTGGCGTGGGGTGCAGCCCTTAATCCTATCCGCGCCTCTCACCGATGAACCCCAGCTGTGAGAACTCCAGGATCATCCAGTCCTCCAGCGACTGCTGCTCAGCAAACTTCTTTATGAGGCTGAAGTAGTTGGGCCGGGCCATGATGTCATCCTCCAGCTGTAGATAGAGCAAGGCCACGCGAAAAGGTCACCGAGTGCCGCCGCGTCACGTACCAACCGGCAAATTCCAAGAATCCCTCAACGAGGACGACCCACGGCGATCGCAATCATCGCCGCCGCCAGGGAGACAAATGCGGACGGAGAGCTGCCACTGGGGGTGCCCGAATGTGATGATGCGAGCGGGCTTATCGTGCGTGAAGCGCCGTGCGCGGGCGATTCCCGTGCCGCGCTCCCCCGTGGCGGCGACCTGCAGGTAGTAGCGTCCGCGGGACTGCGCGTACATCATGAGGTAGCAGTAGTCCAGGTTCTGCTTGGTTCTCCACCTGCGGGCAAGCACGGAGACCGGAGCGCACGCGGCCCGGGACAATCAGCGAACAACACAGGAGAAAGGAGAAACGCGCGCCACGGCAATCCCGAAAGAGCGACCCTCGACAGCAATTCTCGTACGTCGAGCCGTGACAAACCTATATTTTCGTTGAGAGTAACGCTACGCACGACTTCCGTTCGCGCTCGCTAACGGACAGATACCGAGGCGGGTCGATTTCCGCCTCGGGCAAGACCATTCTTTCTGTGAGGAGGCGCTGATGTTACCCCCGCGTAGCCGCCCTGCCGTAACGGTGACCGCGAGTTCCCCGTGGCCCTGAGGGCGGTGCGGAGTCCTACTTGACTCTCTCCAGGGAGTCGCCGAAGGTCTCTCTCAGGTTGCCGAGATCGGGGTAGTAGCTGGGTGACGGAGACACGACCTCCAAGAGCCCCGAGCTGATATCGTCCGCAAACCTGGCGGCCGGGCACACGAGCAATCATCACGCGGCCGCGGCGGCGGCGGCGGCCGGAGCGCGGTTTGTGCGTACGTCGTTACGGAGAGCACGCCGACGCCGATTTGATTTCCGCTCGCTCGCGACCGACATTGTTGCCGGATATATTGCACCGGTTTAGGGCATACCCGAGGTTGCCTCAGCTTAAATGAGTGCCTGGTGCGGTGTAAAAAACCGGGGAGATAAAGGCGGCCGGGCGTGGTTCCAGCCACACTGCACCCTCCAAATGTAATAATAATAGTACAATTTTATAACGCGTGCAAATTCCACGCCTCGTCATGGACGAGAAACAGACACGGAGGCGTAGCGAGGAAACCGCAGAGAGGGGAGGAGTCAGCCAGGCGGTCAGCCGGCGCCAACACGCCAAACACTGCTTCCTATATAGTATGATGTTAACGGCCAATTAATCAATAAGTGTTTTTTTTAGTTGTGGGTGGAAACGGGAGAACCCGGAGGAAATCCACGCAGAACAGGGGGAGAGAAACACACAAACTCCACACAGAAAGGCACCCCGGGCGGGAATCGAACCGCCTCGGGCAGGATTTTATTTCTGTGAGGCGCAGATGTTACCGGTGCGTAGACACCCTGGCCTTCGTCGGTGCTCGCTAACAGCACTTTGCCCATCGGCTCGTGTGGGCTATACAGGAGGACCTTTGTCTTGGTACATCAGCTGACCACGGACAACACGAAATTAACCCAAGTTCTCACCCAGCCTTGAGCTCCTCCACGATCTGGCTCACGTGCTCAACGCTGGTCTGCGGACGAAAGCGATTGTCAAACAGCGGCACGACTGCAGCGAACACCCGTCTACAGCGACCACACAGCGGTATGACGGCATTGTTATCCGTAGTATATATTTTTTTATTATGAGTTAGGTCACGTGTTGTAAACCCACCCGATACAGCCAATTAGTAAGGGTTGTCACGTGAACAAAACGTGCCAATTCGTTACAACTTCAGCATCACACCACTATGTTGGAGAGCGAACCCACAACATTTACGAAGGTGCGACGTTTCGCTGATAGTTGCAATCAGCTTCGTCAGGAACACAAATGTTCTGGCGAGAACCACCGCTTGAGCTTCCCCGGGCCCTCGATAAATAGAGCTACGCTACGGCGAAGAGCATCTCTGCGGTTTAATCGGCGCGGTCGGGGCCGAGACCCGGCGTGAAAGCGCGGGTTCGGAGCGGCGCCGGCGTGGCGTCGCTCACCTCCCCGATGAACACCACGATGATGCAGTCGTCCCTCTCGCTGGGCGACAGCTCGTGGATGAGCGAGTTCAGCGTGTCGATCAGGTAGCTCTGCACCTTCCGTTTCACCGTGGGCACGCCCAGCACCATGGACACTGTCAGCAATAACAAACATCGGAGGTTATAGGTTATTTATTTACCGGGCAAAGGCGCGCCAAGTACAGTGACTCTCTCTCGCTCAGGCGGGTCCGGCTACATTGGGTTTTCGTTTGACGGCACGGTGGCAATGCGGTGAGTAGCGCTGCCGCCTCACAGCAAGAAGTGCCCGGTTTCGAATCCCGGCTCGGGTGCCTTTGTGTGTGGAGTTTGCATGTTCTCCCCGTGTCCGCGTGGGTTTTTGCCGGGCACTCCATTGTCAGAAACCGCTTAATCATTTTTGTCAATTCGCGCGTTTGTTGTGTCAATGCAGGAATCCCAGAAAGCGCTTGCAAGCTCACCGGGTACTTATCTGATGTAGTAATAAGCATCTATCAATAATAATAATAATAAACAGTGCCGGGTTACAGGCCCCGCGTACGGCCACGGTCTGTCCGCACGGGCGCTGACGAGGCCCGGCGGCGACGCGATCGTCGCGATCGCCGCTCGTCGCAACATCGAGGGTCTCCTTCCGCTCGGCCGCGAGACGTTCCGCGTTCGGCATCGGCCGAACGCCCCGACGCAGACAGGTTACCCGCGAACGACTCAACCGGGGTGACGCCGAGCGACGTCCCCCTTCGCCGCCAAAACAACCGCGCGGAGCCCTCCCGCTAAGGAGTCTCGGGACCCGGCGGGGCTCCGCGGCTCGGGCGCGCGAGCCGCTCACCGCCGGTGCGGCTGGCGCTGGCGTGCACCAGCGGCTGCAGGCCGTGGGGCTGGCTGCGCAGGTGAGGCAGGTAGTGGTGGATGCTGGGCACGTGCAGGCCACCGTGCAGAGTCAGCTGCCTCAGCAGGCGATGCGTCTCGTCTGCTCACACACACACACACGCGGATCCCCGTCTCGTGTGCACACACACACACACACACCCCACCCCGTCTCGTGTGCACGCACGCGCACGCACACACACACACACGCACGCATCCCCGTCTCATGTGCAATGCCCGGGTGCCCGGCTGAGCGATGCCAAGTGAGCGATTCCTGCGTGAGCGATGCCGGGGTGAGCGGTGCCGGGCGAGCGTGCCGAGTGGGAGGGGGGGGGGTGCGGCGGCCGTACTGGACAGGGCCGCCCACGAGTCGTTGTCGAGCGCCGTCTTGCTGTAGACGGCGCGGTAGACGTGCGCCAGGATGCGGTGCAGGTCCTCCGATCGCTCCACGCTCAGCCGCTCGGCCGCCTGCAGGCGCTCGTGCAGCAGACGCATCTCCCGCAGCGGCGACCCATCCTGCAGACCTGCGGCCGCGAGGAGGATGAGATGTCTTATTATTGAAGCAAAAAAATACCCGGTGAGTTCGCGAGCATCTTTACGGGATTCCTGCGGCGTTCGCCCCGTCGCGCCGGGGCTCCGCCGGAATTACACGTCGCCTCGGACGCCGTTCTGCGTGGAGTTTGTACGTTTCCGCGCCCCTCCCCCCCCCTCCCCGTTGTGCGAGGGTTTCCTCCTGGTGCTCAGGTTTACTTCCACGGCTAAAATAATGCCAAAGAATATCGGTGCTCAATAATTAGCTGCAAATTATTAAAATAAGATCACGCACAACAGCAAAATCGCCCCCTACTGTCAGAACTTGGCAGCAGCCTCCTGAGCGTGAGCTGAGACCCGAGTGAGACTTGGACGCAGCATGTTGATCGTCAGACAGTGTGCGTCAGTCACTGTATACGTTAAAGAAGTTAATGGTTGGAGAATTACGACTCAAAACCTAACACTAGGCTTCCTCCGAGCTATAAGTAATGATTGGTCATCTCTGGAAACTGTAATTTAACCATCGCGCTTCGAAGAATCGCAAAGAAGAAGATCTCTGGATAAATCTAAAAGGTGCTATTTACAGCCCTGAGTCAGCGGCGGAATTTCCACATTCCTATAACAACCAGCTGACCCTCTCCGGCTCAGCGGGCCCCCCATAGTTGTGCTCATCTTATTGAGCCACCGCCGGTTCGACCCTGAGTCACCTGAGTCACCTGGCCGGTACACTCCCCCAGGGATGGACAGTTGGACGGCGATGCCTATAGCCCAATACAATGGGGCCACGTGTCATTGGTTCCTGTGTTATTCGCAGAGGATACAGTCTAGCTTGAGGTAGAGGGACCAGATTTAGCTAGCCAGCATGTTGAACAAATCTGACACTCTTAACAAAGTGCAAGTTCCTCTTCCAACTCAGCTTCCTGAAACGAATGATGACAATCATTGCCACATCTGACACTTGCACGCGTGACAATTTCATGTGTCTGGCTGTCAGACGGCGGCGGGTTTCACGACATAAAATTGATCGTCACTGCGAGGCAGAGCCCGAGAATAATCTATCAGCCCTAGCCGTCTGCTGCTGTAAAGTGCTGGGAGGAAACAGGAATACCCAGAGGAAATCCATGCAGAACAGGGGCAGAGATCCCCCGTGTAGCCTTAACAGACTGCAGGGTCAAGTGCCGTTAGCGGGCACCTAGGAAGGTCAACACGAC
Organism: Geotria australis; assembly: GCA_036362915.1. Lineage (NCBI taxonomy): Eukaryota > Metazoa > Chordata > Hyperoartia > Petromyzontiformes > Geotriidae > Geotria > Geotria australis. The sequence goes on from JAZEWU010000016.1 coordinate 8,657,393, forward strand.
ACACGAGGAGGTGGGTGACCAGCACCACGCACGGCCGCCTTTGTCTCCCTAGTGGCAATGTTTACACACCGCACTAGGTACCCATTTGAGGCTGAGTCAACCTAGGGGAGGCCCAGGACCGTTTCACAAAATCGTCACTGGTGTTGGTCGTGAGAGGGATTCCAACTCGGGTCGCCATGTTTGTAGCCCAGCGCGCTAACCAATGGGCCACTGCTCCCCACAGAACAGTGGCAGAACATACAATACGCACACACAGAAAGGTGTCCGAGTTAAACATCAAAACCGGGGCCCTAATTACTGTGAGGAATGATAGTGACAACAGCCCCACTGCCCTGTGGCTAAAACTGTACCGAAAACACGAGGCACAAGCGGCTGCTGGCCTGGTTTCTAAAGGGCACTGGTGGTCAGGTGTGACAACCGCTGCCACCGACTCGTTACGGCCACTCCCATCTCCTTCCCAGAGCTCAACAGAGCTCCTCCTGTGAGCTCTACTTGGAGAATCATTAAAAATGCACACCGGCAGGCAATTATGAGCATTAGACGTAATAGCACATTGCAAAACCACCGCGATCAAGCTCTAATTACCGCGGCCCGCAAACGACCGCAGCGGGACGTGGCGGTGGGCCCTAATTGACGCGACTGGACCGTGAGCGGCCCTGCGCCCACGCCGACACAATTATCGCGACACACACGCTCTCGTTAGGTGGCGGCGACCGCGCGTTCGCGAGCGCCCACAAGAGCAGACACAAGCTCCAGGTTATGTGGCACTGCACGTGACGCTGCCGAACGTCTAGAGGGGGCCTGACAAGCCTCAACATGGCCCAAGCTGAACCACACATTGCTACACCGACATTCTTGAACCACACAGAGTTTATCCAAACAAAAACGCACGTGCTGATAAGAAAATCCATATTTTTTATTTGTAAAGTTGCCGACTCTGTGATGGTATGGTTGTCTTTGCTCTGATGTCTATCAGGTTGTCTCGGCTCTCATTTCCATTTGGTTGTTTTTGACCTAATTTATTTTTGCTGTATTGCTGCACTTGCTTTTACGCGACCTCTCTCGAGTTAGCTAGTTATACAAAACCAACTCGAAACTTGAATTTACAACCGTGATCACTGTAGGCCAATAATCAATGCACATTTGAAATGAATAATCCTAATCTCATTGCAGGTGCCGGCTGGCTGGATATTTGCAAGATCGCGGGGGCAGGCAGTCAGTGGCTTGTGGAGACCTTCATCCAACTGGGATCCACGCATTTTAAAATCAAACCGCTTGCTCCATACGTGTATTACAAAGCACAAATAACCACGCTTCACTTACACGAACATGGACTCAAACCCCCAACGAATGTATACCATAATAACCGTGATCGACACGCATGCCAAATGTCCCATGTTCATCTCAATTAGAATTAAAATGTTTGTGATTGCAAACATTGATATGTTCGTTTTCTTTACGTGCATTAAGCGCATTATAATGTATTCCCATCGCGATGTTGAACTGTTTTAACAACTTGGTATTTTTATTTAACTTGTGATTTTTATATTTTCTTTATTTTTGTCAATTCGCGTGTTTATTGTGTCACATGATTCCCGCAAAGAGCTTGCACGCTCACTGGGTATTTTCTGCTGTAATAAACCGTTTAATCCTTACATAGTTGAGGTGAGCCAGAGCCTATCCCGGCAGACACAGGGCGCAAGGCAGAGCTATACCCAGAATGGGACGCCCGTCCATCAAAGGGCACTTTAGTCCGCGGGTCAATTAACCTTTGAAGCAGCAGCGGCTACATCATGTCTTTGGAATGTGGGACGAAACCGGAGTGCCCGGCGAAAACCCACGCGGACACGGGGAGAACATACAAGCTGCACACAGAAAGGCACCCGAGCAGGGATTCGAACCCGCCACCGTGCCGCCACAATAATAAACATCTATCTATCGGCACACATTTAAAACATGCGAGTAACGTGGATGATCCCAGCTGGGATCTCACACACCACGGGAGGGGGGTGGCTTTAACAGGATTAACGAGGCTCATCTCGCAGCCTTGTGACACCAAGTCCAGAGTCCCGCCACCAACTTAACTCAGCTCGCTCTCTCTCCCCTCAATGATTGATTACTCTACCCACGTCTCAGATGTATCAGACTGTATAGTGTAACGCGTGCTGTATACAGCAGTGTGCGCAGTGTGTACACGTGTGCTGGTGTTGTTTACGACACTCGCGCGGCGTGTACTATGGTGTTTAGATGACGCCAGTGTGTAGCTCTGGCACCGTAGTGTGTACACTGGCGCGGCGTGTGTAATACGGTGGCGTGATCTGGGAAAGTGTGCTGTAGTGAGTCTACTATAGTGAGTTTGGAGTACCGTGGGTGTGGGCCGGGGTGTGAACTGTGCCGGGTGGGGTGTGACGGGCGGGGGTTGTCGCGTCAACTCCAGCGGGTGTATACTGTCGTGAGTGCGGACTGTAGACTGTAGTGAGTGCGGACTGTCGTGAGTGCAGTACCGAGTGACGCGGACTTCAAGGCCAGGATCCAGAAGTAGGAGACGGTAGCGCACACGAGCAGCACGGCCAGTGTGCAGTGCCTCCGCCTCATCTCATCGCGGCGACACAGGTCCCTCTCCCCGGGCTCCCGATCCCGCTCTCGGGGTCCGATCCCTCTCTAGGGGCCCAGATCCCTCTCTAGGCCCCCAAAACCCTTCTCTAGGGGTCTCCGATCAACTTCTCCGGCTCCAGATCTCCCGTGACCCCCACCCCCCTCACTACTCTGTCGCGGCCCTGCTCCCTTCTCAAATCCCCTCTCCTATCCTGTCGCTACTCGTCAGGTCCCCGATCGGCCCCCGATCCCCTGCGGCCCCCTCGCTGGGTCAGAGCCCCGCGTCGCTGCCTCTCTTCACGCCGCTGCCCATGGCAGTGTGCAGGGAGACGCGGCGCCTCTCTCTGGACTAGAGGCCTCCTCTCCTTCCCGCTCCCCTCGTTTCCTCTCACGGCGGCCGAGGGAGGACGAGCGGTGAGAGCGGCCGGTCGGTCGGTCACTGCGTGGGGACGCGGGGGGACGTGAGCGGGGGGGGAGGAGGCGGAGGCCGAGAGAGGAGGAGCGAGTGTCGGATGAGTGGCGGCGGCGGCGACGCTGATGCCGCGAAGAGTTGACGGTCACGTGGAGATGATGGCTGTGATGTCAACAACAGCGCTGCCGCCGCCGCCTCCTCACGCGAGGTATCGGAAAGTGAGCGATCGTGAGGAGAGGGCGGCACGGTGGCAATGCGGTGAGCAGCGCTGCCGCCTCACAGCAAGAATCACCCGGGTTCGAAGCCCGGCTCGGGTGCCGCCTTTCTGTGTGGAGTTTGCATGGGTTTTCGCCGGGCACTCCGGATTCCTCCCACAGTCCAAAGACGTGCTGCCGCATACGTGAATTGGCCTGCTGGCTAAATTGCCCCCGGTGCCCTGTGATGGGCTGGCGTCCCATCCTGGGTATAGCTCTGGCGTGCGCCCTGTGGCAGCCGGGATATGCTCCGGCTCACCTCAACCCTGCACACTGCACAAGATTAAGCATTTTCTGACAATAAATGAATAATCTATGTATACAGTCTATAGAAGTCAAGTGTATTGATCACATACACATCAGGTACATGACAGTGAGATCCGCTTTGTTCCCGTTATCTCAACTCTGCAAAACACGTGTGTGCAATAACATACAAGCTTACGCATTAAAAATAAAAACATAAAAAAATTCAAGAATACTATGACATGAGTGCGGTAGGTTAGAAGATTCTCAAAGAAGAAGAAGCCATGGGACAAAACCAGAGAACCCATATACAGCCCACGAAGAACAGGGAGAGAACATACACATAGAAAGGCGCCCGAGTCGGGAATCAAACTCAGAGGTGTCAAGATAAAGCCACGAGAAGTAAATGGGGGAGGTGAGGGGAGCAGGGAGAGAAGGGTGAGAAGAGTCGCTATTTTGGTTCGGGGAGGGAGATGGCGCCCTCTCCTGGCCTGTAAACAGAGCCGCCGAGCACCGACCGAAAACGGTCAGCAACAAACAGCAGTAGTAAAGGTCTGTTTAGGTCATGACCTAAACCCTTAAACATACCTTTACTATGGATAACACTGGTCATGAAAGCCTTCGAGTTAAATTAACAAACAGCAGGTTCTAAACTGTAGGGAGAGACAGAGAGAGAGCACGTTTCTTGAATTGAGCAGAGCGTGTTTATTGTAAGCACTTGAGAAACGAGTCGATGAGCTGCACTGTGGTGAGTGGGAGGGTGAAATTAGTGGGAGAGCGGTGAGTAGCGCTGCCGCCTCACAGCAAGAAGCCCCTGGGTTCGAATCCCGGCTCGGGGGCCTTTCTGTGTGGAGTTTGCATGCTTTCCCCGTGTCCACGTGGGTTTTTTTCCGGGCACTCCGGTTTGCTCCCACAGTCAAAATACATGCCAATGCATAGGGTAATTGTCCTGCGGACTAAATTGCCCCTGGTGCCCTGTGATGGACTGGCGTCTCATCGTGGGTATAGCTCTGCCTTGCGCCCTGTGTCTACCGGGATAGGCTCCGTCTCACCGCGACCCTATACAGGATGAAGCGGTGTCTGACAATGGCTGGATGGTCTTTGTGATTCTGGAGCTCCAGACAAAAATCATTGGCAAATCAGTAGCATGCAATTGCCTGGGTCACGCCATGGTTAAGTCCGCGAGTAGTCGTCCTATGTAGTACGGGCTGGTTCCCGCCATAGCTCTGAGTAATTTCCACCCGTGGCCCACCGCACGCACTGTACGGCCATCGTGTTTTGAATGACGCACATGTCAACAGCAACTCCCACCTCCTCTCTCCAGCGCCTCCCATCCCATCTCCCCACCCCCTCCAGCCATCTCTCAGCTCCACCCATCTCCTCATCACTCCGCTCCTCCCCATCTCGTCTCCGCTCCTCCCATCTCGTCCGTCGGCTCCTCCCATCTCGCCTCAGCTCCTCCCATCTCTTCCGTCGGCTCCTCCCATCTGCTCATGTCGCCCATCTCTCCGCTCCTCCCATCTCATCGCCCCATCTCCCCGCTCCTCCCCTCGGCTGCACGGACAGGGCGGGAAAGGGCGGGAGAAGGCGGGAGAGAGGGCGGAGTGAGGCCGCGGTGCGGGAGGAGCGGAGAGCGTCACAACCAGGACCATGGCGACGCGGAACAGAGCGGTACGGCGTGACAGTGTGTGCGTGTGACGGGAAAGAGTGTGAGACGGAGTGTGTGTGAACTGATGAGAGAGAGAGAGAGTACGTGAGACGGGGAGTGTGCGTGAGACGGGGAGTGTGCGTGAGATGTTGAGAGATTGTGCGTGAGACGAGGAGAGAGTGTGACGGGGAGAGCGTGTGAGGCGGAGTTTACTGGGTTTAGTTTACTGGGTCTCCGTCCACTGTGTCGACTGTGTCTGCATGGTCTCCATGGCCCTGTCTCCTCGCCCCTATATCCCCGTGTCTCCATGACCCCATGTCCCCGCGTCACATTGTCTCCGTGGCTCCATGTGATTATAACATGTGAGTTCTGTGGCCTCTGATCTTCTTCTTCTTTGCGATTCTTCAAAGCACGATGGGCAGCTTCTGGACATCGTTGTCTTTCAGCTTGGCTTCGAAGTGTTTGGTAGAATTCGCAGGCAACACCAAGTATTACCTGACAGGTGTCGCGACGTGAACGCTTCTACCTTGACCCCCGATAACCCACACCTATTACACGGGCCACACAGACAAAGGGGTCACTGTGGAGATCAGGCAAGCGATTGGGACAAGTGCTGTTTGCGGCCACATGTGATGGCCGAGACGGTACACTAGGGGACGCTGTGGCCGCGCCGGTTTACAAAGACAAAGATCCCCCGTGCGCCTTTGTCTCCCCAGTGGCAATGTTTAACACTCATTCGCTCAACCACTCGTTCACGCACTCAACCCACTCACCCATGCGGGCGCCGTGTCTCGGTTAAATTTGCAAAGTTAGCGTTGTTGGTTCACGCTGCGCTCTACGCTACGGCCACAATCTCCGTGGGTCCGATTTCCCGCTTGAGTAGCTGGTGACCGGATCCATCATCGTGGGTCGTGTGGAGGTGATTGGTTTTTGGGAATGCGTGGCACCGGATGGCCCGCCGCTGTGGTGCAGTATCGGTGCTTTCTCACGGAACATCGCTCTCGGCTCAAGAGTTTGTCTCGGCGTCGATGCCCCGAGCCGTTCGCCGGGGACGGCTTGCGGGCCCCGCGCGGCGGTTCGCGAGAGGGTGGGCCGCGCCGGCGGGAGGCTGCGCAGGACGGCGCGCGGCATGGCGCGCACGGCCCTTGTGCTCTGTGCGATGAACCCCAGGGTCGGCCGCGGGCTGACGAGGGGTCGCGCGACCCGACGCCCCCCCCGCCGGGCCGGGCCCTGAGCGAGCTGCTCGCCGTCACGGCCCACTTCCGCTCGCTGCTGGGACCCGTCAAGGCCCACAAGTTTGTGCGCGAGGGCGACGGCCCCGAGTGGACCCTGGTCGGTTCCGGGTTCGAGCTCCTGCGGGCCCTGGGCCCCGCGCGCTCCCCGGCGGGCCAGCTGCTGGAGGCGGCGGCGCGGGGCCAGGCCGTCGGGCACGGCTGCGGCGGCACCAGCGTGGCGGTGCTGGCCGGCGAGTGGGGCCGGGCGCTGGCCCGCTGCGCCGAGGAGAGCGCCGTGCCGCTCCCCGAGTTGGCCCGCGCGGCCCTCGAGGCGATGGACGAGTGCGCCCGAGCGCTGACGGCGCTGGCCTTGCCGATCGTGCCGCCCCGCGTCGCCGACGGCGACGACGACGACGACGAATCGGCCGGGCCTCGCGTAGCGTCGGATGACTCGGGGCGAGCGTCGTGCCGCGGGAGGGACGCGGCGCCCTCCCCTGGCGGCCCCGCTCGCCGGCACCGGGCCGCCGCGAGCGCGGGCGGCGCCGCCCGGGCGGCGCCGCCCGGGCGGCTGCTCAGCCGGCATCTCTACCCGGCTCGCGACGAACCGCGTCAACGTAACGGTCGGCGCGAGGACGGGCGCGTCGCGAGCGGGGAGCCTGCCGCCGCCGAGACCGGCGCCGGGCCGCGCCGCCCGTCCGCGGGGAGCGAGGCGGTGCGCGGCCTGGGCCGGCTGGCGCGGGGGCTGAGCCACGGCCGGGAGCGCGAGATGGCGCTGGCCCGCGACGCCTACCTCGCCCAGTTGCGCGCGGCCCGCGGCTCGGCGGCGCCGCCCGCCTTCGACCTGCGGCGCGTGGTGACGGCGCTGGTGCCGGGGCCGGGCGAGGACGCGTCGCGGGCGGTGGCCGGCTACGTCGCGAGCGTGCCCGCCGGCGCCGCCGCGGCCCTCGCCGTGAGCCTGAGCGGGCGGCCGGTCGCCGCCCTGCTGTTCGGAGGCGACCTCGCCGCCGACCGTCGCCACGCCGGCTACCGGGGGCTCGAGGCCGCGGCGTTTCGGAGCGGCGCGGGCGGCGACGGGTCCGCGCCGGGCGCCGCGTCGCCTCGGCGGTGGGCGGAAGAGAGCGACGCGTGGCCGGAGGAGGCGGCGCGGGCCCTGAGCGGCGCGCGCGCGAGGCTGGTGCTGGCCCGCGGGGAGGTGTGCCCGCGGCTCGCCGAGCGCGGCGCCCGACTCGGCGTCCTCTTCCTGCCCCGCGTGCCGGCGGCCGTGCTGGGCGCCGTGTCGCGGGCGAGCGGCGCCCCGATCCTCGCGTACCCGTGCCAGGCCGGCGCCTCCGTCGCCGCCGCCCTGTCCCTCGAGTCGACGGACCCGGCGGCGGCCGCGGGCGGCGGCGGCGCCGGCGACGCGTGGGTGAGCGTGGGCGCGGCGGCGGTCACCTCGGTGGTGCTGTGCGGCCGCTCGCCGGCCCTGCTCCGCGCGGCCGAGTCGCGGTTCTGGGCGTGCGCGCGGCGGCTCGGCGCCGCCGTGGCCGAGGGCCGCGTCCTGCCGGGGGCCGGCGTGCCCGAGCTGCGCTGCGCGCGGCTCCTGCGCCGCGCGGCCTCCCCGGAGCCGGGCCGGGCGGCCGGCCCCTGGTGGGGCGGCGACGCGGCCCGCCGGCCCCACCCGGCCGTGCCGCACGCGCTGGCCGACGGGTTGCGGCGCTATATCGCCGTCGCCGTGGGCAACGCGGGCCGCTCGCCGTGGGAGGCCGCCGCCGCCGTCGCGGGCGCGGAGGCCGGGGGGGGGGCGGGGCCCGTCGTTCCGGGAGTCGGGGGCCCGGAGGAGGGGCCCGTGTACGACGGGGCGGCCGCCAAGATCGGGGCCTGGCGCGCGGCGCTCGACGTGGCGCTGCTCGTGTTGCAGGCCGACGCGGAGGTGGTGTCGGGTGTGGGCCGGTTGGCTCACGGCGACGATGACGATCGTGAAGAGGAGGTCGCGACGTCTCGGCTGATGGACGCCGAGTTTGTCGGTGGACTCTGAGGGGTAGACTGGATGTGGTGGGCTCAGGGATAAAGTTCTCGCTGAATATTTCGCGGGTCGTTGTTCCACCCATCCATCCATTGTCAGAAACCGCTTAATCCCGTACAGGGTCGCGGTGATCCGGAGCCTATCCCGGAAGACACGGGGCGCAAGGCAGGGAAGGCAGTCCATCATAGGGCACCGGGGGCAATTTAGTCCGCAGGCCAATTAACCTATGGAGCAGCGTGTCTTTGGAATGTGGGAGGAGACCGGAGTGCCTGGCGAAAACCCACGCGGACACGGGGATAGAACGTGCAAACTCCAGACAGAAAGGCCCCCGGGCCGGGATCCGAATCCGGAACTCGGACCGTCGGGCTGGCAGTGCGGCCCATCGCTGCGCCGTCATTCCGCGCGTGCGTTCCCGTGCGCCGTGTTATTTTACCCTGGAACCCCTCGAACCGATTGTTTCTTTGCAAATAAAGCTCGTGTATTCCGCCGGGCGGCTGGTGACCTCGTGCCTGACCCGAGACCGCCGCGGCGACCGCAGCTCGGGCGCCCGCGCGACCTTCCGCGAACCCGGCCACCCTCGCCGTGACCGTCGGCGCGCGGCCGCAACGTCTGCGCCTCGCAGAGGTCCTGCCAGAGGTAGATAGATGTTTATCGTTACGGCAGAAAATAACCGGTGGGCTTGCCAGCTCATTTACTCGTCTGGTCATGAGGCCGGCTCGAGTGTCGCGGGCGACACGCGTCTGCGAGGGCTGCCGGGGGCCTCATCCCACCCCTAGGTGGCGCCGATAGAGAGGCGCGCGGCACGCGACGCCTCCGCCGCGGGTCCACAACGCGAGTGGCCACGTGGGGTTTCACGGCGGCTCGGTGCGTGAGCATTGCTCCCACGTTGGGAGGCGGAACGTGGCGACGCGGCTAAAGATATTATTACAGCAGGAAAATACCCAGTCAGCTCGCAAAGCTCTGGACAGGATTCCTGCATTGACACAACAAACACGCAAAAAAGAACAGCTTTGCAAAGCAATTACCACACGCAAATGGTGTTTTACAAGTCCTGCCAGGGGGGTGCATCGTTTCAGCCGCATTGGTTCGACACCAGGGAACACTGGACTGGTTTTGACTTTCGGATGTCTGCCCCCCCGCCGCCGCCCCTGCCCCCCCCCTCGTGCCGGGGAAGAGTGAGGCTGACGCTCCGCTGGCGCGCCACCGCGCCACTGCCTCCTATTCAAACACAGATGATGGCGGGTGAAGAGTGTGGGAATGAGTGTGCGGCGCGGTGAGTGGTTGAGCGAGGTGACTGGCGCCGTGGTGAGCGGGTGGGCGGTTGAGTGAGTGGGTGAAGAGTGTGGGAGGCGGGGAGTGGTTGAGTGAGCAAGTGTGGTGTCTTGACCTGCAGTAGTGTGGTGGCTGACCACGGCGTGGACTAATCGGCCTGTTCCGTGTCTGCATTTATGTGGGAAGCGGTGGCATAGTGGTGAGCGCACTGCACTGCGAACCCCGCGGCTCCAAGTTCGATTCCCGCTCACGGCCGACACACTGAAAATTTGTCTGAACCGGTCATGGGTGTCTCCTAGACCGACTCGGCCTCGAATGAGTACCTGGTGCGAAGTGTAAACACCGGCAGACGAGAGACAAAGGCGGCCGGGCGTGATGCCGGTCACCCACCTCCTCGTGTGCCGTGTCGACCTTCGTAGGTGCTACTCGCAAACGGCACTTGACCCTACACTGGGATCTGCATGTGTGCCGCGTGCAGGGCGAGCGGCGCTGTCTGGTGATCGGCGGCGCCGGCTTCCTGGGCCAACACCTGGTGGAGGCCCTGGTGGCGCGGGGGTACGTCGTGGCGGTGTTTGACGTGCGCGCCGGGCCCCTCATCCCCGGCGTCGTCTACTTCACGGGGGACCTGTGCAACCAGGAGGTGGGCCCCGCCCCTCCCCCCCCACCCACCGCCGGGTGCCACATCGGCCGGACACGCACAGGGGGTGCAGCGGAGGTCGTGGGTCGCGCACCACCGTGAAGCCCCCTCCCCCGTGGGGGTCGCCGCTTGTGGCGGGGTGCGATGGCGGTAGAGCAAGCGGGTTATTTTCCATCCGCTACCCCCCCCTTAGCGCGCGGGGATTCTCCGGGTGCGCCAGTTTCCTCCCGCGTGTAAACGTTCGTTAATTGAGTTGGCCAAACATCGCGGTATAGGGCCCCAGAGCTCGGGTAATTGTTTCCAGTGCCGGTTGTGATCCGCGCCGCCGCTAGCAAAAACAAACGGCACGTGGTGGTGAACGACTCAGAGGCATAGCGAGGAAACCGCTCACGACCAATGACAGGAATATCTGAACTAATCACGGACCTCCCCCTAGGTCAACTCAGCTTTTTTGGGGGTCAAGGTAGAAGCGTTCACGTCGCGATCCCTGTCAGGTAATACTTGGTATTGCCTGCGAATTCTACCAAACACTTCGAGGCCGAGCTGAAAGACAACGATGTCCAGAGGCTGACCATCGTGCTTCGGAGAATCGCAAAGAAGAAGAACTCAGCTTTGAATGAGTACCTGGTTCTGTGTGTTAACATAAGCATTGGGGAGACAAAGGCGGTGTGGCGTGGTGCTGGCCACCCACCCCTCCGTGTGCCGTACTGACCTACATAGGTGCTCGCTAACAGCACTTGACCCTACAGTCTGTTAATGCTATACGGGGGATATTTTAATTTGTGCGTGTTTGTGTGTACGCGCGTGTGCGTGCGCGTGCGTCGTCACCAGGACCTGACGCCAGCGATGCAGGGCGCGAGCGTGGTGTTCCACTGCGCCTCCCCGAGCCCGGCCAGCAACAACCGCGACCTCTTCTACAGGGTCAACTACCAGGGCACGCAAACCGTCATCGCGACCTGCCAGGCCACCGGCGTCAAGGTACCGCCATTCCCGGCCCCGCCGACGCCTGTGCCTCCGTGTGGCTGTGGCCCCGTGACCCTGTGGCCCGGTAGCACTGTGGCCGTAGGGCTCTGTCGCCTTGCGGTGCCGGCCGTGCCGGGACTCGCGGTTACTGCCGCCGAGAAAACAACGGCACACATCGTATAGCTCTGTTCAACACGGCGTTGCGCAAGTTAATCAATTAAACAAATTGATATACAGTTGTACATCGCAATGGGGAAAAAAACGAATTAAAGGTAGCTTCAGCTCGCGTGTCAGTTCGCGTGCTTGTTCTTGTGTCAATGCGCTCGTGAATCCCGTCTCCCGTCTCTTTTCCCCCCGAGCTCTGGAAACAATAACCGCGCCCACTCCAAGAACCGTGTCCAGCCCTATCCGCACATCTTCGATGATGATGCTGTTTGTTCCTGGCCGCTTGGCGTTTGGGGCCTTTGGGCCCCGATCGCAATAACTGTGTCGAAGGAAAAATAATAACGGTGCCAGGGATGGAACGGGGTCGGTGGAGTCTGGTGGAAACACCGCCGCTCCCTCTCGTGCCTCCCCTCCCTCCCCCTCCTCGTTATCGGAGTCGTTAGCGCCGCACGGCCTGGCGCCGAGTTTGACACGAGGGAGAGGGGAGAGGGAGCGGGGAGGAAGAGTGGGTGGAGAGCTGGAAGAGTGGGGGGCGAGCGGTGGGAGAGCGCGGGGAGAGAGCCCTGAGTGTGTGTGAGTGCATGATGGGAGATCGCTCGACACGGCTATCCCGAAAGAACAGCTCTGAAGAGAAACCATCAGATACATACATCGGTCTTGGGCCTCTCCCAGGTTGTCTCAGCCTTAAACGAGTAGCCGGTTCGACGCGTAAACATCGGCACCGGGCAGCGCCTCCTCATGCGCCGTGCCGTCCTTAACGGACGCTCGCAAACAGCACTTGTCCCCGGTGTTGTGTCTGGCTACATGGGGGGGCTTTGTCTTCAGGTGTGTGTAGGTCCCGTGCGGGCGAGTGTGGGCGCGTGCGGGCGCGTGCGGGCGCGTGCGGGCGCGCCCCGTCTCGCGCCACACGCCGCGGATGATGAATCGCTCCGGCTGCCAATTTGTATTCCCGGCCGCAGCGGATGTTTCCCATTAGTGTCCGTGCGTGGGTGCGTGTAGGGAGTGGTGGCTCAGTGGTTAGCGCGCTGGGCTACGAATCTGGCGACCCGAGTTCGAATCCCGCTCACGGCCAACACCAGTGACGAATTTCTGAAACCGGTCCTG
>JAZEWU010000016.1:8801611-8823164 GCA_036362915.1 Geotria australis
GGGGGGGGGCGGCACATGTTGTTTATGTTGGCTACACATGGTTTGTGTTGATTAATTCGACACGTTGGTTGAATGGCAGGAATCCCGCTTCCAGAGCCTGCAAGCTCACGCGATACTTTTTGGCTGTGGCAGCTGCGGGGGGATACTCACGCGCAAAGGTGAGGCAGTACTCGGCCCGGCGGCCGCGCGTCTCGCAGGCCCACACGCCCTGCATGCGGCCCCGCGCTTCCGGCAGGGCCAGCCGGCCCCCCTCCAGCTGCCGCGCGCCCTCGTGGGGCCCGCGGTTCCCGTTGAGGAACCAGGAGACGGGGGCCCCCTCCTCGCCCGCGGGCCCCCGAGCGACGCAGTGCAGGGTGAGGTTCTGCGCCTTGGTGGCAGGCCCCGCGCGGTCGGGCACCACGATCACGGGCGCCTCGCAGTCTGGAGACGAGACGCGGCGCGACGCGGATCGTCACGATGGTCATAATGACGGGCGCTCTTCAGAGCTGTTCTTTCGGGATAACCGTGGCGAGCCAGATCCCCCCCCTCCCCCCCGTGTAGCCTTAACAGACTATAGGGGTCAAGTGCCGTTAGCGAGCACCGATGAAGGTCAACACGACACACGAGGAGGTGGGCGACCATCACCACGCCCGGCCGCCTTTGTATCCATAGTAGCAATGTTTACACAGTGCACTCGGTACTAATTTGAGGCTGACTCCACCTAGGGGAGGTGCAGGACCGGTTCAGAAAATCGTCACTAGTGTTGGCCGTGAGCGGGACTCGAACTCGGGTCACCGGGTTCGCATCCCAGCGCGCTAACCACTGAGCCACCGCTCCCCAGCAGCAACACGCACCTGGCGTGACCTGGAGCCGCGCGCTGAGCGACATCTTTCCCCGCGTGAACGTGAAGAGGCCGGCGTCACCCAGACGCAGTCCCCACAGCTTCAGGGCGCAGGCTGGCGCGAGGCTCATGTCGTGGCGGCTGGCGAAGCGCCTCGAGTCTCCATCGTTCCCCGTGCACTCCGGGTGGTCGGGCACCCAAGTCCAGTTCAGACCAGCCGCGTCGTTGCCCCCCGCGGGGCACGGCAAGGACGCCGAGCCGCCTTCCACCGCCGTCACCACAGTGGGCTCTGACCCCGCTCCGACTGCTGCTGCTGCTGCCGCTGAAATTATAATAATGACATTGGTGATGTGAACTTGTAACGCGGTGTTTGCTCCTCCCCTCTTGAAGTGGGGGGTGGGGGTGTGACCAGCACCACGCGCGGCCGTCTTTGTCTCCCTAGTGGCGATATTTACACGCGACACCAGGTATTCATTTGAGGCCGAGTCGACCTAGGGGAGGCCCAGAACCTGTTCAGAAAAGCGTCACTTGAGGTGGCCGTGAGCGGGATTCGAACTCTCGTTTTGGATCCGTAGTGCAGCGCAATGACCGCTGCACCACCGCTCTGCGCGCCCAGGAAACCCCACGACCCCCCTACCCCACCTCCCACGACCCCCACCACCCCCCCTAGCCCCCCCGTGTGGATACCTGCGGCGCAGCTGACGGTGAAAATAAGGGCGAGGACGCGGCCGGTGCCGAGCCGCGAGTCGCGCATCGTCACGGGCTCCTTGGCGCCAGGGAGGTCCGGCTGAGCGCGCACGCACACCCACGGCGAGGGGGAGAGTCGATCCGGAGAGCGAGAGACGGCGACAGAGCGGGAGAGAGAGAGAGAGTGCGAGAGTGAGCGACCAGTAGTGGCAGGCGAACTCACTCCGTGGCCGCTATGAGGCTGGCAGCGGCGGCTGTGACTCATCTCCAGCAGCGCGGAAACTGATAACTGGATTCGTAATAAATAATCATTATCACCGCGAACTGTGTAGCCACTCACACTGAAACAAATTCCTTTGCGCACTAACCCGTGCGGGTTGAACGACGTTGTGGGGCGTCGTGTTATAACAGCGGCGTAACACAGGCATTTGTGTTGTAACACAGGCGGTGTGTTGTGACAGGCGTTGTGCCCTCCCGCTGCCCAAGAAGCGCACACGTCCGAGAACCAAGCAGCACAACCACGCGGCAATTCTCACAATGATCACCATCATCAATTTGCATATCATAATCATCATCTGCCACAGGATCATGAGCAGCATCATCATCATTGCCGATGGATACGTTGACATCATCCCCAATCACCATCGTCGCCCACGAGCGTCGATAATTTCCGTGAAAACATTGCTCCGCTTTTAGCTCAAATTCGTTTTAAAATAGCGGCGTGTAGGTGAGCGGGGGAATGCCCCCCGCGGTCACACCTTCTCCGAACTGACGCGGGGTCTGGGGGTCGCGGGGGGGGGGTCGAGCGGGGATAGGGGGGACGTGGAGCGGGGGTACAGGCCGCGGCCACAGCCTCTGTGGTCACAACGTACATATCGCCCCTTCCTATCGCATTGCTCTCTCCGCCTGTAAAACACAATGTGTTCTTGACACTTCCCATCAGCGACACGGCCGTCTGAGGATACACATCAGCAGCACTGTTTCGATACAAGACGACTCTGAGCCGGCTTCCACCTTTAAGTGTCTCATCAGCAGGGTCAGGGCTGCGTGTCTGTAGCAGCTGACGGCCAAACAGTCACCCTCACGCGGCACCCCCGCTCCCTCTTCCTCCAAACCCCTTCCTCCGGAATCGAACCGCAGCGTTGTGGGCTTGTGGTCAAAAAGCCGCAGCGTGCGGGATCAGCGTGGTCGCTTTTCACCTGCACTACAATCCCAGTTCACGAGCCTGGGCGCCTCTGCGTGAGAGGGGCGCGAGGGCGCGTCACCTGCCCTCGTTGGGGGGTATCTCGGGGGAAAAGAAGCTCCCCCGTACAGCCTTAACGGACTGTAGAGTCAAGTGCCGTTAGCGAGTAGCAACTATGAAGGCCGGTACGGCACACTAAGGGGTGGGTGGCAAGCACCACGCCTGGCCGCCTTTGTCTCCCTTGTGGCGATGATGGTGATGATGGTGATTTAATGCGCCGTCATGTGGAAGCTACGACGCTGTGAACGCGTGGCTGGGTGACCGCTTGTTGAGTGGATGGGTGAGCAAGTGGTTGAGTGGGTGAATGAGTGGATGGATGGGTGAGGGGGTGATTGGGTAGGCAGGTGGTATAACTCTATGGATGTCTATGTAACTCTCCGAGTCCACAGGAGTCTCTGTGCCTATGAATGTCTATGTAACTGGCTCTCGATGAGTCTCCGTGTACCTCTATGGATCGCTACGTAACTCTACGAGTCTCTGTATAAGTCGATGAAACTGCGGTGGCGCTGGGAGTGACAGCGGGACCTCACGGGCCGAGAACATCCAGTCTGGAGCCGTGATCACGTGCTCCTCTTCATCTCCCACTCCGCCACATCCCAGCGGCTCACCGAGAATGTCTCCCGGGCTCCCCCATCACCCTCCACCCATCCCCCAGCAGTCACACACTCACCCGCGGTGAGCTTCGATAACCGATCACTGGTTACCGATAACCGGTTACCAAAAACCGCGTTGGTTAAACCGAGACCCGCATCTAAGCCGGAGAGTTGACTCCTCGCCGATAGACTTTAGAAGTGGTTCAAGCAAAGAATGACCCTGCTGATGAGACACTGAAGTGTCGGAACCAGTCACCGGGGTTAAACCGAGAACCGCATCCAATGACATTGTGTCTATACGATGCTCTAACCCCGAAAGAAACTAATTCTGAATCCTGAACATTGGTCGCGAAACCCAATTCATGGAATCCTCTCTCCCGACATTAATATTTAAATCGGCTTTCTTTATAGACATAAAGATTGTTTCCCAACTATGTTCTGCCTAGACTTGGTAAAGGCGAGTTTTTCTACCGTTGTTTAATAATTGCGACGTTATATATAAACCAGCATCAAACACCGCATTAAATAAACTCAACCCACTATTTCATTCTGTTTTTAGATTTGCTGTGGTTGCCCCCTAGAAAACCCACCAATGTGAAATGTATATTGGTTCTAAATTAACTTCTATAAATAATCGTAGAAGTATGCACTGGGCCCTTTTCAGCAAAATATTTGAAGGATTTGTTGACTATACAGCTTAACAAAGTAAACCTTATAAATTCAAAGTACTTTCTGCTAAATGTTCCTAGGTTCACATTAAAATATGGGACAAAGCATCATCATGCTTCCAACGTGGGAGGCGAAACGTCGCGAGGGAGATGGAGAGCGCTCGTACACGGCGATCCCGAAAGAACAGCTCTGAAGAGCAACCGTCATGAATCGAGCCACCATGAAAACCTACATCGGAACAAAAGCTTTCGCGACGGCTGCCCCACGTTTTTCAAACACAATAGCCATGCGCTTGAAGCTACAGTCACGACCTTCGATGAACACAACCTTAGATCTAAATTAATACAAATTTCGAACACAATAGCCATGCGCTTGAAGCTACAGCCACTACCTTCGATGAACAACCTTAGATCTAAATTAATACAAATTTCTGCCGAGCTGTGATTGCAGGTCTTGATTTGCGTTTGAAATGTTGCACTTGTTCGCTCTCAATGTGCAGTTAGCTACCTATATATATATTTTGCCATTGCAATGTTTAACCGTTTAAAATGTTAGACTATTTAAACTACCTTTATTTATTGATATGCCACTTTTGTGCAGTGCTGTGTGTAAATGGTTATGTTTTGTTTTTGTTTGGTTAATTTGTTATTTAATATTATTTATTTTTTTCTGCGTGTTTGTTGTGTCGCGGGAATCCCGTAAAGAGCTTGAAAGCTCGCTGGGTATTTTTCTGCTGTAACAATAAACATCTATCGCTCTATCTGAACATTGTTGCCCCTGACTCACCTGAATGCAGGTGAACCCAGGCGACCTCGGGCGCCGCGCTCCCTCTGACGCACCTCCTCACACCTCCTCACACCTCCTCGTCGTGTGAAAGGCACCAGCGGAGCGGGCAAGCCACTACCAGCCAACGCCCCGCTTCTAGTCAACACACTCGCTAGCAGCTAACACACTCACTACCAGCACAAACACTCACTACCAGACAACCCACTCAGTACAAGCCAACACACTCGCCAGAAGCCAACGCCCCACCACCTAGTCAACACACTCGCTAGCAGCTAACACACTCACTACCAGCACAAACACTCACTACCAGACAA
Organism: Geotria australis; assembly: GCA_036362915.1. Taxonomy (NCBI): domain Eukaryota; kingdom Metazoa; phylum Chordata; class Hyperoartia; order Petromyzontiformes; family Geotriidae; genus Geotria; species Geotria australis. The sequence goes on from JAZEWU010000016.1 coordinate 8,806,724, forward strand.
CCCACTCAGTACCAGCCGACACAACCTCTACCAGCCAACACACTGGCAGCCAACACGCAGCCGCGGCGGCAGCACCTGTGCCAACTGAACTCGGGCACCTTTTGTCACCAAAATATATAAAAACTGGTTCGCCCGGCGGTGACGCGGGTCGCGGCGCTGCATTGATTGGCCGAGGGCCTCGCGGGCCCGGCCGCTTACGGGAAAGCGGCCGGGCCCGCGCGCGCGGAAACATCATCAGCAGATCCGTGTCTCGCTGCGTGCTATCGGCGCGCTGCACCAAAGGGCAGCGTTGTGCGCCCTTTATTACCCCCCCCACCCCGATGAGATCCGTGACGTGTGCGCACGGAGATAAGCGCGAGATAACGGGGCCCCAGCGAGATGCTGCCGCGACACGGGGCTGACATTTGGCTCGAGTGGAAACGCCACCGAGTAAACAACGCGTTATTGCTAATAATAATACAAACGTGCATAACGGTGGTGTTTGTAATGATTGACGGATCTGTGTTTGTAATGATTGACGCGGTCGAAGCGAGCGAGCGAGCGGCCGGCCGCGGACCGCGGGCGGCGGCTCACGCGGCCCCGCGTCCCACCGCGGTGGGGCCCTGCGGCCAGGGCGGCTGCCAGCTGTGTGACCGCGGGAGTCGCGCGTTGACGCACGGCGACACGGCCGCGGGCAGACACGCGTCTTATCCGAGGGCCGCAGCCGTGCAGCGCCAAATGTCGGCCGCTGTCACCAGCGTGCAAGCCCGAGATGTCTAGATCAGCGGTTAGCAAGCTTGTTGCACCTCAAGGCCCGCTCGGGTCTGGCCTCCACGGGCCGCTAGATGGCGCGCGTGGGCCACTGATAGGTCGCGACCACACCGGTTGGGAGTGGCGGGTCCAGGGCAGATGTGACCCTAGACTTTCCTTCCCTCAGAGATAGATGGATGCTTATTATTACAGTTGAAAATACCCGGTGAGCTTGCAAGCTCTGGAAGCGCGATTCTTGAGACACAGCACTGGCTCCTGTCTCTAACGCTGGCTCCTGTCTCTAACATTAGACAGAGAGCTGTTTATAAAGACAGCACAAAATACTCGGTGAGCTTGCACGCTCTGGGAAGCGGGATTCCTGCGACGCAACCAACGTGCGAAGTAACCAACATGAGCGCAGGATCCAGCATCGTGCACTCGACACAAGCAGAGCTCGTGCTGGAGCAGCTTCGCCATTCAGTGTCTCATCAGCAGATTCGCCACGTTGCCTTGAAGCAATGCCGAGAACTGAGGCTGTGTGTGTGAGAGGCGAGGAGCCACCGCGTCCCTCCTCCGGCGCCTGTGGGCTGCGGGCGCCGCGTCTCTGTATCGAACCCGTGTGGCGAACACCTTGCGGCCACGTGCAGTAGGTGGCGACAGGTAGCTACCCTACGCGTGGAGCACGTGGTGGGGAACGCGTGAATTGTCTGAACGTGCGGAATGCCAGACCCTCTTCAACATTTGCCTTGAGACTCAATAATTCATTCATTCATTGTCAGAAACCGCTTAATCCTGTACAGGTTCGCGGTGAGCCGGAGCCTTGTCCCGGCAGACACAGGACGAAAGGCGGGGCTATACCCAGGATGGGACGCCAGTCCACTACAGGGCACCGGGGCAATTTAGTCCGCAGGCCAATTAACCTATGCAGCAGCATGTCTTTGGACTGTGGGAGGAAACAGGTGTGTCCGGCGAAAACCCACGCGGACACGGCTAGAACATACAAACTCCACACAGAAAGGCACCCGAGCCGGGATTCGAACCCGCGTATTCTTGGCGTGAGGCAGCAGCGCTACTCACGGCGCCTCCGTGTCGCCCAGATTCAATAACGTGTATCTTTTCTCAATCACACGAACACCTTACAAAGGGGACTATACAGTTATGTAAACTCCCTTGAGACGACAAGGCGGGCTGTATGTTTGACTCAGCGTATTGACCGTGCGTCTGACCGAGAGCGGGAATCGGGGCATTTCTCGACAACAAGTAAACGCAGGCAGGAGCGGTGACGCCACGGTTAACGCGCTTGTGCCGTGAGCGAACCCGGGCCTCGCTTCTTCCCGCATCGTCACTGCCGCACTGCGGAGAGGCGTTCATCCAGCAGTGGAACTACCCAGGGGGAAATGTTTACCCAGTTACGACATTTGTTTTTCTAGTAAATGGGTCGAGGGCGCGGGCGGGTGCGCAAGTCGTGGGAATCCCGCGGGTTCCAGTAGCGATGTGGCCGTGCGCGCGGCTCGGGATGAATAACCTAGGCAGCGTGTGTTTGGACTGTGGGAGGAAACCGGAGTACCCGGCAAAAAAACCCCCACGCGGAAACGGGGAGAACCCCGCAAACTCCACGCAGGAAGGTGGCACCCGGGAAGGTGGCACCCTGGAAACGAACCCGGGTGGTAGTGAGGCGGTAGCGCTACTCACTGTGTTACCGCGGTGTCACGTGAACCCCGTGACGGGACCCAGTGACGGGGACCCCCTGAAGGGGACCCAGTGAGGGAGGGGCGGCGCAGTGGTGAGAGCGCTGGGCTACAAACCTAGCGACCCGAATTCGACTCCCGCTCACGGTCAACACCAGTGACGGTGGTGTTGGCTGTGAACCGGTCCTGGGCCTCCCCTAGGTCGACTCAGCCGCAAATAAGTACCTAGTGCGGTGTGTAAACATTGCCACGAGGGAGACAAAGGTGGCCGGGCGTGGTGCTGGTCACCCACCTGCTTATGTGCCGTATCAACCTTCATAGGTGCTCGCTAACGGCACTTGACCCTCCAGTCTGTTAAGGATATAAGGGGGATCTTTTTATTTTTCTTTGTACAGGCGCTCGCTGTCCGCTAGGTCGCGGGAGCGTCGCTCCCCCTCTATAGCGCCACTCACGCACTCCTCCCGACTCCCTCTCGCTTCCGCTGTAAAGAGCCGTGGGTGGCGGACAGGGGCGCGGGGGGGGGTGGGCAGGCTGCCCAGTGTCCCCCTGCTCTCAGCGGTGCCTCACCTGGCATGATACCCCTCCACAACCCCCCCGCCCCCACTTCGTCCTCTATCTTCCCTCGTCTCCTGCCTCAATGTCTCCCCCCCCTCTCACCCCTCCCCCTGTCGCCCCCTCCCCCCTCTCACCCCTCCCTCTGCAGTTCTCACGTAGCCCCATTGCGTTGCAGGAAACAGCGAAAAAACAACCAAATCGTACCCAGAGTTTTCCACCTTGAGCGATAACGGTTCGCGGTGGAGGGGAGGGGCGGGGTGGTGGAGGGGCGGGCGGGACTTGTAGGGGGGGCTGTGGGGGGTGTAGGAGGCTGGAGGGGCGGGGGAGTGCGCCCGGTACCCAACAGCTTGCGCGGTGGGCGCTGTGTTTGCGTTTTCGTCGCTGCAGATGGCGATGATGATCTTTGGCTGATGATGTATGGCTGCTGCTGCGGATGATGATGCTGCTGCGGATGATGATAATCTATCGATGATGACAACGTTGCCGCTAATGTCGTTGTGTCTGCCGCGCGCGTTTGCTCGGTGGCTCACCGAGTCACCCCGAGTCAGTCCGCATCACGCCGGCCAGGCTGATCACCTCGCGTGTGAAGGAGAGCTCTCCTCGCGGCTGCAGCTTGAGGAGGCCACGAACCCGAGCCGATCGGGTGAAGGGCCCGCGGAGACCCTCCACGGGGGCCCGACACTCGTGTTCTTCTCATCTCATTGTCATAAACCGCTTAATCCCGTACAGGGTCGCGGTAAGTCGTAATCTATCCCGGCAGACACAGGGCGCAAGGCAGGCGTATATCCAAGATGGGACGCCAATCTATCACAGGGCACCGAGGGCAATTTAGTCCACAGGTCAATTAACCTATGCAGCTGAATGCCTTTTGACTGTGGGAGGAAACCGGAGTGCCCGGCGGAAAACCCACGTGGACACGGGGAGAGAACGCGCAAACTCCCCGCAGAAAGGCACCCGAGCCGGGATTCGAACCCGGGTTTTCGTGCTGCGAGGCGGCTACGCTACTCACCGCTCTGCCATCGTGCCGCCCATCCGTGTTGTTGTTATTTACTGATTCCCACTGAGGTGCGGGTCAGGCCGTGACGCGAGCACGAGGACCAGACCCGCGCGTGGACACTCTACTCACGAGTACTCGCGAGTACTCCCGGGTAGTAGTCGCGAGTACTTCCGGGTACACAACCCTATCCGGGAGCCTCCTCCAAACCTCTGACAGTTTGCCCGGTCTCGGCTTGAGGCGCGCAGCTGACGCCGCGTGTCTATTTACGAGCACCACTCGGACACACACACTGCTGGATAAATACACTATTTATAAATATCTTGCCGCATCCACGCAGCGTCCGAGTCCATGTACAATACTCGCGGGTCCCCAACGCGGGTCACGAGCGATGCGGGGGCCGTGCACGGGGGGGCCGGGTCCCCATCAGCCGGGCACTAAACGGTGGTCGGTGTGGTAACCGTTTGAGGCGGCTCGCCACGGCGTTGCCTCTCACTGGCCGCGTCAATAGACACCGATAGATGTTTATTATTACCGCAGTAAATACCCAGTGAGCTTGCAAGCTCTCTGCGGGATTCCTGCATTGACACAATACGCGAAATGAAGGCTGGTGCCGAATGGCTGATGCCGAATGGGCGGCACGGTGGCGCCTTTCTGTATGAAATTATGCGTGTCCGCCCCGTGTCCCCGTGGGTTTTCACCAGGTACGCCGGTCACTTCCCACAGCCCAAACACACGCTGCTGCTGCTGCATAGTTTAAGTGTCATCGCTAAATTGCCCTCGGTGCCCTGCGATGTTGTGACCTGCTTACCCTTACACGGCCGGACAGCTGTTAAAAAGAACCACGTAGCTCAGCGGTTCCTTGCAGCTTGAATTCAAACTGAGTGAGTGCTGGCCGTGCCCACGACGGGCCGGGTGGCACGGGTGGCACGGGCGGGCAGAGCGGGGCCCGCGCCCTCGCCACGCATCTCCCGCCGGCCACCGCGAGAGCCGTCTCACCGGGAGCCATAGAGAAGGGGCATCGCCCCACACCTCGCTCACGATCTATCTCCTTTGAAAGCCACGCGGTTGCGACTGTCAGGTTTCTTGTTGTTGTTGTGTGCTTGTGGACCCGCCACTGGCAACGCACCGCAATGCACCGCAGCAAATACTGACATTTGCACAAAAACACCCAGATCACCCGCCCGCCCCTCCCAGCCTCTGCTGGGCGCAGTGGCTTCAGCGAGAGCGGTTACGTGGCCACAAACACAACCACCGTGACTCGTGCCTCGAATTTACATTGCTGGGCTACAGGCGTGGTTATCCACCATCGCTGTATACACACAGTGCGGGGGTGACGCCGCGGGCGCCGCCTCTGCTGTCGTTTGACCCGACTGGATGATTTCGGAGTAAGCTGTTCTTCTTCTGAACCCGACAGTCGCCTGCACGAGCTCGTTAAGCCAGACGGCACGCTCGCACGCCGCGCTATTTGACTGAGTCGAACCTACGAGAAGCGCGGGACCGGTTCAAACAACCGTCACTGCTGTTCCGTGAGCGGGAATTGAAGTCGGGTTCGTAGCGCGGCGCGCTAACCGCTGCGCCACCGCTCCCCACTTACGGACGACACACTGACGCGCACGCAACAACAACGACCATCATTCGTCGCTAATTGGCGGTGACGTCGACACGCCGCCTGTGCCGGGCCAGGTGCACTTTCACGCGCGTGCTCACACCCACTCGCGCGTGAGACAACGTGACAGCACGGGGCGGCGGAAAATGCTTCATCATCGTTGACGTCACCGTGACGCGGCGAGCTGCCACTGACAATCAATGGCTGCACGGCCACATGAGCGATTGTATAATCGCTTGGACTGGACGCGCGGATATAACCGTGTTTCCACGGCTCCCGCGGCCACTGATGGGGTCCGAGATGTGGCGTCCCCGTGAGCCGTGGCTTGCGAGATCGGCTCGCTCAGCCACAGTTCGATTACGGTTTGATACTCGGTCAGACGGACTAAACCAACACGACCGCTCACCCCCCAGCAGCTCGATCCCGGAATCGTGGTCCTATCGCTCGTGGTGAGTGGCTGGGGAGGGGGGGAGCGGGGGGGAGCAGCCCCCCTCGAGTCACCAGTGGACATGCGTCGTATCGGGTGCTTATCTAAGGCCGAGTCGACCTAGGAGAGGGCGCAGGAGTTGTTTAGTCACTGTCCGCCCACACTGCGGTTGGGAATCGTGGCCGGCGGTCGGCAGAAGGCTTCAAACGCTGTGGCGCGGGGTGCCTCCCGCACACGTGCCTCCCGCACACGTGCCTCCCGCACACGTGCCTCCCGCACACGTGCCTCCCGCACCGGCACCACGTCACGTGCCGCCGACTCGCCACCGCAGCCACCATCCTCCTCATCATCGTCGTCATCAGCACTGACGCGTCATCAACGTCACAATCGCCGCCGTTGTGTGTGTTGACCTCCCACTCGTCTCCTCCTCCCCCCTCGTCCCCCCGCCCCCCTCGTCCGCTCGGGTCAGATCCGCAGAACCTCGTAGATGCATTCCTGGCTCGAGAACTCCTCCGGTTCGCACAGCGCTGGGTACAGGACGAGACACGGGGTGGGGGGCACGACACGTGTGTTAGGCGGGCAGAGGGGGTACGGGTTGCTGGGGGGCTCTGGCCGCACGATTTGAACAAGCGAGAGGTCACGTGGGGCCGCAACGGGGCCAAACCGGAGTGAGCCGTTCGCTCCTTGTTGCGACGGCTCGCGGGTTTGTACCCGGCGGCCGCCCTGGTTAATAGCGCGGCGTGCGAGCGTGCCGTCTGGCTTAACGAACTCGTGCAGGCGACTGTCGGGTTCAGAAGAAGAACAGCTTACTCCGAAATCATCCAGTCGGGTCAAACGACAGCAGAGGCGGCGCCCGCGGCGTCACCCCCGCACGCCGTGTCAACGAGACGGGGAGACGGGGCCCCCGTTGGGAGCGGCGGGGCCCTGGGGCGGTGGGGGGCCCGCACCCCGAGCGTTGCGTGGCGTTCGACGTGAGGGTTCCGTCGCGGAACCAGCGGTGAGCGGCCGGGGTGCGCGGAGTCACGGCAGTGTGGCGATGGAAGAAGTGTGTGGCTGGGTGTGTGGGTTTGTGGCTCGGTGTGGGTGTGTGGCTGGCTAGGTGGGTGGAGGCAGGGCAGGTGTGCGCTGCGGTAAAGGAGGCGTGTGTGTGTGGTGGAGAGCTGTGTGTTTGTGTGCGTGTGTGGGTGTGTGTGCAGCTACAGTGGTGAGCGGTGGCTCAGTGATTAGCGCGCTGGGCTACAAACCCGGCGACCCAAGTTCGATTCCCGCTCAAGGCGAACACCATCCTGGGCCTCCCCTAGGTCGACTCAGCCTCAAATGAGTATCTGGTTCGGTGCGTAAACAACATCGTCACTAGGGATACATAGGCGGCCCGGCGTGGTGCTGGCCACCCCCCCCCTCGTGCGCCGTGTTGGCCCTCATAGGTGCTCGCTAACAGCGCTTGCCCCTACAGTCTGTTAATTCCAAACCCGGAATATTTGTCTTTATTAATAATAATTTTACATTTATAACGCGCAAATATTCATTCTCTGTCGAAGGTACTCGTTCGACGAGAGAACGACTCAGAGTCGCGAAGAAAGCGCGGAGAGGCGGTTTATTGAGTGAGGGTGAACAGCAAAGTCTATTCAGTAGCGGCTGCAAGGTGCGGGGGGTGGTTCGTGAGCGGGTGGTGAGTGATGCCGGGGTTGCCCACCAGCGCGCCCTCGCGTGTCGCTCGCCGCGGGGAGCTCTGTGCGATGCACGGAGTCCAGAGACTCGTATGCCGGGTTGTCCTGCAGGTAGCACAGCCGCGCTTCTGCAAAGACAAAGGTCCCCCGTGTAGCCTCAACAGACTGTAGGGTCAAGTGTCGTTAGTGAGCAGCACCTATGAAGGTCGACACTGCACGCGAGGAGGCGGGTGGCCAGCACCACGCCCACACATACACACGCAAGCATATACACAAACACACACAACTGGAACAGCGTGAGGACACAAACCGGGTACAGTACACAACAAATCAACCCCACGTTGGAAGCCTGACATGGGAAGCGAAACGTCGCGAGGGAGTGACGGAGAGGGCTCAGTGACACGGCTATCCCGAAAGAACAGCTCTGAAGAGCGACCATCATTAATGATTTAATCTAGTATGTTGTGTCGGACGCATACGGAGTCACCGCGCACGATCATTCAATCACACGTGATTGGTTCACACGGCGTCACCGCGCCCGATCATTCAGTGTCGGAGAGCGAGAGAAAGCCTCGGTGGCGCAGCGAGGAAACCACCAAGAGGCGGGGAGGGGGGGAAGGCAGCCACACGGTTAACCAGTGCCAACATCTGCCAGACCCCGCATCCTGTGTATTACAATGGTATCGGCCGATGAATGAATGACGTGTGAACCAATCACGCAGCGGCGCCAGCGGCGGCGTGTCGGGAGATCGTTCGGCGATGAATTAATGATTTGCTCGGTGAATGAGTGAACAACCGATCTGGCGACGGTGAATGAGTGTGGGGGGCCGGCCCCCCTCCCCGCGCCGCCCCTCACCTGGCCGCCACATGCTCCGGTAATCCCAGTTCTCCTCCAGGTCCATGGCGCGGTAGATGGGGTTCACGCGGATCAGTCCTGAGCGGGAGACACGGGGTGAGACGGGGTGAGATGGGGTGACACGCGGTGCCACGGAGTGACGCGGGGTGACACGGGGCGACGCGGGGTGAGACAGGGAGAGGGGGCGACTCAGGCAGAGGGTCGCGACCATACGGGGGATGTTTGTCCGTGTGAGAGCGCGTGAGAGTGACACGCACCGCCATCACCATAGAACGTGTCCTGGTTGTGAGTCGACACCAGCCACATCGCTTCTGGGAGGAGGAGGAGGAGCGAGACACGGGGGGGGAAGAGACACGGAGACAGAGGCACGTGGGACACGATGCGAGTGAGTGAATAATTGAATTAATCGGGTGATTAATAAGTACATAATGTGCTCCTTTTACGAGTGAATCAATTCATTCAAAAGTCAAGATGAGATACCCGGCTGTGATGAAATTCTTGAACTCTGGGACAGATTCCTAAACTTTGCGGCTGATCTAATGAGTGAATTACCTAATCTTCTTCTTCTTTGCGATTCTTCGAAGCGCGATGTTAAATTACAGATTCCCATTTTCTTACACAGCCCCTTGCATTTTCATTGAACTCCGCAAGGTCTTTTGAGCTGCAGAGGTTGGGTAGTAGAGCACAGACAAGGCAGTGAACGATCGAAGCAATGATGCGGGAACGAGGCGTGTGCGTGGGGCGGTGTTGGGGGGGGGTGTCGTACCGGGCAGGGTGCGCGGTGCACCGCGGGGGTGCGGCCGGACCACCGCGTACACCGGCTCCGGGAGCTCCCGTCGCGACCCTGCGGAACAGGGGTCGCACCTGTCAGTTTCAACTTAGCGGACGGGACTTACTGACCGGAGCGGGGCGTCCCCCCCCCCACGGAGGACGCGCGGCCGCTCCCTGGGCACCCACACTTTACACGCGCACACCAACAACAACAACAACCGCCGTGCGCCACTAAGCGGTGGTGACGTCCACACGCCGCTTGTGCCAGGCCAGGTGCACTTTGAGGCTGTCACCTGAAGCGTCGAAGGCTCGCTGGCAGGAGGTCACGGGACAGACCCAGGTGACATGGTTTGACAGAAAGGGAAGGGACAGACCCAAGTACCATGGGTTGCTCACCTCCCCGCTAATCCCCCGCTCACCCCCCGCCCCCGCTCACTTCACTCACCCGCGGCGGCATACAGGCGCTCCTCGTCCCCGGCGTCCGAGTCGTCACTGTCCTGCACCGCGAGACGGAACCTGCGGGGAGACACGGCGAGCGGGGCGGTGAGACTCGCACACAGAGACACGGACTCACACGTAAAATATAAAATACACAGACAATGAATTCCCGTACATCCTTAACAGACTGTAGGGCCAAGTGCCGTTCGCGAGTAGCGCCTGTGAATGTAGACACGGCGTGAGCCGCCGCGGTGGAGTTCCACTCACCTGCGGTGATGCGGGAGGCGCGGCGGGCCTTCACACGACACGCACGCGACAAACACGCATAGAAAATATCAAACAGTGAGTTTGTAAGCAAACAAACTCACTGTTTGTTTGCTTACAAACTCAAACAAACAGTGCGTTTGTAAGCTCTGGAAGTTGGGTTCCTGCGATGCAACAAACGTGCGAATTAACCGCCATAAACAATATATACATTCGGAAGTTAGTGCAACGAATTTAACAAATCTCTTAAAATCAGTTAAAACTTAAGCTATGATCATAATGTAAACAGCAATACGCATTGTTGCACTAGACAAAAGGTCGATTAATACTAATAAGTTACTAATAGACTAACGTAGTGCAAAAGTGTAACAGTGGGATGGCAGTAATTAGAAGCGTTCTAATTAAGGTAGAAGCGTTCACGTCGCGATCCCTGTCAGGTAATACTTGGTGTTGCCTGCGAATTCTACCAAACACTTTGAAGCCGAGCTGAAAGACAACGATGTCCAGAAGCTTACCATCGTGCTTCGAAGAATCGCAAAGAAGAAGAAGCTTGTTGCGAATACGGTGAAAAAGCATATGCAGCCCTTGAAACGACATATAGGTCTATATGTATCTGTATGAGTTTCTATGTATCTCTACGAGTCTCTATGTATCTGCGTAGCTCTCATTTTGTACAATTTCAGATCGGCAGAAATTCTAACCGGGATCTAAGGCGGCTCAACGAAGGCAGTGACTGTAGCTTCAAGCTCACACCGATATTGTTCCAAATACCAGAGGCAGCGGCAGTCGCTCCGCACAGAGAGACCTGCCACTCGGGGGTCCCTTTCTAATGCTCGCCTCGGCCACACTCCGCGGAAGAGGGGGACGGATAATGGGAAAGATCTCCCAGTCCGTGTATAATGGGTACCATGTATATAGTGTTTAATTGGTATCATGTATATAGTGTGTGGTGTGTGTATATTTTGTGGGTTTTTTTGGTACATTGTGAACTGTAAATGACGGGCAAGTTGCTGCTGCAGCAGCAATACAATTCATCTAAAAGTCTCTCTCTCTGAGTATCTCGCTTGCTTTCTTAGAAGCGTCCTCTCGCTCTCTCCGAGTGTCTCTCCGAGTGTCTCTGCGTGAGCTCGCGGTACCTATGACGGAGACGCGGCCCTTGTCCCTGGTGGCGCGGGCCCTGCGCACCCCCAGCACGAAGGCCATGACGCTGCTCAGCAACACCAGCACCACGGCGCCCACCAGCAGGTTCAGGCCCAGCGGGAGGGCCTGCTGCGCGTTCGGGGGTCCGGGTCCGTGTCCGCTGGCAGCCCCGAGGGACCTCGCCCCCTGCGTCTCGCTCGTGGAGGGCCTGCGGGCCGCCGTGGTCGCCGCCGTGGACGGGTCGGGGCAGCGCCAGCGGCTGGAGGTGTCGGTGGCTGCAGGAGGGAGGCGTGCGAGGAGGGTGGTGAGGGGGGTGAGGGGGGTGAGGGATGAACGATGAGGGTGGCGCAGCGGTAACATCCGCACCTCAAAGAAGGCCCTGCCCGAGGGGGTTCGATTCCCACCTCGGGATGCCTTTCTGTGTGGAGTTTGTGGGTTCTCTCCTCGTGTTCTACGTGGGTTTCCTTCGGGTTATCCGGTTTACGTCCACAACTAAATAAAAATCCATCCATCCATTGTGAGAAACCGATTAATCCTGTACAGGGTCACGGTGAGCCGGAGCCTCATCCTCAGGCATTGAGTGGATGTTTCCAACGTGGGGAGCCGACACGTCGCGAGGGAGCTAGGGAGAGCGCTCGACAGGGCTATCCCGAAAGAGACAGCTTTGAAGAGCGACCATGAATCGAGCCGTGAAAACCTATATCAGTACAATAATAATATACTTATATCGCGCCCGTCGGATGCGAGGCGCGGAGCCTCGCTCAGTGGGTTTGTTGTGAGTCGGTGAAGAGGTGTTCTTATAAAACGTTTTTTGAAGGTTGGGACTTTCAAAAGGTTGGGACTGTGTTTGGCGTAGTAGATGTGGCTACATGCTGTTCCAGGTTGTGAGTGCCGCGACCGAGAAGCGGCGTTGTGCGATGGTTGTGCGTGAGCGCGGTGTGTGAAGTATGATGTCGGTGTGTGGAGTAGTATGATGTAGGTGTGTGGAGTAGGTGTATGGAGTAGGTGCTGTGATGAGCTGCGTAGAGTGCGGGATTGTCTTGAGGTGAGTGGCCGGAGTAGCGATGCGAGCTATTGAGGGTATGGATAGCGCGGTAGCATATGATTGCTATTTTGTAAGTCATGTTGATGTTATTGATGGTGGTGGCGCGCGGGTCCTGGCGCGCGCGATAGCGTCCACGTGGGAGGGAGAGGCGCCCAAACCCGGCATTAATTAGTACAGTCTGCGTGTACATACTGCATGTAAATACTGCGCTAATCGGGGGATCTGAGCCACGCGTCACCAATCACGGAGCCAACATCTGCACACACGCCGTGGGAACAAAGTGGGAAGAAGAGTGTTGGGGAGGGGGGGGGAATTTTCCCTTCACCTAAGTGTTGTTAGACAATGCCAGGTCACGTGTGGTGCCCACTAACCTAGCACGTTGGGCCCACGTTGTTACGGGACCCCCCCCCATCGCGATCCCACATGAACTCCCTTGGCTATTCCCGCACAGGTCCCCTCGGCCACTCAACGTTGCCACGTCTTCCTTGGCTACTCCACATGGACCCAGTAACCACGTGCAGGATTCTCAACCTTTTGCACCTCACGGCCCACCTGGCCCACTGGGGTCTTGATCTCTAAGGACCGCTGGACGGCGCTCGTGGCCCGCTGATGGGTCGCGACCCACAAGGTGAGAGTGGCGGATCTACAGGACGTGGGACCCCATTGGCTAATCCGCACGGTTCCCTCGGCTGAGGAGCGATACTTGACCCTCTTGGCTGCTCTCCTCCGGTACGGAACGCGCCCCCGAGTTCGACTCAACCCGCGCGCGTTTCCCATCGCCGCGTTAACTCGTCACGATGACGAGCGATTCTCTGTCGCGCTCACAGACCCCGGCTCGAACCCGAACCTCGCCAGCCTCGTGAACGGCGAGCGGCGGTGGCGAGCGACGGGTCACACCTCTGTAAGCTCGCTCGCTCGATCGCTCGCCCGATCACCCGATTGATCGAACGCTCAATCGCCCGATCGCCCAATCAATGAAACGTTCGATCGCCCGATCGATCGACTCGCTCGCTCGCCCGACCGATCGACTCGCTCGCCCGATCGCTCGCCCACTCACTGGAAAATGTGAGGCAGAAGGTGGCGGCGGCGCGCCCGTCGAGGGCCGCACACCTCCACTCCCCCTGGTGCCGCGCCTGCACGTTCGTGATCTCCACGCGGAGCCCCGAGTCGACGACTCGCACGGGGCTGGACGAGTCGTTCCCCTCCGAGGGGACCGGGCGCTCGTTGAACGTCCACGCGACGCGGGGGCCCGCTCCCGGGGCCCCGGGCGGCCGGTCCAACTGACAGGTCAGCGAGAGGTTCGAGGAGGGGGTCACGGGCCCCGGCGGGTCCACGATGACGCGAGCCGTCGCGTGGCAGTCTGCACGCGGAGTCGGAACCGTGTTAGAAGCGGGCTCGGGAAATCAGCCATTGGCATCATCGTCACTACCATCCACTCCGTCTCATAATCACTATCACCATCGCCATCCATCAGTGCACTCCCTCTCTGTCATCATCACCGTCATCACCTCCCACTAACGCTCTCACGAACGACGATTTAAGCCAGTGGTTCTTAACCTTCACTACAGCCTGCACCCCTTTGATTCTCAAAATATCGTCTATTAATAATAATAATAATCTATATTTATAACGCATGGCACCTATTCGTTCAATGTCGAAGGTATTCATTCGAAGAGAGAACGACTCAGAGGCGCGAGGAAAGCGCAGAGAGGCGTAGGAGGCAGCCAGGCGGTTTGCCGGCACCAACATATTGCCACACACTGCGTCCTATATATTATGATGTTGTCGGCCAATTGATTCAAGTTGTGGGAGGAAACCGGAGAACCCGGAGGAAACCCACGCAGAACAGGGGGAGAGAACAGAGGCGCAGATGTTACCACTGCGCCACCCTGCAGCCCATATATAATCCAATACATGTGTATTACAATATATGTATAAACCAATGAATACAACAATCTGCCGTGTCTCGCACCCCAGGGGGTGCGTGCACCCCAGGTTAAGAAGCACCGCTTTAATCCAGTGCTAAGGACGAGGCACCTGGCGAGACCCGCAGGCGGATCTTGACCCCGTCACTCGTCCCGCGCTTGCTCTGCAGGATGACGATCCCTGAGTCGGTGAAGCGCAGCCGGCTGATGGTGAGGCTGCAGCGTCCTCCCTCCCAGCTCGTGTTCACTTGCTGCTCGGCGTCGTGGGACGACAGGGGACTCTTGCACTCCTCGTGGTCGGGGATTAAGAACCAGGAGAAGCCGAAGCCCACGTCCGTGCAGTTGATGCTCACGGAGCGGCCCTCCGTGCCGGCCACCTCCGGCAAGCTGGGCTCCACGTGGATCGCGCCGCCAACAGCTGCGGGCGCAGGCGGTGATATCGGATACAAGCTCATCGGGGAATTCGGCGACGCGGAATGCTGCCAGGTTAATTGGCGTACTGACTAAATTTCCCCAGGCGCTCTGCGATGGACTGGCGTCCCATCCTCGGTGTTCCCCTGCCTTGCACCCTGTGTCTGCCGGGATAGGCTCCGGCTCACCGCGACCCTGTACAGGAGTAAGCGGTTTCTGAAAATGGATGGAATTATCTGCGCCGTGTCCGACGTTTCGACCCGCGCGCTCCGAGCTTTTTCGTTCATTCATTCGTTGTCAGAAACCGCTTAATCCTGTACAGGGTTGCTGTGATAATACACCTTCTGATTCGAGGATGTTTGTAACAATACACCTTCTGTTACAAGGATCTTTGGGCCGATGGCCTTTCTTCATAGCACGAGAAGGGTCATTGCCTGAAACGTCGTCTATTATAATTCGTTGCTATCGCTTGACTCTCAGTTTTCTGTCTCCCCGTTGTTGCTGTGCCGTTCTCTCCACAGCTCGGATTAAAACAAAACAAAAAACCCCAAAAAAATGTGTTGCTGATTTTCCGTGCTCTGTCGTTCTTGACATGTCGTTCTCTCTGCAGCTTTGTGCAGCGCTTTGTGACCCTCGGGTGGAAGGCGCTATATAAATGCTATTATTATTATTATTAGCGCCATTCTCAACCCGTGGGTCGCGACCCATCAGTGGGCCGCGAGCGCCACCTTGCGGTCCGTGGAGACCAGACCCAAGTGGGCCAAGTGGGCCTCGAGGTGCGAACGGTTGAAACCCCCTGGTCAGTCAGTCAGTCATTTTCTGAAACCGCTTAATCCAATACAGGGTCGCGGTAAGCCGGAGCCTATCCCGGCAGGCAAAGGGCGCAAGGCAGCGGATCACCCAGGATGGGACGCCAGTCCATCGCAGGGCGCCTGTGGAAATTCAGTCTAATAAGTGCACGCATCCCCGGAGGTCAGCGCTCGTCAGCATGTATTAGCTCTAGAATAACCACAGTTATCCAAGCAACGGTCGAGCGATCAAAGGAACCATAACTGATTTAATGAGCCATTCGCAGTTTCACTGTAACAATCCGTTTGCACGCAGACATGCAACCCCCTGGTATTTATATTTATTTCCTTTGAAGGCCAAAGTGTGATTGAGGTGCAGAGCGGACCAGCGCGTGTTATGGGCAGCGACACTCCATATAAACTATCAAGGGAAACAATCAGCAGTAGTCAACACAAACCCGTGAGTCGGTTCAATTAATACATCGAAATATTTCACCTGAAAATCCCTCGAGATGGAACATGTGGCTTACTCAAACGCGTGTTCAGTGAGCTACTGGCTGGGCCTTGGAGGGGGCTACAGGTAAAACACCCAAAATCCCACAAGTTGCCAGCAGCCGTGGATACCCGGGCTGCTGAGGCGGCGTTTCCATCACGCGCGCGGTCACGGCCCCGCGGCCACACGGCCCCACGGCCACACGAGATAAAGATCCCCGTGTAGCCTTAACAGACTGGAGCGTCAAGTGCCGTTGGCGAGCACCTATGAAGGGAAGGTCAACGCCGCACACGAGGAGGTGGGTGACCAGTACCACGCCCGGTCGCCTTTGTCTCCCGAGTGGCGATCTTTACACACCGTACTCGGTTCAGAAAATCGTCACTGATGTTGGCCGTGAGCGGGATTTGAATTCGGGTCGCTAGGTTTGTAGCCAAGGGCGCTAATCACGCTCACACAGACACACGCAAACACACGCTCACGCAAACACACGCAAACACATGCGGTCGGGTTTCATGCAAATTTGCACCTCTGAGCGGAAAAAACCCTCTGGCGAATGTAATGTGTCGATAGTGCAGGTTTGGCCCACAGATGGGAATCAGTGGCAGGGCCTGGCGGGCGGGGGGCTGAGGAGGAGGAGGTGG
>JAZEWU010000016.1:8854026-8875350 GCA_036362915.1 Geotria australis
CCCCACCGAGCCTGGCTTGAAGCACAAGTGTCGCGTCACCGCACACGATTCACCGCTTCTTGAGATCATGATGGTAGTTATCAGTAGACCCGCTTAATCCTGCGCAGGCACCCGCCCAGCCTATCCCGCTGCGGGCTCGCGGCGCAAGGCAGGGTTATGCCCAGGATGGTACGCCAGTCCGTCGCTGCGGATCATTTAATCAGCTTTTCATTGAAAAAAATTTACGTTTTGGTCCGATGGCGTAAGTAAAATAAATGCGTGTTGGAAACCCTCCTCCACCCGACATAACCAATTGATAAAGTTGTCATGTGAACAAACATGGTTAGTGTATTACTGTACTGCTTCATTAATACAATGTTGTATTTTTATCCATGAATATATTGTTAAAGATTGTAGTTATTTAGCTATTTATAATACCAATGCATCTAACGAGTGCGGACAATGCATGTTCTCCCCGTGTCCGCGTGGGTTTTCCCCGGGCACTCCGGTTTCCTCCCACAGTCCAAAAACATTCTGCTGCATAGGTTAATGGGCCTGCGGACTAAATTGCCCCCCGGTGCGCCGTGATGGACTGGCGTCCTATCCTGGTATAGCCCTGCCTTGCGCCCTGTGTCTGCCGGGATTGGATCCGGCTCACCGCGACCCTGTACAGGATTACGCGATTTCTGACAATGGATGGCGTCCGCGTAATCAGTGACGAGCGCGGGCGTCGAAACATCCGTAATAAAGAGGGCCATTTTTGTTGCACCTGTTTGAGTGAACACACGTGGCCTTGCCCCCAAAGCAAAACATGACAAATTGAAACAACGCTCAGCATTGCAAAACAGTTCGCGTGCACGACAGCTCCTCGGCAGGCACCGTGTTTGGTAATGCGCGCGCCATACATTGAGAAACGGTAATTAGGCGCGATTGAGAGACCGCCGCCTCTCCAATAAGCACTCGAGCAGAACGAGCGGAGAATTCGTGGAAGTTGTGCAGAGCGAGTGATTTTACCGTCACCGGAGGTTTTAAAGAGACGCGATCACGACGTGCTAGGCCTCCCCCCCGGCGCATTTGTGTCCAAGTTGAAGCCATTATCCGGGTTAAGGAATAAGAAAAAACTCTATCAGATAAAGCGAGCGCGTAGATTGGTGCTCTGCGTGGTATAGATGGGTTCACCGCATGTACTCATGCAGGTTTGCACGGCTCGATTCATGATGGTTGCTCTTCAGAGCTGTTCTTTCGGGGTAGCCGTGTCGAGCGCTCTCCCTCTCTCCTTCGCGGCGTGTAGCCCTGCCTTGCGCCTTGTGTCTGCCGGGATAGCCTGCGGCTCACCGCGACCCTGTACGGGATTGAGCGGTTTCTGACAATGAATGGACGGATGCATTTATTAATAGGGGGTTGTGAGAACATAATGCTATTATTATTATTAACATATTTTGAGAACCAAATGTGTGCAGGTTGCAGTAAATGTTAAGAACCGCTGGCCGAAAGCAACCCCCTGCTGACGCTTTGCTTAATGAACTCAAGTGCTGGTCACGCAGAGCCAGTGATCTTTACATCTCCTAAGTCCACTTTCCCAGGTTTGGTCGGCGTGTTGAGAATATCTCCCCCAAGCCGTCACCACACACTATACTGTGCGTATCAGTTGAGCTCCTGACGATGCCCGCAGCATTCTCGTGTGGCGAAACGTCGAGAGAAGAAATACTCAACACCCGGCCCAACACAGACACCACACTTGTGATTGCAAGCCAGCTATACGTTCAATATTCATCGTGTGTTCGTTTTCACCTGTGTTACGAACCCAAGTTCTGAATTGAGGCTCTGCCTGTTTATGCCGCCTGTCACTTCCCCAGGGGTGCCCTGGACTTAGACGTGGGAACGTGTTCATAGCAGCCTGCTGAGGAGCACAGCCAATGGGTCACAACGGCTGAGGTTGGGCCACGTTCTCCAATTATATTACTTGTGACCACAACGCATTCATGGTTGCCACCCTTACTGGCGTTCCCAGGATCGACCTCCTTGGTCAGGTGGCTGTCCAAGCACATTACAAGTCCTGTTTTGTTTGTAAGCTGCGTAATGATGCGGCAGCACTCGAGACCATGCACGTGCTTGGAGCCCCTCCCCTCTCCCACTAATGTGAGAGATTCTTCTTCCCACGATATTTACAGTTGTTTGAGCCTCAGAGGTGGCAACCCTAATCCGCGGACACATCCCCCGCGGCCATCTCCTCCCCCGCCCCAGCGTGCCCCCCCCCCCCTAACCCGCCCAAAGAATGAGAAGTGAACTTCTTTGACCCACCCATTAAAGGCAGTACTAATCCAGCATACTTGGCAGAGCAGCGTCCTGACCGCAGCGACCACAGGCCTCGTGTTAGTTCGTCATCCCCGTGCGTCTTGGCCTCCTCGTTTCTAAAGAGTAACGCTGGCTCGGACAGAAACACACACAGCTCACCATGGATTCACACATGAACGCTGAAGAGCGCTGTAACGGTATGCTAATGGGGGCCCTGTGGAACTCTTCTTAGCAGGAATTACAGGGCAGGATAAGCGTGGGATTTGTTTGAATATTTATCCGTATTTATCGTCAACATTTGGACAACATCTCGAGATGCAAGTGCGATACCGAGTAAACGTCAGCATTCTCGGTGAGAAGGTGAATTGTATTATGTGTATAGTAAGATAGATGGATGTTTATTTTTACAGCAGAAAAAGTATCCAACGAGCTTGAAAGCTCTTTACGGGATTCCTGCGACACTCGGTTGTTGGCGGAGGAGAAGAGGAAGGTCTTGTGGTAGGACTTACACATGGCCAGGGAGTTGACAGCAGAGACATTCAGGGATAAGAGGACATCAGATCACGGGAGAAGCAGTAATACGCATCACGATGAGAGGGGAAAAAAACAACTCTCGTTTACAGCGTTAAAAAATCGCTGAGAATATTTCGCTATAGTTAGTGACCCTAAAGCAGTTTCTGTCGCGTCGACAGTGTAAAATAACACATTGATAAACATCGTCGAGGAATAACACTGATTCATTGAAACGACAACGTGACGTTAAGGAGGATTAAGCCACGAGAGCTCTCAACACATCCAGGCACGTTCGGCGGAGAAGCGGTTTATTCGCTCATTCAGAGGGTGGCGCGGAGCGAGGAGGAGGAAGCGCATCCACATCACACCCACCCATGTCGCGCTTGCGGGGCGCCGCCCTCTCACGTGCCACCTCTGTCCCCCGCGCCGAGAGACGCTATCGCGACACGGGGAGCACCAATCTCCCCCCCTCGCCCCTAAATCAGCTGCGACGCGGGGTCTCCCTCTCTCCTGCAGCCAGAGCTTCGGTAGTTTACGCACGTACGCACGCAGAGGCGCAGAAAGCGCCCCCTCCCACGCCACTCACCCGCTTTGATTGCTGAGACGCGCGCAAGTGCTGCTGTTAGCGAAACACCTGCTTAATGAAGGACGTCAAGGATAAAGCATAGCGCGGGGAGGTGTGAGCTGGAACCACACCCAGCCCGCGTTGTCTCCCCATTACCGGTTTGGACACGGAGCACAGCGAGGACTGCGCGTGCTTTATTCGGTCTGTGAGCCCACACACGGGAGACAAGAGGCCCCTTCACACGGGTGCGTGATGTCATTGCAGTGAGGATGTCTGCCTGCAGCTTGGCCGTGTGCCCGGCACACGAGAGCCCTCTGTAACCTTTCACAATAACGTAACCATCCTGTGCCGCTGCACGTGTGCGTCGAGCTGTAATTAGGGGGCAATCAGACACTTACCGCGCACAAAGGTAAAGATCACCCGGATAGACTTAACCGACTGTAGGGTCAAGTGCAGTTATCGAGCACCTATGAAGGTCTACACGGCACAAGAGGAGGTGGGGGGCCAGCACCACGCTCGGCCGCCTTTATCTCCCCAGTGTCAATATTTACACACCGCACTAGCTACTCATTTTGAGGCTTAGTCGACCTAGGGGAGGCTCAAGACCGGTTCAGAAAATCGTCACCGGTGTTGGCCGTGAACGGGATTCGAACTCGGATCGCCAGGTTTGTAGCCCAGCGCGCTAACCACTGAGCTACCGCTTCCCACAAACACAGACAACAACAACAACCGTCCTTCGCCACTAAGTGGCGGTGACGTCACCACGTCGCCTGTGCCAGGCCATAGGCATCTTGAGGCCACGTGAAGTGTCGAACACATACATATACACACGCACGCTGCTACATTGAAATCTCTAAGCGGCCGCAAACATTGTGCTCGCCGCTCCCAGCGAGCACATCGCTCGGGCGGGCGGGGCGGGCGGGGCGGGACAGACCACATTGCATCTTCATTGAACATCGCCGTGTAGCTGCAGCGAGCCCAAACACGGCCGTCGGTACAATTCCATTGTCGCCGAGGCGCGGCGCCACAACATCAGTACTGCTAGGGGGCCTCACGGTGGGAAAAAAAAAACCTTTTGGAATTGTTAAGGCCCCATGATGGACTGGCGTCCTATCCTGGGTATATCCCTGCCTTGCGCCCTGTGTCTTTCGGAATAGGCTCCGGCTCACCGCAGGATTAAGCGGTTTCTGACAATGGATGGATGGAATAATTAAGAGCGTACCTGAGGAAGAAAAAGAATCACGACGGTTACCACCTAATTAAATTTGTGTTAATGTGTTTGTTGTCCTGTATTGGATTAAGCGGTTTCTGAAAATGGATGGATGGTGTTTGTTGTTTGTGAACTCGTTTAAGAATCCCAGGGAATACACTGTCTTTCCAGATACAACACTTTCTGAATGTACAGTGTTTTGGGCAGCACGGCGTGCGAGTGCGTGGACAAGGAACACAATGTGTGCACAGAAGCAACACACGTAAAACGGACACTTTGTAATAGAACGACTTTGCAGGATTCAAATTGTTCTAAAGATCCGACGCATTTTTGGTTCGGTGTTAATGTTGGAAATACGGTAGTTGATGGTTGCTCTTCAGAGCTGTTCTTTCGTGATAGCCATGTCGAGCAAAACGTTGCAAGGGAGAGAGGGAGATCGCTCGACACGGCTATCCCGAAAGAATAGCTGTGAAGAGCAACCATCATGAATCGAGCCGTGAAAACCTACATCGGTACAATAGAGTAGTTATCGCTTTAAAGGTTAATATTGTGTATGATTCGTAACAGTTAACAGTGCTAATATATTGCGTTGTGGGTCTATTTTCGAGACTATTTTATTCATCTCATAAGATGATTCAGCGAACATTTCTAGCCAGATTAATATTCTATAAAGGATAAAATCATTCTTCGTATTTTGCATGGCCTACATAGGAGGGGTTTACATGAGTCATTCTCAACGGCATTAACAATCTCAATTTAATCTGTGAATTACCTATTTGTGAGCACCGGGCAATCCCCGCAAAAACATATCGAATTCTGTACCGCGATCGCATTTAGAAATGTCCCAAGGAACCTTGAAACCAGGCTCTAGACAATTGATAATTACGATGCCCACCCAGAACTCCGTGTAAAAATAAAATATGATAGCTTGACACAATGTACCCGGGTACAAAGAAAGAATTTCATTTATAGGTTTCATTCACTCATTCGGCTAACAACCTGTATCCCATCAGGTCACCGTGTTCCAATACAATGCAATGTAATTAGGATTTGTACGCCTCCCGAAATCCAACCTCGTCGCGTTATGTAAAACGTTCTTAATTGAAATGCTGTTTTTTTAATATTCTAGAATAAGAAGATACATTGTGTATATCATGAGTCAGTCATGGGTGCTCGACCATTAACGGAAATTAGTCTCTCTTCTTCTTCTGACTGTCACTCAATACTGAGTATGACGGAACGGAAATTAGTGATGTTTTGCAAAGACAGCATGTCCAAAGACATCCTGCTGCATAGGTTAATTGGCCTGCCGACTAAATTGCCCCCCGGTTCCCTGTGATGGACTGGCGTCCCATACTGGGTATAGCCCTGCCTTGCGCCCTGTGTCTGCCGGGATAGGCTCTGGCTCACCGCAACCCTGTACAGGATTAAGCGGTTTCGGACAATGATGGTGATGATGAGGCATAACCGCCCAGGCTGTCTTTCCGTTTCCGACTCTGGCAGATCTTGAACAAGGGTACATTTTCAATAAGAGGCACTAATGTGAATGAATCACCTCATCATTTACTACCCGATTTAGCTTTAGTCTCCATATCCGCATCATGACCCTCCTTGGCACGTTGCATGGACCGTCACCATGATCAGCCGTGACATCAGCCATCGCCATCACTCCCGGTCTCGCGATAATTCATCTGGCTCCTGCACGCGAGCCAATTTCATCACTCCATCTCTGCAGAGAACGTCCTGTCGGCTGCCGCTCTGTGCTTAGAGCTTCGACCACCGCTCATTAAGGATGGCTGATGATGACGACGATTAGAATGTGTTTGGAAGAGTCGTGAAGATTTCAATGCTGACGCTTGCAAATGAAACAGTACTGAAGGTATGATGGTTGCTGATCAAACCTGATAATCCCTCCAACGTGGGAGGTGAAACGTCGCGAGAGAGAGGTAGATCGCTCGACACGGCTATCCCGAAAGAACAGCTCTGAAGAGCAACCATCACGGATCGAGCCGTAAAAACCTACACGTATTGATGTAGGTTTTCACGGCTCAATTCATGATGATAACAGTCGCAATCTGAAAAAGAAGGCTAATTATGATTGACTTCAAAATGCACTAATGGGAATTGATTTTCATTGTATTTCAATAAAAGCAATTATACAAATTATACATTTCTGCTGTAGATTAATTAGGGGTTTTGTAAACCCTCCACAGCCCATCGGTCAATTTTAATTGCTGCTCACTTGCCATTGTACTACCCAGCTGTCATTTAGCCCCAGAAAAAAACTAATGCAATTACGCTCACGAGCTTAACCAATGCTACACATTAAGTACTCATTGATATTATATAAACCAAACAATACTACAGCTTTGGGTTGTTGTTAGGTTAGGGCTGTTTCCGTTTTCACGTGCACGGATAACAGTTAGTTGGCTAACGGAGAGGAGTAAGCAAGTTACAACATTCCGGGCACCGGGGACAATTTAGTCAGGACAAGTAACCTAGGCAGCATGTCTTTAGACTTTGTGCGAGGAAACCGGAGTGCCCGGCGAAAACCCACGCGGGCACGGGGAGAACATGCAAACTCCACACAGAAAGGCACCCGAGCCGGGATCCGAACTCGGGTCCTTCTTGCTGCGAGGCGGCCCAAGTCGACCGTGCAGCCACACTCTTGTAAGATTTAGGGTGCTCGGCGTTACATATGTAGAAGGCATATAGGAGAATACGTGTGTAATGCCCTCGTGGGTGCCAGACTGTAATGCCCTCGTGGGTGCCTTAGAAAGGCCGCCGATCCCGCGGGTGCCGGGCGTGACGCCGCCCCGCGCAAACGCGGCTGAGTTCTGACCGGCCCGTTACTACACAAAGGATAGCCCTGTGGCCATTTTAGAATAATAATAATAATAGCATTTATAGAGCGCCTTTCACCCGGGGACACAACGCGCTGCACAAGGCTGTGGAGAGAACGGCATGTCAATAACATCAAGACAGATAAACTGAGAGTCAAGCAATAGCATAATAATAATAGCATTTACAGAGCGCCCCTCACCCGAGGGTCACAAAGCGCTGCAAAAGGCCGTGGAGAGAACGGCATGCCAGCAACATCAAGACAGTGCTAATCCCCAGCAGCTGGGACATTCCGGGCCCAAGGAACAAAGACCCAGAGGCCCTATTGATATGAGGACATTCCTAAAGTCGAGGGACAAAGGACCCGCGATCCGATTGAGATGGGGACGAATTGGAAAGGGGTGACGTCCCGAAGGTGGAAAACCCGCCCTACTCCGCCGCCGCAAGGGGTGGCGGGCGGGGGGTCGACAGAGGAGGGCATATACGTGGGGCGCCGCGGCAGTTCGGGAGTAGTGCTGTGTGTGCGATCGCGAAGGAGACGGTTGTCTGAGCGGAGCTGCTGAGCAGAGGTTATGCGGAGCAGGGCAGAGCGTCCGCCTTATGGCGAAACTGCTGGGGAGAGGCGTGCCGAGTCTGTGAAGCAGTGTGCAGAGCGCGGTGCAGTGTTCCACTGCTAGGTGACGGCGAAGCGGCTCGTGTGTAATAAAGACAACGTGCTGAGGACAACGTCTCGAGCTTCATCTGTGTAGAGATGACCCGCAAGCGACACGGCGCGCAGCACAGAGCAGAGAGCGACACACGCGACGGCTCCCAGGCAACTGACAGTGAAGGGAAGTCCGCAGCTCCCGGCTTGACGCCAGAAGCGTGCGCTTTCGCCTTCATGATGTCCGAATCAACGGACGTGAACGTGATGCGACACCCGACGGCACATCCTGACACGATACCGAGTGGGGTATCACACGTGCATGCAATGTGTATCACACGTGCATGCAATGTGTAATAGACTAATGGGTATCACACGTGCATGCAATGTGTATCACACGTGCATGGGTATCACACGTGCATGCAATGTGTAATAGACTACTGTACCCTACTATATAACGATTTTTAGTGAATTAATAGTACGGTACTGTATGTGTAATTTACGTGCAGCTCACCTACAGTGGGGGAGCCGCGGTGCATTGATACAATTTCACACCACGCGATGACCTCTGTGACCTGAGATCGATTCCCGATATGAGGACCGGTGCCTCAAGAACCTGCACGGTGAAGTATGGTAAAATAAAGCTCCCGACAAACAGCGTGGGGAAGGCCTTCAGACAGCTGCGAATTGGCAAAGGGCCCTGCGTAATATTGTAATTGTATTATAGCGTATAGAATATTCCGCAAACTGTTAACATTTCACACGCTGTATATCAAGTACAGTATCCATAGCAAGAAACGCTGGCGAAATATCATTGCAAATTACTCCAGGGCACACACCCCGCACAGAAACCCGATTTAAAGAAGAAGCTACTTCTTCTAATAGAGGACCTCAATCTCATCAGTTACACAAAACCGCATCGCAGTGGAGTGCCTTACTCATAGAGTGTTGGGCAATACTGATGAATCATAACAACCTTACAAATCCTAAATTACACCGCAGATTAATTAGTACAAAAATTCGAAAACACCACTGTATTGGTGTAGGTTTTCACGGGGGTCAAGGTAGAAGCGTTCACGTCGCGACCCCTGTCAGGTAATACTTGGTGTTGCCTGCGAATTCTACCAAACACTTCAAAGCCAAGCTGAAAGACAACGATGTCCAGAAGCTGCCCATCGTGCTTTGAAGAATCGCAAAGAAGAAGACGGCTCGATTCGTGATGGTTGCTCTTCAGAGCTGTTAGGTGATACTGTAATTGAGTCACCATCGACTACATTTTAACTTTGTCTAGTTATAATTTTAGTTCACAAGTACTGTACAACTCTCATAGTAATCAGCCAATGTGTATCCACTGCTGGATGAAGGCCCCCTACGCTGTTGTCGTGCGATGCCACATTGTGCGTTGTTTCCGCACATGAGCTGATCTCATCGCTCCGTCTTGCGTGCATTCTCTCCCTTAGCTACCATTCCATTACCAGCCTCATCCATTCGCCATCGCACCGTCTTGCGAGGTGTCCGGTCCATCACCACTTACTTTTCTTAACAGGTAATATGACACCTTGAATTGGCAATTATTGCGTGATCTCCGTGTCGCAATTGTCTCTGAGTGGAACACCGAGCATTCACCTGTCCATGCCTGGTTGTGCAATTTACAGCTATTGATCCCTGTCAGGTAATACTTGGTATTGCAACACGGTAATACTTGGTATTGTCAGGTAATACTTGGTATTGACTGCGAATTCTACCAAACACTTCGAGGCCGAGCTGAAAGACAACGATGTCCAGAAGCTGACCATCGTGCTTCGAAGAATCGCAAAGAAGAAGCTATTGATCGATTTATTTGCCAGTATCCATGTCTCTGATCAATGTCATAGCAGGTAAAATTGGGATCCAACGCGTGAAATAAAGAGACGAGAAGGAGCAATGTGGAGTGCTTTTTGTAAAATTCAATTGTTAACGAAAAGCAACGTGCTTAGAAGAATACGGTTTTGAACATGACAATGATCAGAGACATGTCTCTGAGACATCAATGTCGTAGCAGGCAACACACACAATGTTGAAAACCTCATTCTTCAGAGCCATCAGCACGTTGCTTTTCGTTAACAATTAAATTTCACAAAAGCACTCCATACTGCTCCCTTCCCGTCTCCTTATTTCGCGCGTAGAATCCCATTTTTATTTCACTGCTCTGATACACAACACTGCTTGTACTCGGACTATCGCACAGGCCTTACGCAGTGGGTCACAGTGATGACCTCTAAAGCCCAACCTTCCCAGTGTAAACATGAGGCGAGTGTGGCTTGTCCATCACACCACCGCTCCACAGCTTAGCCTGCTCCGTGCGCCGGGTCCCGCCATAGCATCTCCCACATTGCCGCAGACAGCACCAAACAAACGTGGCGCCACAATTCCCTTCACAATCTCCAACTTCACACCCCAGCCAGGCATCCTTGCCGATTTACGCTCTCGCCACTGCTCCTTTGCCACTCCAGCTATCGGCTCTTCGTCTGGAATGCAGTCATGAGCCGCATAACGTCCGTCCGGGCAACGTCCGACCGCATATAAATCCGTGGTCCCATAGGGTTATAATAATAATAATAATTTAAATTTATATAGCGCCTTTCACCCGAGGGTCACAAAGCGCTGCACAATGGCCGCGAAAAAGACGGCACGTCAACAACGAAAGAAAAAAAACAATAAAAACCAAAGCAACAGAAAATAAATGATTAAGGCTACTTCGAATATACTGAAAGGTCGTGAAACTGGAAATCTTAAGAGCGGCAACATTCTGCCAGCGTCCCCTAAGATGGCCGTCACTTCCTTGAAGACAAACACGGAGGGAGACAGGGAGGAAGGGTGAGCAACAGGGAGAGACACAGGGACACAGAGACAGGAAGACAGAGACAGACACGAGGGGGAAACAATGCCATTCCAAATTAAACAATCAACATTGAAGCACAAGAACACGCAACAGCAAAAAAAAAACGCAGGCACCCACAACAACAAAACAATAATAGAGTTAAGAAAGTGTTTACATTAAAGTTTAAAAGGGGTTTTTTTTGTTAAAAATGAAATATATTTTTTAAAAGTTTAAAAAATTAAAAAAGTGTACGTTCAGTATCTTGTACAATACAGAACTGTACCAACAACAGACTCACCAACACTACATTAGCCCTGCAAGCTCCAATTGTGGTAAGTACAGATTACATATTAGCCTTTGTGTACAGTAGTGTATATTTACAATGTATTATTATATTATGTATACAGTATTGTACAGTCTTAACCTACTTAACCCATATATTACCTTGCCAGATACATTAGCTGAAATACAGTACTGTATGTGTACAGTATCTTGGGTATTTAGTCAATACAGGTACACTACAGAATCCCATATAGCTTTGCTAAGTATATAATATGGTGTTCGCACAACGTCCAAATCACGTAACGTCCTATTTCACAGAACGTCGTGGACGTTAAGCGACGCGTGACTGTCGTATTTTTAAATCCACCCATCCATCCATCGTCAGAAACCGCGTAATCCTGTACAGGGTCGCGGTGAGCCGGAGCCTATCCCGGCAGACACAGGGCGCAAGGAAGTGCTATACCCAGGATCGGACGCCAGTCCATCACAGGGTTGTATTTTTAAATACAGAACCTATTTGCGTACATTGCCCACGGGGGCTAACAGCTTCCTCGCTCGGTGTCATTGCATAACACTCCTCCAGAAAGCAACACTAATGAATTGTCGTGACGCTACACTGCCACGGTGAGAGTAAAATAACTGCGAGAGTTAACCCGCCGGTGACATGAATAAATACACTCGCCGTTTGGAGATCGTCTCAACATGACAATATGGAGCCCTCCGAGGTGGCTGCCGAATTACACGTTGAGTTATTGTAGTAGTAATAAACGCGGCTCATTCCAATTTAAAAAAATAATAATTTCAGTCTTGGATGATAACGGTGGTTGGTGGTGGTCGTGGTGGGGAATAAAACAAGCGAAAAACACGCATGTATATAAATGTACTCGTGAGTGTCATGCCCCACCAACAAATAATATACTCAGACGATTGTCTCGACGGCGGTGGGGGGAGGGGAAGCTAGAGAAACCGCAATTGCCACTTACCAGATTGAGAGGGCATCGCAGCTTTGAAACGAGCGTGCTGACAGGACACAGTGCCACCGCTCTTTATCAATGGGGATGCGCAGTTTAAGCTGTGGTCCAGATTCTCACGGAACATGGAACCCTGAGCGTGCTATTATGTAACAGCAGGGCGCGCAGGTGCCAAACCATACCAAACTGAGCCACTGCGGGCTGTGTACGGCAGAGTGATTACGCTGCATTGTGTGCTCGATGCATCTATTTTATTTCCAGGCTCGAATGTTGTCGTAACCGAACGGTGAGAATTGTGAGGTCCCCAACAGAACAATAGCGGCAACGATTCGTTAACGTCCGGGATTTGTTGTTATTAGAGACTCCACGCCTCAGTATTTGCCTCTCGTCCCTGACCGGACATGAAATTTGCGCGCGTTATAAATTGTATCATTGCTATTGACGTAGAAGCGTTCACGTCGCGATCCCTGTCAAGTAATACTTAGTATTACCTGCGAATTCTACCAAACACTTCGAAGCCGAGCTGAAAGAGAACGATCTCCAGAAGCTGACCATCGTGCTTCGAAGAATCGCAAAGAAGAAGAGAGCTCGCTTCATGATTGTTGCTCTTCAGAGCTGTTTTTTCGGGATTGCTGTGTCACTGAGCGATCTCCCTCTCTCCCTCGCGACGTTTTGCCCCCCACGTTGGAGGCATCATACCCGGCTATCTCGAAAGAACAGCTCTGTATTATTATTATTATTTAATGGCGAAATGGGCTGAAATAAGCGGGCCTGTCCACCAAGAGACATGCACGATTAAGCTAACAAATGCAATTTATAATTAATATTGAATCTATTCAACTGCGACAAATGCATATCCCCATGTATTTGAATTTGAGATCATCAATTTCTTCCAAAGTAAGTCATTGCCATGGTAACATATAATTAACATTGTTAATTTCACCCACGTTAATAGCTCTACTGCCACCTCATTGCTATCAGTATTTCAGGTGTAAAGTAACCAATATATTTCTTCACACGGCAAAGATCTGTCCATTTTTTTCCAGAAATTTTCGACGAATGTTTTTAAATTAATATAAAAAATATTCGATACCGTTTTTAGAAAATACCGCAACTAATTTAATTGATTCAATCATAAACAAAGCGATCAATAACGGATTACATTTCAAAATTAAAATCATACCACATGTACATGCAGTTCTCTCCATAGCCCTGTGCAGCGCTTTGTGACCCTCGGGTGAAAGGCGCTCTGTAAATGCTATTATTATTATTGTGTCCTGTCATTAACGTTTGTTTCCCAGAAAGAAACAAGCCATTTTATCATGACAGTCACCAAAATTAAATGTTTAGTTTTGAGAGCTCCTAGCACCATGTCGCGAATTTTATTTTCCCCGCAGAAAAATATCAAGTCCTCTTCTTCCATCTTCTAATTCCAGATAAATAATTCACCACCTTACGAAACGTTTTTTTCTTTCAGAAAAAATACCAACAAACACCGCACGAGTCCATCCGCAGATACAGTATCAAAAACAAAATAAACCTGGAGGCTTCATAAAGAATATAAGGAGAGGGGGGAAAAATAAGGGCGGACGGATCCGTTAACCAAACAATTTTAGGCCCGAGCGTTTGGCTTGTCCCACTGACCTACTTTGCCTGCCACGCAGATGGCGCCATCACGTCGCGCGTGCGCTAGCCAGCGGCACGCGCCTCTCCATTGGCTGCACTCACGACACATGATTCCTGTGAATTTTCCCAATTGCTTTCGCAGCGCACTCCGATTTCCACCCACAGTCCAAAGACACGCTGCTGCTGCATAGGTTAATTGGCCTGCGGACTAAATTAACTCCGGAGCCCTGCGATGGACTGGCGGTCCCATCATGGGTATAGCCCTGCCTTGCGCCCTGTTTCTGCCGGGATAGGCTCTGGCTCACCGCAACCCGATAGTGGATTAAGCGGTTTCTGACAATGAATGAATTGTAATTCACAAGATTTGAACAATCACGCGTTCACGTTCAGGCACGATCCCCTTGTGCATGTCACACAGACGTACACGCCTTCTGTGTGTGTGTGCTTCGTGTGACAACATACTGTGTGGTTGTCATGTGCACACGCGTGTGAAGTCACGCAACGTGTACACGGCATGTTGTGACGCTTGTTACAATGACTGCACCGAAATATGAAAACAGCACATAGCACAGGGAACGTCAATTAAATACTGGATATGTTTGATAGAGAAAAGTGACAAATATATGTTGGCAGACGCATGATATTATAAAACAGTGTACAATGTGTTCTATATAATACTTAACGCAGCGGTGTGCCACGATTTCAAGATAATGTGATTACATTTGCCGGCTTCCAACCCGGCCTGCCGCTTTACCAAACAGAAGCATTGTGTAACAAAATGTTCTGCACAAGTCATTAAAAATAAATGCATCAAATGCTGCCCAACACAGATTTCAGTTGACATTTACAGTACGTTGTGCATTAGCTATTGAGAGTCGATACTTTGTCAAAATGTAAATTGTTCAGTTATGCATTCATTCTACTGCATTTCAGAAAAAAAGCCCTTTGACAATCTGGATATCTGATTCCACAATACAGTGCGTGTAATGACGGTTGGACAGACACAAACGCTGTGAATACTTAACCGGGCAATTACAAAGACAGCGAGAATAAATGTTGTCTTTGTACTGATGTAGGTTTTCACAGTTCGATTCATGATGGTTGCTCTTCAGAGCTGTTCTTTCGGGATAGCCGTGTCGTTATGATGCTTCCAGCGCCTGATGATGCTTCCAACGTGGGAGACGAAATTGTCGCGAGGGAGAGATGGAGATCACGCAACACGGCTATCCCGAAAGAACAGCTCTGAAGAGCAACCGTAATGTTGTCTTTTACTGACAGAATAGCAAGCGTTGCCTTGGTTGGATCCCTTAATGTAGGGAAAACGAAGGAGATTGTTATTGACTTCCGGAGATCCCACGCCCAACACCCACCTCTGACCATCAATAGTTCTGCTGTGGAACGGGTGAGCAGCACCAAATTTCTGGGTGTGGACATCACAGAGGACCTCTGCTCGACAACTAATACCGCATCACTGGCCAAGAACGCCCAGCAGCGTCTTTACTTCCATCGATCCATCCATTTTCAGAAACCGCTTAATCCTATACAGGGTCGCGGTGAGCCGGAGCCTATCCCGGCAGACACAGGGCGCAAGGCAGGGGAACACCAAGGATGGGACGCCAGTCCATCGCAGGGCAACTGGGGAAATTTAGTCAGTACGCCAATTAACCTGGCAGCATGTCTTTGGACGGTGGGAGGAAACCGGAGTGCCTGGCGAAAACCCACGCGGACATGGGGAGAACATGCAAACTCCACACAGAAAAGCACCCCGAGCCGAGATTCGAACCCGGGACCTTCTTGCTGTGAGGCTGTGAGGCGGCAGCGCTTTGTGACCCTCGGGTGAAAGGCGCTATATAAATGCTATTATTATTATTATTACCCACTACGCCACCGTGCCGCCCTGTCTTTACTTCCTCCGGAAGCTAAAAAGAGCAAGAGCCTCGCAACCCATCATGTCCACATTCTACCGGGGCACCATTGAGAGCGTCCTGACCAACTGCATCACTGCGTGGTTCGGAAGCTGCACTGCCTCCAACAGCAAGACTCTGCAGCGCATAGTGAGCGCGGCTGGGAGGACCATTGGTGCCTCACTTCCCTCCCTCCTGGACATTTACAACATCCGCCTAGCCCGCAAAGCAGCCAGCATTGCGTGCGATTCCACCCATGCCTTACACAGCCTCTTCAGTCTCCTGCCATCTGGGAGAAGATACCGGAGCCTCCGAGTCCGCTCCACCAGACTAACTAACAGCTTTACACATCAGGCTGTCAGGATGCTGAACTTTACCTCCTCTGCCTCCAAAACGTCTGGACTGTAACTTACCCATTCCACCCACTACATTTCCAACTGCAACAGCCATAAGAACAGTTTAATACACAAGCACACAAACACACACACCTACACTCATTCATTCATTCATTTTCAGAAACCGCTTAATCCTATACAGGGTCGCGGTGAGCCGGAGCCTATCCCGGCAGACACAGGGCGCAAGGCAGGGGAACACCAAGGATGGGACGCCAGTCCATCGCAGGGCAACTGGGGAAATTTAGTCAGTACGCCAATTAACCTGGCAGCATGTCTTTGGACGGTGGGAGGAAACCGGAGTGCCCGGCGAAAACCCACGCGGACACGGGGAGAACATGCAAACTCCACACAGAAAGGCACCCCGAGCCGAGATTCGAACCCGGGCCCTTCTTGCTGTGAGGCGGAAGCGCTACCCACTACGCCACCGTGCCGCCCCACCTACACTCAGCACTAACCAATTTGTCCAGAACATGACAGAACTGCTGCTAACGACTTGTTGTGTAGATGGCACATTACTTGCACTATATTAGTTTTATCTGCACATTATTTGTTATAATTAGGTTTTGCTACAGATCTGTGCCTTGTTATTATCCCACCCCCGACCCCCAGCTTACCTTAACGTGAAAATGTAAAACAAATGTTAGTACGGTGGTGCCCCGCTTTGCGTCATTTCGACCTGCGACGAGTTCGCCTTTGCCTCGCTTTTCTGGGGTGGATTTCGGTTCAGCGGGCGTCATTGGGTCCGGCGTTGCGTCGCTCAGCAACGTCGGCCACGTCATAGGAGGTATTGCTGGGATGTGTTTTTAGTGTTATTTAATGTTTTATCAAATCGTTTTATTTTTTCGCGGGTTGTTTGCGCTGGTTTTATGGTGTTTTGCGGTGTTCGTCCTCATTTGGGGCATTTTTTTTGGGGCATTGCGTCCGGTTTGCGTCGGGAACCGGGTTGCATCACAGCTTTTGGGGCCGGTTGGTGACGTTGGGCGAGTTATGTCTGTGTTTTTTTTACCCTAGTATTTTTAAACCTTGTTGTTTCCATGTATGTGCCAACACCGGGGTCTGAGGGAATCGAAATTTCGATCCTCGATATGTCTTGTACATATGGCAGGATTGACAATAAAGTTGAATTGAATTACGATCCAATAGTCTTCTAAACAAAATATGTACTGTATGTTCACAATCTGTCATGCACGAGAAAGTCTGCAGTGAAGTTGCTGCTTGTAGATATATAGATGTGTATAATTACAGCAGAAAAATACTCAGTGAGCTTGCAAGCTCTTTACGGGATTCCTGCGACACAGCGAACACTCAAAGACATTAGATTGAGATTCGATAGATTGTCATGAGTCGGGGTAAATCTATGCATTAATTAATTGTGTTGTGGTAGATGGAACCCACCCCTGGTATCAGCAAGAGTCACGTGAACCAATTACAACACGGATGTATTTTAACGCGCATCATTTCCTTCACGCACATCCTGATGCATCCATCATAAATGCTGAAGTTAGTTTTAATTTACGAAGGGATGCACTGTTACATTCCCGTTTTTCATCGCTTCCATTCGCCAAAGCAACACGTGTGTACCCGATTCCCAGCAACCGTGTAAGTTCAAAGTTTAGTTCATGGTCTCTGTGTCAGAGTCTAATGGAACACTGATCGAACACATACCAGAATTAACCAAAGGACAGCCAGACAAACCTGGTGTGAAATGTTTGTAGAAATGTGCAGCTTCGCTAAATCATTGCTGCCTCAGGCACAGCGTAGAAAACCATGAGGGAGCTGGCTTGAGGAAGCAGCATCCATTTCAGTGCCTACTCAATCTAGGTGCAGCCCTACTTGGGGAAGTCCCCCGTTATTAGATCAGCTCTAAGAATGAATGAAAAAGCCTCTGTGAGCTAAGGCTACAGTGGCTCAGTAGCTCAGACACCTAATGCTCAGTGTCTACGTACTGAGCCACATTGCCTCTGCCGAGTTCATAGATATTTTAGCCACTCGGGTGAACTGGCTAAAGCTTTCTCTAGCTCAACAGTTGGACAAATGGGGCACTTTTCTTAAATCCCCCGAGCTCTGCCCATCCAGAAGTAAAAATATCTACACAACAGTGAATCCGCTTGCAGTGGGGTAAAGCGTGGGTGCTCCCACCTTTCCAAATACGTCTGGCCACCGTGGAAAGCGGCCTCCTAAGTGGAGGATCTTCTGCCACCAGTGGCACGAGCAAGAACTTGAAGGGCTTCCCCTTTATCTTTATTTATTTTCTCAAATGGGATAATGATGGTTGCTCTTCAGAACTATTATTTTGGGATAGCCGTATCGAGCGATCTCCCTCTCTCATTCGCGACGATTTGCCTCCACGTTGGAAGCATCATCAGGCTCTGAAGAGTAACGATCATTAATCGAGCTGTGAAAACCTACATCCGTCAAATGGGATAGTTTTTCACAAGCAACAAAATCAGTCCGAACCCGATCGCAGGAGGACGTCGCTTTTCTGGGAACCTATGTGGGCACCTGCGCGATTTTAGTTCAATCCGCGAACCGGTAACTTTGCAAAGGGGAAAATGTGTGAGTGGCTGTTTGTTTTCATTTTGATCAAGCACATGCATCGACAGACGAAAAACTAAAAATTCGAAAAAGGGACAACGCCCTAATTCTAATAGTGGAAGTAGTGATCACAAAACAGAAGTCGCATCATTGGTTTGGGGAAATACATTTATGGTTTAACACATTCATCTATTTGCCCATTTTGTATACATCTGCCCATTCAAACAGAGTACAGTACAAAATATAAACTGTCCCTTCAAAGGACGAATTGCCACCCAGTATTGCCAGTGGGCTTTTCATTTGTCCCAACATAAGCCTTCTATGGCCGCGTGAACAGGCAAAAAGTAACACAAATTAGTTTTGAACCTCCCTGAGGCTATACAATAGCCACCGGGTGAATAAGGGTTATTATCTTTGACAAACTTTTGCAGTGTCTTTTGCCTAAAGCTTGTGTTTCTGGCAAGCTCACACCCGAACACCCATGGGTTCTAATCCTATTCTGATTCTACATATGCAGGTCTCTGAAAAAGTACAAAGGCAGGAAATAGACATGAATGACTGTCCTTTTAAACCTCTGTACTTTGCGACATCGTTGAGTACAGCACGTCAAGGTAGAAGCGTTCACGTCGCGATCCCTGTCAGGTAGTACTTGGTATTGCCTGCGAATTCTACCAAACACTTCGAAGCCGAGCTGAAAGACAACGATGTCCAGAAGCTAGCCATTGTGCTTCGAAGAATCGCAAAGAAGAAGAAGCACGCTACGAATGCAGCGTACATTCCATACATTCTTACTAAATAGCCACTGGCGTTCACTTAATAGATTAGCACCTACCAGTCCAGTCACTCTCAGCATTCCAGCATGTATATGTAAATTAAGCCTCGTGTATCATCCCCAAGGATCCAACAGTCCATCCATTAATCCTAAACAGGGGCTATCCCGAAAGAACAGCTCTGAAGAGCAACCAACTGAACATTGGTCAATTAGATCGACAGACTAACACAGTTCTCCATAGTGAAGCTCTGTTTATGAGTTTAGGTCAAGTGAAAAGGTATGCAAGTGTTGTGCACCCGTCGATATGTTGGAGAAAACGAGCGAGCACACACAGCACTTACCTTCGAAGATGTTACCGACGAAGGTAAGTGGCTGTGTGTGCTCGCTCGCTTTCTCCAACATAGCGACGGGTGCACAACACTTGCATACCTTTGCACGCGACCTAAACTCATAAACAGAGCTTCACTATGGATAACATTGGTCATGAAAGCCTTCGACTTAATTTAACAGTTCTTTATTTTATTATTTTGAACCAAAAAGTATACAGAGGTTAAAGACATAAGCTTGCACATTTTGTTCTACCAGTGTCTTTCAACATCACTTGAAAGATGCACCTATGACACGCTTTGTTGCTAGCACGAGCACACAGCACCTATGTGTTCCCATTCACCCGCACAGTGAGTTATCGTGAGCAACGCGGCTCGCAAACAGATGCACCGCAGAAATGTCAGGACTGTGCAAGCGCCAATAATTCGGAGCGCACCTGGGCATACAGTCGTGTTTTGATGCGCTAGAAACCGCAAACTTGGTTGCAGTCCCTCCTTGGATTTGAGCGACTTGTAATGCCTTCTGTGCTGTAAAAGCCTTGCACTTTCCTTATACGAGTGATAGATGGAGCCGAGAGATGTAGTTTTGTCAATGGGGTTTTGAACTCTCTAACCCGACCCAGATATTCACGGCAGCCACTCAATTGAATTTCAATGTGTATAGCTCATGATGATTGGTACACGTGGAAATCGGTTCTGGCTACATATACGAGGAAGGGGCTTTTGAAAACAGCAAAGGCTGGAAATTATTTCAATGTTCTGTATTTACCCTTAAGCATGAAATGCATGTACTGTACTCTCTGGTATAACGGTGCATCGGCGACTTTAAATGTGGTTTAAAACGCAGTTGATAAATTGTCCAGCAGGAAGTTACAAGATGTAACAAGAGTTGTATGATTTGAAATAATAGGCAGGAAGCATTTTGTCCACAAAGTATAACATGCAGCTAGAGCGAAATCACCACACAACGGAACATGTATATACTGTATAAGAAGGTATTGTATATCTATTTATTACAGTTGTTTGTATTATCCATCCTCGATAGTGGTCACTTATTATTTATTTATAACCAAGTTAGAGTGAACGAGACCAACAGGTTTTCATCGCAAGCGAAACCCCGGGTCACGTACACGTGACTGTGATTGAAGAAGCGGTTAACACTCGTGATTCACACTAATCCCGCGAAAAGAAATAAAGTACACGTAAACATGCAAATTACAAGCACGGTAATTGGCAATTACAAACTGATACAACAGATACCTCTTTACTTTAAATACGATACCAAAAACAGCATACTACAACACAAGAACACATTGTGTCGACACACGACAAGACTAAAAAGGGGCCACCGAGCGTAAAAATAATAATAATTACAGTTTATAACGCGCACATGTTCATTCAATGTCGAAGGTATTCATTCGAAGAGAGAGCGACTCAGAGGCGCGAGGAAAGCGCAGAGGCGGAGGAGGCAGCCAGGCGGTTAGCCGGCGCCAACACACTGCGTCCTATACATCATGATGTTATCGGCCAATTAATGAATTAGGTTTTTTTTCAGTTGTGGGAAGAAACCGGAGAACCCGGAGTAAACCCACGCAGTACAGGGGGGG
>JAZEWU010000016.1:8877971-8895536 GCA_036362915.1 Geotria australis
AAACATTGCGATGGTGCTGAGACTGGTGAAGACCCCGAGTATGAAGTGTGTTGTTGTATGCAGCAAAAACTCAAAATGTGAAAAAAAGAAGCCATAAGAATACTGGAAAGAATGTTGATGTGGATTTTTGGTGCAGAATGGAGAAAATCAGTTGGATGGACAGAAACAGAGCAATGAGGGCGTTACAATCATGAGATGTTGTAACTTGCTTACCCCTCCCCCGCTGGACAACTGTTAAAAAAATCTGCCTATCTCAACGGCTCCTTTCCAGCTTAAATACAAACTGATTGACTGAGGATAGAACTCGCGTGAAAAGAAATCCATAAGAGGTAAAAGATGAGAGCTGAGCACATTACCGGAGGTGAAAGGTCGATAAAGAACGCTCTGGAAGAATCTGGAGAAAGAGGCCAAGAGGGAGAAGAATACATATTCTCATTGACGACTCAAACGAGGGCAGAGGTCGCAATATCTCGCTGGCCTCAGGGCTGTGAATAATGGCCATTGCTCGAAACGTCATCTATTCTATAATGTCTTTCCTGGGACAGTGTTATTAGCAAATGCGTTGAAATGTATGTGTTGTTGCCTGTGTGCAGCGAAATAAAGAAGAAAGCTCAGAATTGGACAGGGTTGAAGCAATTTGAGCCAAAGACCTGCAGCCGCTGGGCAGAGGAGTAAAGAGCATTACGCCCGTCCTTCCAAATGTCCCCTTGATGGGAATTCGCTATACGAGACACCCAGAAGCCAAAACCTCCCACGAACACAATGTCCCCATCACTGAAGGTAAACAGCATGTGTGAACTCAGCATTAAATCTATGCCCATTGGCTGCCTGGGCCACAGCCTCCATCTGCCCACTTTTATGTGCGTAGTAAAATTACTGCTCGTGTGCGCCGCTCAATTATTTACAATAAAAACATATTTCTTGAATTATTAACTTGAAGGGGGGAAAGCCTTGGAGGGGTGTGCCCAATCTTTCTGGTCAGGACTGCGGCCAGCTCCCCGCTGATCTCATTTAAGTTCCAAACGGACATTAAACAGCGCTCTGAACCACAGAATGCTTTGATTAGCAACTGTCGTCATCCACTGCTGGATGAACGCCTCCCCAAACTGCTGTGATGTAACAGTCCACGCAGCACATGCACGCACTGTGGCGGATCCAAGGGCGCGCGGGCAATGGGGCTGATCCATTGATGATACAGAAAACTAGAGTATTATTAATATTTAACAGAGAGGATACATTGAACTTTACAAACAATAAGTACAGGGGTCTAATTAAAAATCGTGACATGGCTACACGGCCCCCACCCCTGGGAAGTTTCTACTCTCTCGAACCGCCTCTGTCCACACATGCTGGTTTCATCGCTCCATCTCTTTGCGAGACGTCGCTATTCTTGGCCATCGGCCAACATTGATTTTGGCGACGTGTCCTGCCCAAGTTCGATGACATTATTGTTTCATATAAAAATTCAGACAGCACGGTGGCGCAGTGAGGAGCGTTGCTAGGTCACAGCAAAAATCCCTGGATTCAACTCCAGGCTCGGGGGCCTTTCTGTGTGGAGTTTTCACGTTCTCCCTGTCCGCGTGTGTTTTCGCTGGGTACATCGGTTTCCTGCTGCCCAGGTTAATTGGCCCGCTGACTAAATTATCCCCGATGCCGTGCGATGGAGTGGCCTCCCATCCAGGGTATAGCCTTGCCTCGGACCCTGTGTATGCTGGGATAGGCTCCAGATCACCGCGACCCTTTATCGCAGTGGTTCTTAACCTGGGGTGCATGCACCCCATGTCTTGCACCCCGTGGGGGTGCAAGACATGGAAGATGTTTGTATGTTTGTATGTATGTATTGTATTATATAGGAATTGTATTATACATATATTTACTAATAAGGGGCTAAATTGGATTCTGATACTGACTGATATCAAAACTCAACGTGATTTTGTTTAAACCTTAACTGCACATGTTTCTAGAGCATTAAGCAGGATTGCCTTTAAGGGGTGTAATGTGCAGTATACTCAAGCCCAGCGATAATCTCATTAGTTGTAAAGAGTTCTGGGCAGAAACTCTTAAGATGAAATCACTTTCCAGGAGACTCCCTTGCCCTGAGCAGTGAATCTCAATATTTCCTGACTAGACCATTCATTCCATAACATAAAAAAATAGATTCCTCGCATTGACAATAACAAATCAAAACTATGTTATTATAAATGTACTTATTAATTCATAGCAAACGTTCAGTGAGTTAGCAACAACCATAGAAAATGTATATACCCTATTCAGTTTCCCAACGTGTAAGAACAGTCTGGGATAAAATCCCAATGCGAACATTTTGCCACAGACACATGGATTGGCCTTGAGCTTTAATTAACAAATGCTTTAATGTCGAAGACAGAGGATAAGGCTGCTTCCGTAAACCCAAAAACGTTTAATTCACAATCTATTGCTGGCTACCATGCGAGAAAGCCCTGCAAAGAGCTTATAATAGCGGCTTTTATTATTAGCAACGGCCCAAACCACGACCATCCCCATCCCAAAATAAAGCGTGCAGGCAAAGCGCTTTCACCACCACACGGACCCGAGGTTGACCCGTACTAAGGCTTTCAT
Organism: Geotria australis; assembly: GCA_036362915.1. Classification (NCBI taxonomy): domain Eukaryota; kingdom Metazoa; phylum Chordata; class Hyperoartia; order Petromyzontiformes; family Geotriidae; genus Geotria; species Geotria australis. Next base: position 8,880,570 of record JAZEWU010000016.1, read on the forward strand.
GTCAGATTACCTTAATGACAGCTCTCGACAGAACCACAACAGCCATGGCCCGTCGCAATAGGCTGCAACGTGCGTGACGGTGGAAACTCAGGGACGACTGGGGGGTGATATAACACAAATACGAGATTCGCTTTGAAATGTCAGTTCGTGAAGATGTGATGGGCGGGAAGGTAGTTGCATGGGAGATGGTGAAACATCACAAACCGGTCAAAGCGAAAGAGTCAAAGTGATTTCCTGCTCAAATGCTCAGCTCGTGTTTACAGCCCTGAGAAGAATGATTTAAATTCCTCATTGCTATGGCTGGCGCGACTGAATCAACCCCAGTGATAGATAGATAGATGTTTATTATTACAGCAGAAAAAAACACCTAGTGGGATGATGGGCTGATGGGCTGAATCAATCCCCGACCAGAATACGAACTCACACCCTTCCTAACGCCTGCCGCTAGCTCTACCGCTGAGCCACCCGACCGGTTCAAAGAAAAAACACACAAAATCAGAACAGAGACAGCGTAACAACTTGGGACCACTGGTCGTCATAAGTGGATGGGCGAGCGGGTTACCGGGAAGACAAAGAGAGACGGAGCGTGAAGATAAAATTGTCGGCAGCGATAAGCAGCTGAAACGTGATGTGCGCCTCACGTGAGCGGCAGCCTCGTTGTGTAACGAGCTGACCGGACACGTGCTACGCGCCTTATATAAGCGGCCCTGGCCATTACTGACAAGCCCTCCTGCACCAGTCACGCGCGCTCTTGTTTATGAATTGCATTTATAACGCGTGGCCGGCGTGGCACATTCATTCAATCACACTCAATCATTCATTGTCAGAAACCGCTTAATCCTCAAGCAGGGTTGTGGTGAGCCAGAGCCAATGCCGGGCAGACACAGGGCGCAAGGCAGGGCTATACCCAAGATGGGACGCCTATGCAGCAGCATGTCTTTGGACAGTGGGAGGAAACCGGAGTGTATACATTTTAAATTATTGTCATCAATTCGCATGTTTGTTATGTCGCAGGAATCCCGTAAAGAGCTTGCACGCTCACTGGGTATTTTTCTGCTGTAATAATAAACATCTATGTAGTTTGGATGGATAGGAAGTGTGAGGTTATGCATGTCTATTGAAGAGGGTGACACACATTCAGCACATCAGGGGTCTAAAGTGGTTGCATGCATTTCCAGTTTGTCGAAATGCAATTTCCATAATGTCAACAGCATAAACCTTTCACAATGGAAAAGGAAAATGTTCTTCGAGTTTGTTAACTAGAACCCATGCAGAGCGTTGCACAATTTAAATGTCCACGCACTCGTAAATTACTGCCTCATTACATGTGGTGCTTGGCTTTCCTCACTCCAAGCAGATCCATTGATTTCGAGTGGAAGGCAACAAAAGATTTTGTGGCAGGTCGTTTTTACTAAATATTACAATTCACAAATACTGTGGGACAATACCATGTTACGTGGCAGATTGCTCAGCACATTTCGCATTCGATAACGTATTGGCACAAATACATCACTGATGTAGGTTACTTTACACACTCGGTCACGACCTGCAGAATTGTGGCCCATTTGGAGTCCACCCAGAAAATCGGTAAGCTTATAGCCCGGTCAATGAATATGTCCTCATTGTCAGAAACCGCTTAATCCTGTACAGGGTTACGGTGAGCCGGATGCTATCCCAGCAGATACAGGGCGCAAGGCAGGGCTATACCCAGGATTGAACGCCAGTCCATCATAGGGGACCGAGGCAATTTAATCAGCAGGCCAATTAACCTGTGCAGCAGCATGTCTTTGGACTGTGGGAGGAAACCGGAGTGCCTGGCGAAAACCTACGCGTGCACGGGGAGAACATGCAAACTCCACACAGAAAGCTCTCCGAGCCGGGATTCGAACCCGGGACTTCTTGCTGAGGCGGCAGCGCTACTCACCATGCCACCGTGCTCCCTCCTCAATGACTGTTGAGTGAAATAAAAGCTAGCAACGCAAATTGTCTTATTATTCCTGGCATTTCCGCCACTCAAGTGCGGTACTGCCATCCTGCCCCGCTTTCTCAAATCAATCCTACCCTCGGGCTATAATTTCTGCTTCAACAGAACTGCACTGTAAACGCAATCTAAATCTAATCTAAAATTATCATAGATTTTCACGGGTCGATGTATGAGAATGTCGCCTCCTACAAAACTAAACGTACCGAACGAGATCCATAGTAAATATCTGTTTATAAGTTAGGTCACGTAAAAAAGAAGCGTCGTAAAACCCGCCTCCACCCGACACAGGCTGTTCGTAAGGTTTGTCACGTGAACAAAACGTGCCAATTCGTTACTACTGCAGCACACCGTTATGTTGGAGAGCGAACCCACAACATTTACAATAAAGGTACAACGTTCCGCTGATAGTTGCAATCGGCTTCATCAGGAACCATGGTTCTGGAGAGGGCCACCACTGGCCTCCGAGCCCCTCTTTAAATGTACCGTAGTAAAGATGCACGATCGAAACGGCTATCACGAAAGCGCATATTTTTTGCGTAACATACACTTGACATGTATATCAAAACGTGAGAATGCTTATAAACACTAACAGGGCACGTTTTCAAGCCACACAAGTTCATAAATGTCTTCTTGCTTAACGGTTATCGGTGGCCTTTACCCAACATGGTCATCACGTTTGTAACACGATTGCTGCTCTAGCACCGCCTGGTGGTAGCCGCCGTGGTTTCATTGCGATAACCTCGCGAGTCGTGTTTTTTTTAACATTCCAAGTCCTGTGTCCCACCGCACTCGGTGCTGTCATGCACATCCTTTACCTCCATTCGAACATTCCTGTAAACGATTATGTAACTGTATTGCACCCATATTCCAGTACACTTCAAAGTACTTTGCCGTACAGCCTATGCTGCAGATATGTACAGTGTAAATGTGGTTGGGCGTGCTCAGTGACACAGAAGAGACCAGGCACGGTGAAGGTGTTTGTTGACCATACCACAAGCCCGATGATGCTTCCAACGTGGGAGGCGAAACGTTGCGGGGGAGATCGCTCGACACGGCTATGCTGAAAGAACAGCTCTGAAGAGCAACCATCACACGACAAACTCCAGTGTAGGTCGTTGAACAATGAAACAGACCATTTTTTTCCGGCATGATGCAGTACAATAGCATTGACCATCAATCGATGTTTAATGTTGACAACAAATTATGATTGCCTTTTGATACCGAGTAAATGGTGATGAGCGTAAAGTCGACAAAGAATGCTGCTCTACAGCAAAATCTTTTGGCATTCCCTGTCAATAGTTTTTCAGGCTGGTTCATGTCATGCATTCCATTCTTTCAGAAACATTTACTGTCCATGACAAAACATACAAGCGGTTTCTAATACACTGGCACCCCCGGCTACAGGTTCTAAAGCTGTAAAAACTGAGTTCACGAGCAAACACACAATACCGGTATCATAACTTTTAATGAATAATGTTATTTCCATTTTATATTTTAATAGCTACAACAAAGTGCATAGCATATACCGTTTAATCAACAAGCATCGAGTACAATGTTCACCTTCCCCGATGGTAACATTGCACAAGTTTAACAATTTGCACACATTAGTATACATAATCCAAAAATCCAGAAAACGCCTGTAAGCTAAAGAAAGAAGCATGTATGTTACGTGATCAAAATATAGGACAATGCTTAAGCTCTGGTGGCTGATACAATCCCAAAACTTCAAGTAATTGTCTGTAAAGGTGATGCAGCCCTAGAACGTGTTCAGTGCCGACACAAGTCAGGCTTGGGTGGCCAAGTGATACACTTTCAGGGCAGAGTCAACATCAAATGTCTCCCCAGTAGCAGAGGCTTACAATATGGAATGTGGCAATTAAATCAGCTTTGAAAAGGCCATTGCATAACAATGCATTAGTGTTTCATTTGGAACTGGAACTAACCTGCTTAAACCCATTGATATTAAGCCTGTTCCAGTAACTGAGAAAACACATGGCGAGATATCTGGAGAGCACACGAGCAGCGATGCACAAAATCCAAACATCATGAAAGAGCTCAATGGCAAAAAGTGTATGCTGGTCCAGTTAAGACTGTAATAAAACAATGTACAGTTCATAATTACTTCCTAAAGTAAATTGGAAAACTTCAGATTAGAACGCTGTGTTTATAGATTAAGGGCGGCACGGTGGCGTAGTGGGTAGCGCTTCCGCCTCACAGCAAGAAGGTCCCGGGTTCGAATCTCGGCTCGGGGTGCCTTTCTGTGTGGCGTTTGCATGTTCTCCCCGTGTCCGCGTGGGTTTTCGCCGGGCACTCCGGTTTCCTCCCACCGTCCAAAGACATGCTGCCAGGTTAATTGGAGTACTGACTAAAATTTCCCCAGGCGCCCTGCGATGGACTGGCGTCCCATCCTCGGTGTTCCCCTGCCTTGCGCCCTGTGTCTGCCGGGATAGGCTCCGGCTCACCGCGACCCTGTATAGGATTAAGCGGTTTCTGAAAATGAATGAATGAATGTTTATAGATTAGTGTGTATACAAATTTGCTGAGATTGGACAGGTAACCCTAAATGATAACATTTGAAAAGTACGAACTATATCTGAATGGTGGAACTAAAAAAGTGTACACACCGGAACCAGCATAAAACCATCTGTCAACACCAGCCAGCATATTTAACACGTTCCCTCTTTATGTTTAAATTTCTCAGTTTTCTTGATTCTCAGTTTTCTGTCTCCCCGTTGTTGATATGCCGTTCTCTCCACAGCTCGGATTATATATATATATAAAACCCAAAAAGAATTGTTGCAGAATTTCCGTTCTCTGTCGTTGTTGACATGTCGTTCTCTCCGCAGCCTTGTGCAGCGCTTTGTGACCCTCGGGTGAAAGGCGCTCTATAAATGCTATTATTATTAAACATCAATGCAAATGAATGCTTAACTTCCAATACAGCTTCAGTAGGTTCAATATCACCCGCATTTTGATGAATACCTACTGTACTTAAGATGGACTTGCATATATTCTTTACCTACTATTATTCAAAGCACAAATGAGACACTTGGTTTTTCACTTCCAGATTCCAAAATGCAGAATTTAAGCATAATTTAGGATATTGTCAGCAAATGCACTCAACACTGTCGCAATGAAGCTTCAATGGCTTTCTCAAACCTTAAGATAATGGCCTCAAAGACCCGTTTATATAGTATAAAGTACAGTTCAAAAACACATCTGAATTCTAAACAGAAACTACAGAAGCCCACAGAAGAGTCCCACATGAACAAGATATTTAACAGAAATCAGCTTTTGGAGAGATCAGCAGCTTTCATAGAAGACTTCAACTGTACTACTTACGCTACTTTGGCAATAAATAAATACAAACGATTGCCTAATATGAATACCTACACCCAAGCCTTTGACATACCCTTGATAAGGCATGCATCATTCAGGGATCCACATCCAAGCATCTGTCGAACAACAAGCAATGTTTTATAAATCTTGGGGATAAAGCCATTTAATGCGACTTGACATTCAGAAGCCTAAAGTATAAACATACCTGTAACTGCTTAATACAACAATACATCATTCCCCAGTCCTAATGCCTCGCTGAAATCCAAATGTTTATGTTTGCCAACACGCGCTCACTAATCAGATGTAAACTAAAGGTACATTGCACACATTTGCCGATTACCAAGTACGAACTATACAACATGCCGAGGCTTCAAGACTGGAGTTTGTGAACCATTGGTCAGATGTACAAGGGTAGAATAGGTCTAGAAATCTACAAATATACAGTGTGCAAATAAGAGTTGACAGCCTGTGTATTGGATTTAATTTGTATGTGGCTGCAATTATATGTATACACGTTACAGCAGGAAAAAATCATAAGTGAACAAAAATATAAATGTAAGTTTCACACTTTCCCCCGATCAAATTTAAATGTTATTGTGATCGTTCACATATCACCAACTAATTTGGTATATAATAATGGGGAGCTGAAGCCTCTATGTGCGATATTGGTTTGGGAAAGGCATCGTCAGTCGGGTCGGTTGCACCGCTTCATTCATTCTACTTAGCACAGCTCCTCCATCAATCTACAGGGGGAGCAGGGGGCTCCCGTCTGGAATTCTAAAGAAACGACAGATGCATTTCGTTAGCATAACTACATGCAAACACTCACAAACAGCTGCTATTTTGGGAAAGCCGTGTCGAGCGTTCCTCTCATTTCCTTCATGACATTTCGCCTCCCACTTTGCAGGCATCATCAGGCCAATGAATCGTGAACGCGGGAGGCAAAACGTCACGAAGGAGAAAAGAGGAACGGTCCACACGGCTATCCCATTAGAGTAGCTCTTAAGAGCAATTCTATACATCGAGCCACAAAAACCTACATCAATACACTAAAAAAAACACGTTTGTATTTTTCAAGGCAGCCTGCCGCCCTGGTTGTTATTTGTGAACAGAACCAAACAGAAAATAATTCTGGTGGGCTACTGTTATCTGATGCACAGGGCGTATTAAACCACATCTTCATACACAATAAAATATATTACGTACATATGCACATGAAGCTTACATCATTATAAATCATCTTAACAGATGTGTTTAACACAAATCCATAAGATAAAAACCCAGCTAAAGTAAAAAAATGAAAACACTGGCAGTAATGCATAACATCAAGTTAACGAAACTCAACATATTCATCCTAACACTCCCTGGTAAAAAAACTGGATAAAATCTCCCAAACCTTTAAGTAAAAACCATTACCCGAGACATAAACCAGTAAAAATGCACACGGCAGTGAAAAGTGGTGACTTTTTTTGTATCTGGTAAAGTTAAATACAAACTTTAAGTGCTTAAAACTGCAGACGTTGCTTTAAAAATAAGACTTCTTTTAAGGGTGTTGTTACTGCAATGCAAATGTGACACCGCAAATACAGTGGTGGCACAAATAGCAAAAACTTTTGCAACGTGTCAATAACACTGCCCTGCAATGTTTAAGACAATGGTCCATCTTCATCTCTGCTATGAAGGGCCACTGTGTGAAACATCGCCTATGATACACGTTTGAATGCTCTATTTAGACCAGTGTTACAAACAGACATGTTGAGTCTTGGTTACTTTAGATCGTGTGCGCACATCTGCATTTCACTTACTTGGTTGTCATGCCCGCTCGGCTTAGAGTCAGCACGCCCTCGCATGCTCGACGGCCGAAACAGGAACAATACGAGTGCCAGCACAACCCAGCCCATCATCACCATGGTGAGAGTAGGGTCAATGCCCCCTGCAGATTGGTTTGGCCCAGGCACTACAAGGGAACACATGCACAGTGAGTAGCGCTGCCACATCACAGAAAGAAAACCTGGGTTCAATGCCCGGCTTGGGTGCCTTATGCTGTGGCGTTTGTGTGTTCTCGCCGTGTCCGTATGGGTTTTATCTGGGTACTCCGTTATCCTCCCACAATACAAAGAAATGCTGCCTAGATTAATTCACCTGACTGAATTGCCCCCAGTGCCATGAGATGGACTAGTGTCCTATCCCGGGTATAGCCCTGCCTTGCACCCTGTGTCTGCCGGGATAAGCTTCGGCTCACCACGACCAATGAATGCACTACAATGGAACAACTCATATAAGCAAAGTGGCCAGTTCATTGGTCTGCAAGAGATTCTTTATACTCATCTCTCAACCAGAGGCCAAATATAGCTCATTTCATTATTCCAGCTCACAGGCATATGCGAGGATCGTTTACATCATTCACAAGTAAACAGGAATACCAGAAAAACAAAAAAATTGAGAATGCAATGTTTGTTGTGCAGAACGTGTCCTAAATAGTCAACCAAAAATACAAGTTTAATTCTGACATCAATGCTGAAAAGGCAGTTAACAGAATGGCAAGAAACTCACAAGGCATTTAAATGCATCAGACATGAAAAGCATTACTAAAACAAATTATACAACCGAATAATATGCATATCAATGTTCAACACTGAAAAATGCACTCATAGAAACCTGAAAATCGGATGCCCAGGTGATAAAGTTCAACTCAATCCACTTCAAGTGGCATTGCATTTGAATTACGTGTTTAGAAAGGATTTCAGCCTCGAGGATAAGGAGTTTTTAACTGAGTGTAGCTCTACAAGTATTTTGTTTCCCAATTTATTTAAGCATTAGCAGAGATGTGTGAATACAGTAAGCATTTTGGGAGAGATACATTTAACGTCGATTTTATTACACTTCCTATGGCAGCCTCTGGTTTATCAATTTTAAGCATCTACATATATCACCGACAAAGATCCTTTAAAAGACCAAAAACTCGTCAACACTGGTCCCAGTTAATATGGCATCAAGGATAGACGTATTTGACGAAGCACTGACTTGCAAGAATCCTCAGCCGAGACCTTGAATAAACAGGATATTTATATTGACACTTACACTCCTGAAGGCATTCATTGTCGGTGCAGTAGCCTTGGGAATGACGAAGCTGCAAAACAAACACAATATTGGCCACCATTTTCAACACAAACTATGAATTTAAACGTTGCCGCCTTACAAAAACGGCACCTAACATCGATGTGGCATCGGGATGCAATTTTTCCCAGCCTCGCACGACTTTAATCAAACACATGTCTTCTAAATACAGTACTGTAGGAGTGTGTGTGTGCGCGCAAAATGTGTAAAAATCGAAACAGTCCTGTGATTTTTGTTCTTCATCTTATTAATTTCGACGTGAGAATGTGCGCACAGGCATTTTATTTAATAGCTTACTGTTGTCAGCAAAAAGGCAGATTGTTGCAGCACAAAAATAATGTAAGTCCATCAGCCTATGGGGATCTTCACCAAAGTTTTTGCCCACTATTATCTGTTTCAGGAAGCAAGTTGTGGAATAGTTATAACTTAATTCATTTACAGAGCAGGGCATTAATAATTAAATACTGCTGAGGACCCTCCACGAACCCATTTTTATCCCATTCAGCACAGAACATTTTCATGAAATTTTATCTCCGTTGGAAAAATCTAACATGATAACAGATAACGGCAATGAATGGATATCGTGCATAGTCAAAATAACCAAATGATGCACGAAACACAACGTTTGTGCGTACTGTATTTCAATTATAACTAATATATTGACCATGCAGAATATAACACAGAAGCACCGAGCTACGTAAAAAAATATATCACATCGTTTAGCGATTTCTGACAGAGGTAACAATCAGATTGAGGTACATGAGGTATGATAAAGCACCCTGGTATCTTACATAAACATCCAGTATTTTAATTATTTATTAACCAGTTTTGTCAAGACACAGGTCGCATAATTTCTGCTGTTTGCTGAGAATAGTAAACGTAAATATTTGTTTTTCATTTTGACACGAGATATACACGCACGCTAACGGCAGCTGCAAACACATTAAATGAAAGAGCCTGGCATCTACAACCAGGTAACAATACATCCCTCAAGTCAAACATTGCTGAGAACAAACATGATCAAATTACATGCCTTATTTTGTTACTTACACAGGGTGGCGCAGTGATAACATCTGCGCCTCACAGACAGAATGGTATTGCCGAGGAGGTTCGATTCCCGCCTCAAGCGCTTTTCTGCGTAGAATTTGTGTGTTCTCCCCCTGTTCTGTGTGGGTTTTCTCTGGGTCCTCTGGTTTCCTCCCACTACTTAATAAAAACATAATTAATGAATTGGCCGATCTTCTTCTTTGCGATTCTTCAAAGCACGATGGGCAGCTTCTGGACATCGTTGTCTTTCAGCTTGGCTTCGAAGTGTTTGGTAGAATTCGCAGGCAATACCAAGTATTACCTGACAGGGATCGCGACGTGAACGCTTCTACCTTGACCCCCAACATCATATTATATAGGACGCAGTGTGTGGCAATGTTGGCGCCGGCAAACCGCCTTGCTGCCTCCTCCACCTCTCTGCAATTTCCTCGCGCATCCGAGTCGTTCTCTCTTCAAATTACTACCTTTAATATTGAATAGGTGCGCGTTAGAAATACAGTTTATTATTATTGATTACATAGCCAATTTATACCATTTTAAAGTGCTGTCTTCGGATATAATTTGTATATGCAGAACTACTAGTCATTGAAGGTTTTGTAACTATTCATTGATACCAATGTTCACTCAATAGCGGAGGACTTTATTTTACTTTGTTTGCTGCAATTTTACAGACCGGCCCAACCACCTGCGAATGTGGAGAAGCAGACCATACTATGGAACACTGCCTTGTCTGTGCTCTACTACCGAACCTCTGCAGCTCAAAAGACCTTGCGGAGTTCAATGAAAATGCAAGGGGCTGTGTAAGAAAATGGGAAACTGTAATTTGACCATCGTGCTGCTTCGAAGAATCGCTAAGAAGAAGACAGATAAATTGCCATTTTACCCCACTTGCCTACAACACTTTATTTCTAAAACACAGTTAATATAAATCGGTGAAAATGTTCCACAAATATTTATGCCTAATCGACAATGTGTTTGTGTACGGTACTGTACTTCACAAATAGTATGCACAAAAATAAACAATGGTAATGCGATTACTTTAAACACAGATTTCCTGATAACACCGTACTAAAATGTTAGTTTGATTTACCTACCATGTATCCAGTTAGACCAGTTCAACATAGCAACTTTCAATGAAAATGCAAGGGGCTGTGTAAGAAAATGGGAAACTGTAATTTAACATCGCGCTTCGAAGAATCGCAAAGAAGAAGAACATAGCAACTTTACACTGGTATGCAAGCTTGGAACCAGTTAGACCAGGAAGTATTTTCAATTTTTTATAATAAAATATATATGTAACCCGCGCATATTCTTCGGGTGCTCAAAAAACTAGGTGTAAGGAACTCTGAATTTGAAATGGCTAGCAACACGCACGTCACTAGACGTGAGTGTTCGTCATTCAAAGCCAGCAAAACTTTTCATGCTAGAGACCTGCTCCATATTTCTCCTCCCTTCTCTGCACTGTATATCTCATTTTCTCCCTTTGCGTGTTCCTCCTTTCCTGTCCACTCTTCTACCTCTCCCTCTCTTACCTCTCTCATTCCCCTCCCGAATCCTCACTCACTCACTCACTACGTGTAGCTTTCCCACCCTTTCACTCTCCTGGTTCTTTTCCTAGCTCGGGTGTCTTTCTGTGTGGCGTGCACCCTTACCGGTGTGGATTTTTGCGGGGTATTCCCTCCACCGGCCAAAAACAAGTGGTATAGGATAAGAGACTGACTACACTGTCCCTGGAGTTCTGCGATGGACTAGCCTTTCATCTTGGGTAGGCCCATGCCTCCCATCCTACATCTGCCAGGATAGACTCCAGTCTACCGCGACCCAGTACAGAATTAAGGCATGTACTGACAATCATGATGGTCAATGTCGAAAACATCTATGCTTAAAGCTTACCGGGTCTTCCAGATACATACAAAGTTTAAATGAGGTACATAATAATGCTGCCATGCTTGCTCTACTACCATCCAAAAACTAGTCACTGGCACAGAATTTCTTGATCTCAAGGAAATCAAGGGGATTATTATAACAGAACTCCATAATAAAAACACAGCCAAATGTCTATCCATACAGCTGACAGCCTCTAATGGAAGGGATGTTTATGTGTAAGAACCCACGAGTTCTAATTGTGTTGCGAAGCAGAAGTGCGGTTTTGTACACGTGTCTTATTTCCTCCACACAATTGAGAAAACAAGAAACGTAGCTTCATGGTGGGCTATTTAAACAGTTTGAAATGACCACACTATTCAAACAAAATACGCCCAACAGTGATAGCTGCAGAATTTAATATGCAATTAAAATTAACTCAACATTTCTGAAATTATGCTTAATGACAGCTTGCCATGGATTTAATCTTTATATTCTGCAGTTCTCAAATTACTTACACGTTTTTATAATGGCCATAAGCTACCACCAACCTTTCAGAAAACCCTTTAGTGAACATTATTCGAAGCGGCCTTAATAATTTCTTTATTGTTGCTTTAGTTTTTATTTGTGGTTTGTTTCTTTCGTTGTTGACATGCCGTCCTCTTCGCGGCTCTTGTGCAGCGCTTTGTGACCCTCGGGTGAAAGGCGCTATATAAAATGCTATTATTATTATTACAGGTGTCCATAATATAGCCTTTTTGGGTTGGGTCACGTAAATAGAGAGTCGTAAACCCACCTCACCAAACCCACCCCGACAGCCAATTAGTTCTGGTTGTTCCTTTCTTTGCAGTGCCTGATGAAGCTGACTGTAATTATCAGCAAAACCTCGTAAATGTTGTGCGTTTCCTCTGCAACATATCAGGTGTGCTGAAGTAGTAAATCATTGACACGTTTTGTTCATGTGACACACCTACTAATTGGCTGTGCCATGGAGGCGGGTTTAAGACATTTTTTTCCGTGACCCAACCCAAAAGGGCTATATTATTAACATTAGTTACGAAAACCTTTAACTTAAACATTACAGGTATACATATCAGGAGTTAAAGTGATGCCAAACAATTGTATTACAGGATCCCCAATAATGCACGAATTTAAGGATTTATAAACATATTGTGAGCTAAATATGTATTATTGCAATCTGCCTTTGTTTTTCGGGAGCAGCACACACCGGCAGCATACATGGATAGACATTTTAAGCCGCATCAACCTCATAATAAGCACATGTGAATAGAATCACACTGCTTTATTCTCTCATAAACCGTGGCACACCAATTCGGGGCAAAATTTATTTTTCAGACTACAGCTGCTGCTCTCAACCGGTGGGCCGCGATTGCTACTTAGTGGTCCATTGAGACCCAAGCGGGCCAAGTGGGTCTTGAAATGCAAAAGGTTGAAAACCCCTGAAATACAGGACTCACCATAGTGCACCAGTGATTACACGCTGTGATTTGGTTCCCCTCATAGCACCACAGATAACTGGATTCGTGCTCGCCATTAATTGCAAAATACCAAAGTGTTTTTTGTTTCTGTCACACATATTTATTGAAAACGGATACCTACTGACTTTATCCTCATCATCTGCATACACATCTTACCAGATTAATAAGCCTTTGCATGGCATGCTCTTGGGAGCACACGCACTCGCATGGGTCAAAGCCTCCTTCGGCCATGACTGCTGCCACTGTTTTCCTGCAAAACAAACAGCCCTAGAAACCTTGTGTAATATTCGTTTAAAACAAGCATCAAGACATACGCAGCCAACCAGACTACGACACGTGGCCAGTAAATGACTCCTAAAACCCATCACATGCGATTTAGTTAAAGCATCCTGCTCATGGGCCATAATGTCCATAGTATTTTTATGAGTTTTAACTAATAAACAAGTTAATGAAAACCAAAACCCTGAAAAGCCATTCTCGGTTTTGCTCTGTCAATTATATACTTATACCTAGTGAAAAACCAAAACTTAAGACGTGCACTTGCTACACGGTGTATGAAAAGTATGTCCTCTTTTTATACGACTCGAAGCCAAGCGCTCAATATAACATTATGTATTATGTGCAAGACGTAAGAGAATATCAGGTTTCAATTGAAAAAGTACGTACTTACTGTCTCAGTGGGCTCTTATCTAGTCGTAAAGGTTAAAACAAGCGAGCAGTTGGGCATTTACCAGTTCATTAAGGGGTTGGTCATACCGTACATGTTGCCATACATATTTAAGAATTCAGCGTGGTGAAGGATGGTCAAATAGCTCCCACAACCTGCACAGCGTAGGAAAACCTTCATCCAGAAGCGGATTGTATGTGTGTTTTTAGTGTTACTATACACAACAGGATGGCTTGCATTGGCTTGATGGAAACAATACTAAACTACTAACACTTTAAAAATGTTCAAGCGTTGCTGAAAATATCATAGAAAATACTGTCATGCAATAAAATATCTATTTAGGCTACCCACATAAATGTCCATGGCTTTTGTATGTCAAGTATTTTCTCATAGCACTGAACTTTACTTCACAATGTATTTATTATTGAAAAAAAACATGTAATTGTGAAAAGACAACGGTCGTCACTGAAAAGGGTAATTTGAGCAAACCTAGGTAACATTTTAGACACGTGTAAACAACCAGGTGAACATCTATATTTGCATGCCCATTTGTCCTGCATTTAAAATACAATAAGTAATTATGCACACTATGCTATGGCATATAGAGTACTGTACAACCGTGTATCAGATTCAGAGACCCGAGGAAAACGCAAGTGTCACGTTTAAATGAACAGCTTTTATAAATCCTTAACATACTGAAACGCATTATTATATCTTCATTCCGTTCACTGCCTATGACCACTATACCCACCATAATATATGATGTGTGATACATATCAACACATTAAAACCTCTTTAAAAAAAACACTTGAGATCGCGGCATTACCGAATAAGACAGCTATTAAAACAAGCGAACAAGCAATGCATATTTTGTTAGGGCGCAATGTCAATAAGACTCATCCGTGCGTCGTGAGCAATGGGCGCGGAAACCTTTAGTTTGACCCAATGAGCCTCGGGCGAGTTCTGGGATCCCACCAAATATTTCAACTTAATTACAGTCTCGCTAGCGGTGACATCTACTTCTAAGTTTTAAAAGGCAATTTTATTATTTAAAACTATGTTTTATTTTATATTTGGATACACACTTAGGCCGTTTGTCGAGATCTGTTTCAGCGTGAGTTTTTAAAGTTTCGTTACAGAGAACCAAGACTTTACAATCACGGCCTGGCGAAAACCCAAATATATAACATGCTAGACTAACTACTTCAGACTTTACATTTTTATCTGGCAGGCAAGCGCCGCATCCACACACGGTTGGGTTGAGACACATCTCTTCGTTTAAACAGCAGTGACACGTTTCGGTGATAGTCACACAAACTAGCGACTGTTACCGTATAAATGAAATAACTAATATCACTATTGTGTAAAATGTCACTCCGCTGCTGCATGAGGGCTTCGCAACACTGTGCGGGTCGTGGGAAGTTGTTTGACCGTACTTCACCCTCGCTGGT
>JAZEWU010000016.1:8950863-8962896 GCA_036362915.1 Geotria australis
CCGGAGTGCCCGGTGGCGAAAACCCACACGGACACGCGGAGAGAGAACGTGCAAACTCCACACAGAAAGGTTCTTGCTGTGAGGCGGCAGCGCTACTCACCTTGCCACCGTTCCGCCCCCCAACTCATTCCTGATCAAAGTTCTCATTTTATGAGAGGCTGTGCCGCCCATAAGCAGCGCTCAAAGTTCATTCTGTTTCTGAATCCATTGCTATACTATCTCTCTCTCTGATCCGTGTCAAGCGCCCAATTCCTGAGCCATGTCTCCACTCTGGCTGAGCACAGGCCTCACCTACACGCTCATGCTGGTGAGTAGTGTCCGTCTTACGTGTGTATGTATGTGTGTGTGTAGGTGGTTGGTGCTGGTCACCCACCCCCTCGTGTGCCGTGTCGACCTTCATAGGTGCTCGCTAACGGCACTTGACCCTACAGTCTGTTAAGGCTATACGGGGGATCTTTGTCTTTGTCTTTGTAGGTGGTTAGCGCTATGCTGGGCTACAAACCTTCTTCTTTGCGATTCTTCGAAGCACGATGGCCAGCTTCTGGACATCGTTGTCTTTCGGCTCCTCGGCCTCGAAGTGTTTGGTAGAATTCGCAGGCAACACCAAGTATTACCTGACAGGGATCGCGACGTGAACGCTTCTACCTTGACCCCCCGCTATGACCCGAGTTATAATGTCGCTCACGGCCACTGGGGGAGTGAGCGATCGGGGTAGTGAGCGTGTGACTGAGTTAGTGGATGAGTGAATGGATGGGTGAGTGAATGAGTGGGTGAGAGAATGGGGAGTGTGAGTGAGTGGGTGGATATGTGAGTGTTTGGGGAGCGGTGGCCCTGTGGTTAGCGCTATGCTGGGCTACGAATCTAGCCACCCGAGTTCGAATCCCACTCACGGCCACCAACACCCAGTGACGATTTTCCGAACCGGTCATAGGCCGCCTCCCCTAGGTCGACTCATCCTCAAATGAGTACCTAGTTCGGTGTGTAAAACATCGTCACTAGCGAGACAAAGGCGGCCGGGCGTGGTGCTGGTCACCCACCCCCTTTGTGTGTGCCCTGTCGACCTTCATAGGTGCTACTCGCTAACGGCACTTGCCCCAACAGTCTGTTAAGGCTAAAACGTGGGATCTTTGTCTTTGTTTAAGGGAGTGAATCTGACGCGTGTGTCCAGGTCGCCACATTGTCTGCACAGGAGGGTCGTGATGACTGCCCCCCAGGAAGCTACAGAAGCGAGACTGGCATCTGCTGCCAGCTCTGCCCCATAGGTAATAGAGCCACGAGGATCCTTCGTCCCATTCGAATTCGGGTCGATTCTTCGAAGCGTGATGGTTATATGACAGTTTCCCCCATTGCAACAAGTTCTTATTTAGTTGCAGACAGCCCTTCGACATTTACAGATATAATAGTCAGTGCTGGCCTTAAAGGCGGCGGGCATTGGTCTCTCTTCTTGCTCCGGACTGAGGGGCTTCTGGCATCCGTTGAGCTTCTGGACATCGTTGTCTGTCAGCTCGGCTTCGAAGTGTTTGGTAGAGTTTGCAGGTAAATACGAAGTATTATTTGACAGGGATCGCGACGTGAACGCTTCTACCTTGATGCCTACGTCTCACCACCCGGTCGCCTTATTAATAATAATAGCGTTTTATATAGCGCCTTTCGACAGGAGGTCACGGGACAGACCCAGGTGTCATGGGCTGCCTGGCCGAGTTGACTGGCAGATACACCACCTGAGCTCCCTACTGTGCCAACTTGTGCTTTGGCCGCTCGGCGCTCTGCTCGCTGTTGCGAGCGTCGCTCCTCCGCCCTCCGTTGTTGCTGGAGGGCGACTGCCTCTAACTGCCCAGTAGCGTCCTTCACGAACCTCCTGCACAGAGGTCGATCTTGACACCGCCGGTACCAGTTTTCAGCAAGTCCACCCAGCTCCAGATCCTCCTGTGACATATAAACTGCTAACATGCACACCACTGAAATAACCACAAGTCACCTGTCTGTCATTCCACAGGGAAATCTTTGGCCGAAGACTGCAGAGTGGCGGGAACGATATCAATCTGCCGCCCGTGTCGAGAAGGAACAACGTTCACAGACTCGGCCAACAGCTTTATCAGCTGCCAAGATTGCAAAACCTGCGACGAGCAAAGTATTTGTGTTTACCTATCAACCTCCCTATTCGATTCGATTCTTCGAAGCGTGATGGTTACATGACAGTCTCCCATTGCAACAAGTTCTTCTTTGGTTGCAGACAGCCCTTCAACATTTAGAGATATAATAGTCAGTGCTGGCCTTAAAGGCGAGCGGGCATTGGCCTCTCTTCTTGCTCCAGACTACTGAGGGGCTTCTGGCATCCGTTGAGCTTCTGGACATCGCTGTCCTTCAGCTCCTCGGCTTCGAAGTGTTTGGTAGAATTTGCAGGTAAATACCGAGTATTACCTGACAGGGATCGCGACGTGAACGCTCCTACCTTGATCCCCATCAATCTCTCTCAAACATCCTTTCAATGGACAGCCCTGTCTTGCACCCTGTGTCCTGCTGGGAATGGCTCCAGCGCCCCACAACGTTCTACAGGATTAAGCGGGGACTGAGAAGGAACAAGCATATGAGGCTCTGTGTGTGAGCGTAAGAGTGGGACCCTCACCACGACCCTCTACACAATTAAGCGGAGACTGTTGTTTTTGTGTCCTATGTCTTGTGGTTTATCACTATTGCTTCACTCTCGGTTATTTGGTCTCCCCGTTGTTAACATGCCGTTCTCTCCACAGCTGGGATTAAAAAATTATCTCCGCAGCCCTGTGCAGCGCTTTGTGACCCTCGGGTGAAAAGCGCTCTATAAATGCTATTATTATTATTATTAATTATTAAGTAGGCAGAAGAACGAATTGCACGGCGAAACTATTCCCCACCACTCCCCAATATATGCGGCTAAGATTCTGTCGGTTTCATTTATGGGCCCTTTCAAAGTGATAAACATCGTGTGGCTGTTGGTCGTAAAACCCTCACCTTCTCTCTAAACGCAAACGGATACAAACCAGGTTAACACTGGATGTGCTGCTAATGAAACAGGGAAACACTTTTACCCTTTCTGGCAACACAATACAGACGTTACAATGTTCCCACACCATACACCTTTTACCTGTTTGAGCCTCTTAACAGATGTATTATCATCATCATCATCACCAGAAAGGTTAAAGCATTTTCTCTGTATTCGTCATCTGTATACTGAGCAGAGGCGGGCCGTCAGGGCCAGCAAGGCCTTCTCTGCTGGCCTAGCGGTTGCATTTAGTTTACAAAGTTCGTTCCTATCAGTCTATTACGTCATTTCATTGCTCCTCTGGGGATCAAGGTAGAAGCGTTCACGTCGCGATCCCTGTCAAGTAATACTTGGTATTACCTGCAAATTCTACCAAACACTTCGAAGCCGAGGAGCTGAAAGACAACGATGTCCGGAAGCTCAACAGATTCCAGAAGCCCCTCAGTCTGGAGCAAGAAGAGAGGCCAATGCCCGCCGCCTTTAAGGCCAGCACTGACTATTATATCTCTAAATGTCGAAGGGCTGTCTGCAACTAAAGAAGAACTTGTTGCAATAAGAAACTGTCATGTAACCATCACGCTTCGAAGAATCGAATCGAATTCGAATTGCTGCTCTCTCCCTCAGTTGCGCTGCTTCCAGTGCAGCTCATATAAATTAGAGCTTTTATCCAATCACATTTTCCACCTGTGCTGTCTCCGGCTGACAAATCGACCCTGAGGCCTTCAGAATTTCGAGTGAATCCCCTCTGCTGTTGAAGCAAATGGGGACGATGTTGTTGATCGTCATATTCTTTAACCAATCAGATTTCGAGATTGCCATGTTGGGCGTATCCATTGACACGCCAGAGCCTTCTAGCTTCCGTGCGACGTGATTGGAGGCGGTTTAATTGCGGGAGGATAGCACTGAAGGACTAGGTGTAAAATACACGGCCCGCCACTGATAATAATAATAATAATATAATAATAATTTCAATGTATATAGCGCCTTTCACCCGAGGGTCACAAAGCGCTGCACAAGGGCCGCGAAGAGGACGGCATGTCAACAACGAAAGAAAAAACACAATAAAAACCAAAGCAACAGAATATAAATGATTAAGACTACTTCGAATATACTGAAAGGTCGTGAAACTGGCAATCTTAAGAGCGGCAACATTCTGCCAGCATCCCCTAAGATGGCTGTCACTTGAGGAAAGGTCCCCAAAGTCACTATATGTGCTTCACATGCCGAAAGATCGAAGTCCCAAATATCTAAATCAATGGAAAGCTGTGTTTAACTACGAGATCACGAGAATATTATATTGCCACAACCCATTGCAGGCACGCGTGTCACTCGCTGTGGTGTAACGCATCTCCTCAACAGCGGAGGCGGTTGAGCGCGGGTGCAAAGCCACGAACGACACGGTGTGCACCTGTGTGGAGGGGCTACATCGACCGGGCCCGGGACAGCGCTGTGAGAAGAAACCTCCAGGTCAGACACACGTTCTGTTATATCCGTGGGGGTCGTGAGATTACGGGAGACTGGGGGAACAGTGGTGCAGTGTCGCGAGCCTTAGCAAAAGGGGGGGACAGTGGAGGAAGTCAGTCATCCGACCCGCACGACCACACTCGTAAATAATAATAATAATAATCTAAAGTAGAAAATACGAGGTTTTACCCTTTCTGGCAATAAGAACACAGTGTTAAGATGTTTAAACACCAAGTGGACACCTTTTTGCAAAGGCTCCAACATGCAGGCAGCCACACATACTTGTGGCATAACCATGCAAAAATAAATGCTATCGCAATGCAGTGTCCTTCAAACTTATTGGCCAACACCAGACGGCTTTCTCTGTAGCCTGGTCTGTGTTCAGCCAATAACAATGGCAAATATTTTGACCGGTCCTTGGCCTCCACCCCCAGCGCTCTCACCGGAGCAAAGTTATATTTTTTCACTGTCGCAATGTTAAACTCCTTCCATCCATATTCAGAAACCGCTTAATCCTGTACAGGGTCGCGGTCAGCAGGAACCTATCCCGGCAGACACAGGGCGCAAATCAGGGGCACACCGAGGATGGGACGCCAGTACATTGCAGGGCACCTGGGAAAATGTAGTCAGTACGCCAATTAACCTGGCAGCGTGTCTTTGGACCGTGGGAGGAAACCGGAGTGCCAGGCAAAAATCCACGCGGACACGGGGAGAACATGCACATTTTAATTGCTTACTTGGATAATGTGTGCAATCCTGTGTATTTTATTCTTACACAAGTGTTTACACTGCTATATATTTGTGTCGCAGGCTCAAAGGCTTGGATTTGGGCTGTGGTAATATTTCTCATCGCTGTTCTCGGTGGAGTTGCTGGCCTCATTTATTGGATGAAAAAAATGAAAAAGCCTCCACAAGCAGGTGCGTTCTACCCTTTCAATTCAATTCAACTTCGTGGAATATACGAGGTTTTACCTTTTCTGGCAATGAGAAAAGTGTTAAAATCTCGCAAACACTTAATGGACAGCTTTTTGCAATGGTTCCAGTTTGCAAACAGCCACACATGCTTGTGGCAAAAAAACATGCAAATGAATGCTATGATAATGCATTGGCCTTCAAACTTATTGGCCCAACACCAGACGGATATTATTGGAGCCCAGTCTCAGTGTTTAGCCAATTGCTGCCAAAAGGCAGACAGTTCTCAGGCAATGCAAATATCAATGCATTAATAGCTCGGGTCAAGCTGTTTAAGATTATGAGCATTTTTTTGCAAATGTACTGAAAGGGTTAAACCTCGTATATTATACATGATTTGTACACTGGCAAAAAGGTGTTCATAGTCTCAATTCAACTTTATTTTTCAATTCTGCCATATATACAGGACATATAGAGGATCGAAATTCCGTTTCTCTCAGACCCCATTGTTGGTATATACATGGACTGGAACCCAACAACAAAGGTTTAAAAATACTAGGATAACAAATTAAATCCTAATTTTTTAACTGAAATAATAATAATATATATATTAATAATTTCAATTTATATAGCGCCTTTCACCCGAGGGTCACAAAGCGCTGCACAAGGGCCGCAAAGAGGACGGCATGTCAACAACGAAAGAAAAAAACAATAAAAACCAAAGAACCAAAAAAATGATTAAGGCTGCTTCGAATATACTGAAAGGTGGTAAAACTGGCAATCTTAAGAGCGGCAAAAATCTGCCAGCGTCCCCTAAGATGGCCGTCACTTCCTTCGAGACAAACACGGAGGGAGACAGGGAGGGAGGGTGAGCGACAGTAGGGAGACACAGGAACACAGAGACAGGAAGACAGAGAAGATCTTAAAACACCAAATGGACACCTTTTTGCAAAGGGTGGACTTGCTGAAAACTGGTACCAGCGGTGACAAGATCCGACCTCTGTGGATGAGGTTCGTGATGGACGCTACCGGGCAGTTGGAGGCAGTCTGGTTGACGCCGGCTAACCACGTGGCTGCCTTCCCTCCCTCCTCTCGTCGGTTTCTTCTCTGCGCCTCTGACTTGTTCTGTCTTTAAACGAATGCGTTTGACAGTGAATGAATAGTGCTTGGCGCGTTGTGCATTTCAAAGTTAAATTGATATTATTATGCCATACTTCAATTATTACATTCGGACATTCTCCAGCAGAGGCCACTGACGCTGAGAAGCAACCGCTGCAGAGCAACGATCTCCCCGAGTCATCCCTCTCAGGAGCACAGGTGACGCTCCCACTGCACCTCCACACTCCACACACGATGGACGCACTCTCAGCATTGGTGTCTTGAGTGAGAGCGTAGCAGTGAATCCCAATGTTCGTTCATTCACATCCCGTCCCACAGCTAGGATTTGAACTGACGATCTGCCGCTTGTGAAGTGTCAGAGGGAGTTCTTGTACTAACGGTGGTCGTGTTGCAGGTAGAGGCTGCCAATGACCGAGACACTGAGGAGATGGCTCAAGAGACGGTGGAACCGAGGGGCTCTGAAGAGATGATTGAAGATAAGACGGACTCAAAAGATGCTGACGAGATACACGAAAAGATTTTGGTCTGGAGTGAACCTGTGCAGATGAACCAAGATAAGATGGTCTCGAGTGAACCTGTGCAGATGAATCAAGAGAAGATGGTCTCGAGTGATCCTGTGCAGGTGAACCAAGAGAAGATGGTCTCGAGTGAACCTGTGCAGATGAACCAAGAAAAGATGGTCTCGAGTGAACCTGTGCAGATGAACCAAGCGATGATGGTCTCAACAGAAGCTGTGGAAATGAATCAACAGGAGGTTGAACCAACAGACACTGTGGAAACGAATCAAGGGAAGATGCAACCGAGAGACCCGGTGGAGATGAATCAAGAGGAGACGGTCTCTGGAGACGCCACGGAGATGAATCAGGAGAAGACGTTCTCTAGAGACGCCACGGAGATGATCCAAGCGAAGCTGGACTCGGGTGGAGGCCCCGTGTGGACGTGGCTGAGTGCTCAGCGCTCAGAGCTGCTGGGGAGTGGAGGTGGGGTGGCGCCCCCTCTCCTGCTCGACCTCCTCCTGCACCAGCTCCTGGATGAGACCCAGTACTGGGAGGCACGCGCCATCCCCGACGCATCGCGACGCGGACACTTTGTCATCGGCCTCCTGGTAGAGAGAGGCGAGGAGGCCTGTACGCAGTTCCAGGGCTTGTACAATGGCGTCAATCTGCAGAAAAGGACTCGTAAGTAAATAAATGCATACTATATGTAACTTGGAAGAGCTGGAATGTGTTGCCGAGGAAAGGGATGTCTGGTCCACTCTCCTTGGACTGCTGCCACCGCGACACTCACCAGGACAAGCGGTTTAGAAAATGGATGGATGTAACTTGGATTACTATAAGGTTTTATTATAAATAATGTAAAAGTACTAAAGTTTATACTTCACTGTGTCTGGCTGTGCAATCTACCCCAATATCTCTTGTGACCACGGATGAAGAAAAATGATGTAGAAATTATTTGGCTGTTATATTTATCTGTATTTATCCTTTCTACAAAACATTGTTTTAATTAACGTGTATTGCTTTAGTGGAAGTGTTCTACTTCTTCTTTGCGATTCTTTGAAGCGCGATGGTCAAATTACAGTTTTCCATTTCTTTACACAGTTCTTTGCGTTTTTATTGAACTCTGCGAGAAGGTCTTTTGAGCTGCAGAGGTTGGGTAGTAGAGTGCACACAAGGCAGTGTTCCATAGTACGGTCTGCTTCTCCACATTCACAGGTGGTTGGACCGGTCTTGTAGCCCCATCTGACCAAAGCATCTTTTGATCGTCCCGTTCTAGTTCTCAGGCGGTTGAGTGTCTTCTACTGAATCCACGGTGTTTCTGAGCCAGGAGGGAGGTCTTCCCATGCCAGTTGAAGGAGGGTGACCCTCAAGCTTTTCCGTCCAGAGCTGGAGTCTGGCTTCTTCTCGAGATGTTGTTAGGTGCTGCACATGGCTGAGGCAGCTTCTTCTTGACTTCAGTCGTTGGGCCAGGGGTTGACGTCCATGAAGGAGGTGGAAGTGCTAGAAAGTTTATTCGTTGTATTTTGTATTTTTTTTTTATAGTGTTTGACAATGTCCATTATGTGCTACTATCTAGGAACTGTGAGGACTTAAAGTGCGACATCGTATTATACTAAAGTACTATTAGAGCAGTAAACTATTACTTTAAGTCTTACAAAATGTATTAAATACTCGTTGTACACGTACGCTATACCAACACATGTTCATTAAACACAATATTTTTGGGTTAAAGCTAAGTACAGTTTTATACAAAATCCAAAGACTATCGACTTTCATATTTTCTACCCCTGCTTATGATCCACCGATGCCTCACGACCCATAGTTTGGCTACTGTTGCAAAAACACCTTGGTATTTATTGTTACAGAAATCTGCTCGCCGACATTCGACCCAAACACAGCAAATGAGGTCTTTCTCCTGTCCACGGACCTCAAGACGGTAACGAGATCAAATAATCCTTATCCGTACCCAGCACACGAGGACATGTTTGTGAGAGGACCCTGGGTGCTCTGCTCAGAGGGATTCCTCTCAGGTCGCTACTACTGGGAGCTGCACGTGGGGCATGCAGAGCAATACTTGGTCGGTATCGCTCGTGTGGAGACGATACAAAACATTGCTGAATCCTGGTGGTTGTGTAAAGGCAACACTGGACTCGTGGTCGCTCACGCTAGGAAGGTCACAGTGCTGAACCCGCCAGTTCATCCCCAGCGAGTCGGGCTTCACTTGAACTGTGATCGTATGGTGCTCACATTCTTTTGTGCCGAGACCATGTCGCTTCTGTACAAGTTTAAGCTCAAGTGGAAATCTGGTCTTAAGACGACGAAATTGTCCTTCTATCCTGCCGTGTCTTTGTGCAGTGGATCAATCACCATTGGTAAGTTCTTATACATAGTATGCAAACATTCATATTGACAGTATAGTATGTTCCCACGGCTCGATGTTTGAGAATTATCTCTTGAGAGCTGCTCCATCAGGATTGCCGTGGCGACGTTTTGTCTCCATCATTGGAGGCATTTTCAGGCTGTGGGTTGTGTAGCTCAGCTGAGATACTCAGAGCCTGGAGAACGGAGGTGAAACGTCGCTAAGGAGAGAGGAGAGACCTTCGCCACGGCTATCTTGAAAGAGCAGCTTTACAAAGCAATTCTCAACTTAATTAATTACTGTATATACAATGGAGCAAATGTTTGTATGTATATTTGTATGTACGTATATCCGCATAATACAAATAGTTTTAAGACCTATTTCAGCTTTACTTCCGGGGGTCAAGGTAGAAGCGTTCACGTCGCGATCCCTGTCAGGTAATACTTGGTATTGCCTGCGAATTCTACCAAACACATCGAGGCCCAGGAGCTGAAAGACAACCATGTCCAGAGGCTGACCATCGTGCTTCGGAGAATCGCAAAGAAGAAGAAGCTGAGACTTCCACTCAGCTTTATCAGGGCTTGGACAATAAAAAGCCTACGAGTTAATTTTACGAACTGCTCTCAATAGTTATTGGCTGTGACTGAAGACTGCATTCGCTCACAATTACAAACAATTCTAAATCGATGTTCTCCCTTCTCACAGGCCAACCCCTCGGCGAAGACGTCACCACCGGCCACGTTTCCGTTCCCGAGATCAGCCGCGAACACGTGGCCGGTTCGACGCCTGTGGACCAAGAGATCGCGAGGCAGGGCCACATCGAAGAGCATGTCAACTCGGAGGCGTCCATGGAGAAATATCAAAACACGTGTTTAGAGTTCAATCAGAGCCACGGAAAATATGTAAGCAAGGACGAGGAGCTCATATATGTTATGGGAGCCGTCACAAGGAATGAAAGAGACTTACTCACAATATTACAATCATCAGGTATGTGAATGTAACCGGGCCCAGCCTGCTTCGTCTCTTTGTTCTTTGCAAACGGCCCGTGGTGGTATGAGAGAGAGACCAGGCTGACGCGACAGTTAACCAAAATATCAGAATGACTAAATGAATGATGTGTGTGTGGATGCACTTGAGGATTCTAGATGGTATAATTCTGCCTTGTGTATCTTTACACAATCCTCCACGTGTGTCACACAATCTACCCGTCAGCTGCGACACATTCCTTCCACCACCAAGGTTGTGAAGTCACACCAAGACGCATTACCTCTCCAAATTATATTTACTTGGGTCTGCGGTGATAACAGGCAAATCATCAGCCACACAGCCACAACGACTTCACACACTTTACCAAATCCCCAGCCCCCCCCCGATAGAAAATATAGACTTTATAAGGTTCAACATATTAATGAAATCTGGCGAATATACAACATTTTATATTAATAACATGTCTTATCCAAGATGGCTGCCTCAGAAGACGGCGTGGTTTCCGACAAAACCCACGTGAAGCAGCTTCTTCTTCTTTTCGATTCTTCGAAGCGTAATGGTTATGTCACTTTCCCCTTTCTTTACTCAGTTCTTTGCATTTTTATTGAACTCTGCAAGGTGTTTTGAGCTGCAGAGGTTGGGTAGTAGAGCGCAGACAAGGCAGTGCTCCGTCATAGTACGGTATGCTTCTCCACATTCACAGGTGGTTGGGCCGGTCTTGTAGCTCCATCTGACCAAAGCAGCATCTTTTGATCGTCCCGTTCTAGTTCTCAGGCGGTTGAGTGTCTTCCACGGAATCCATGGTGCTTCTAAGCCAGGAGGGAGGTCTTCGGCAGGGTAGATTCCCATGCAAGTTGGAGGAGGGTCACTCTCAAGCTTTTCCGTCCAGAGCTGGAGTCCAGTGAAGCAGCTACAAAACGCTCATTCATTAATTGGAAGCAGTGTCTGACGGGTTGGCGCCGGCTGACTGACACCCCCCGCTCTCTGCGGTTTCCTCGCTACGCCTCTGCATCCAAGTCTCATCCATGACCAGGCGTGGCCTTAACACATGTAATACATTGTATTGCTCTTATGCTGCATGTGTGCAAAGCTACGCCGCCGCTGCTGGTTAGGTTTATTGACATGCTGTCTAGAATTGACTATTTTGAATTATTATTATTAGAGTAGTTTGCTGCGATGGACTGGCATCCCATTCTGGGGATAGCCTTTCTTAGCCTTGTTTTATTTGAAGAGGCTTTGATCCCCATACGACCCTCGACTGATAATGACGATATCTCTTGCTTTCATTCGTGTTATTGCAGAAAGGTGCTCTCCCACCGTGAACCCGAATTCGGTGAACCCCGACCTCCGCCTCTCCGTCGACCTCAAGACGCTGACTCTGTCCTCGCAGCGCCAGTCTTACCCCGAGCACCCTGAGCGCTTTGACGGGGCTCCCCAGGCTCTGTGCTGGGAGAGCTTCTCCACCGGCACGCACTACTGGGAGGTGGACGTGTCTGGCGCGGAGCGGTACAGAGTGGGCGTCGCGTGCGGCACGGTGCCTCGTAAAGAGGGCAGTGAGGCGCAGCTCCTGGGCGCTGGCTCAGACTCGTGGTGTCTGTGTAGATGCCAGGCCGGCTACGTGGGGAGTCACGATAACATCCACTCCACACTGACCGTGCTCACTCCTCCCAGCAAGA
>JAZEWU010000016.1:9018100-9032546 GCA_036362915.1 Geotria australis
CATTGGTCTGGGTGGATGGGGGGAGGGGACCGTCATCAGACACTCACTCACAGACACTCACTCAGTCATACAGACACTCACTTCTTCTTCTTCTTCTTTGCGATTCTTCGAAGCACGATGGTCAGCCTCTGGACATCGTTGTCTTTCAGCTCCTCGGGTTCGAAGTGTTTGGTAGAATTCGCAGGCAACACCAAGTATTACCTGACAGGGATCGCGACGTGAACGCTTCTACCTGTACGAGTGACTCAGTCACTCATACAGACACCCACTCAGTCATACAGAAACTCACTCAGTCATATAGACACTCACTCAGTCATAAAGACCCTCAAAGACAAAGATCCCCCGTGTAGCCTTAATAGACTGTAGGGGCAAGTGCCGTTAGCGAGTAGCACCGATGAAGGTCGACAGGGCACACACAGAGGGGGGGTTGGGTGACCAGCAACCACGCTCAGTGTTAGAGACGGGAGCCAGTGTTAAGGGTGAACGAGTGAATGTTAACGCAACTCACCCGAGCGCCTCTCCACTCGCTCGTCTGAAGAAGAATGAATCGAAATTGAAACTGACACCGGGGAAGTTCCTTTCGACGAATCCAGACCCCAGTCTTTCGTCTCCCCCTGGTGGCCGAGACCAGATATAGCCGAGTTCGATTAATAATAATACCACCTTGTGCTCTCTTCCCGTTCTGTATGGGTTTCCTCCGAGTTCTCCGCTTTCCTCCCGCAACACTGCCTCCCGCCTCTAAACATCGGGTTCTGTCTATAACGCTGTCCGATTATCGTTCTCTGTCGTTGTTGGTTTGTCGTTCTCTCCTTGGCCCTGTGCGGCGCTTTGTGACCCTCGGGTGGAAGGCTCTCTGTAGTTGCTATTATTATTATTTTCTGCTATCTTTATGATCTATGTCCTATAATTTATCGCGACTGCTTGACTCTCAGTTTATCTGTCTTGATGTTACTGACATGCCGTTCTCTCCACAGCCTTGTGCAGTGCTTTGTGACCCTCGGGTGAAAGGCGCTACATAAATGCTATTATCATTATTGTAACACGGGTTCCTGTCTCTAACACTGGCTGCTGTCTCTAACACTGGCTCCCGTCTCTAACACTGGTTCCCGTCTCTAACACTGATTCCCGTCTCTTAACACTGGCTCCTGTCTCTTAACACTGGCTGCTGTCTCTAACACTAGCTCCCGTCTCGTGATGTATCTAATGTTTACTGACAACGGGACAGACCCAATTGCCATGGGCTGACTGCCGTGCCAGGCTAGGTGCGTGAGCAGGTCACGGGACAGACCCAGGTGCCATGGACTGACTGACTGTTAGCCTCAAGGTGCAGTTGGCCTGGGGACGTCACCGCCAACTTGGTGGCGAACTCAGTGGACGAGCAGCCTCGGCGTCACTAACATAGCGACCAGGGTCTGCCACATATGGGCGGCTTGGTCTCTATGCCGCCTATGTTAGAGTCGGGAGCCAGTGTTAGAGACGGGAGCTTGAAAGCTCACCGGGTATTTTATGATCTACTAGTAAACATATCTATCTGGTGTTAGAGACTGGAGCCAGTGTTCAAGACAGGAGCCAGTGTTAGAGCGGGGAGCAAACACATCAATAAATCTGTCTTTACGTTGGATGACGCCGACTCGGCTTGTGAGGGAGCACGTTGTTGACATGCCGTCCTCTTCGCGGCCCTTGTGCCGCGCGTTGTGACCCTCGGGTGAAAGGCGCTCTATATAAAACGCTATTATTATTATTAGTAGCGTGGGACGCGATGGGCGCGCACAGCGGGAGGGAGCCGAGTCGCGCTGATCAACCTCACACCCCACTGAGGTGTGTCACTCCCTTCACGCCATGACGAGAGAGAGGGGGAGAGGGAGGAGGGGAAGGGAGAGAGGTGGGGGGCAGGCGGCGTCGCAGCTGCGGGTGTTGCAGGAAAAAGTGGGGGGGATGGAATCGTGTTGCTGTGAAAATGCGGGTGTCGCAACACCCGCAACACCCGCGGCTGCGACGCGCCTGGGTGGGTGAGAGGTGAGAGAGAGAGGGGAAGGGAGAGAGAGAGAGAGAAGGAATGTTTGCGCGTGTGTGAATTAGTAGCTGCCATTTTGACAGCTTGCAAGTGTGAGATGAATGTTCTGTGTGGGAGGGAGCGGTGGCGCAGCTGTTAGCGCTACGCTGGGCCTCCCCCCTAGGTCGACTCAGCCTCAAATGAGTACCTAGTGCGGCGTGTAAACATTGTCACCAGGGAGACAAAGGCGGCCGGGCGTGGTGCTGGCCACCCACCCCCGTCACGTGTCGTGCAGGCCTTCATAGCTGCTACTTGCTAACGGCACTTGATTCTACAGTTTGTTAAGGCTACACGGGGAATGTTTGTCTTTGAGGGAGCGGTGGTGCAGTGGTTAGCGCGCTGCGGTGCAACAGCAGTGTGTCAAGGTTAATTGTCTTGACTAAATTGCCCCCGGTGCTCTGAGAAAGCTGTAACTGTATTACCACTCCCCGCTGGACAACTGTTACAAAGAGCTACATAGCTCAACTGTTTCTTCCAGCTCAAATACTGACTGAGCATTAGAGTCTATGGCAGGCTTTAACATTGGGGTCTATGGCAGGATTTAACATTTGAGTCTATGCGTGGATTTAACATTGGAGTCTATGGGAGGAATTATCTTCGGAGTCTATGGCAGAATTTAACATAGGGAATCTATGGCAGGATTTAACGTTGAAGTCTATGGGACGATTTAACATTGAAGTCTACGGTTCCTTCCAGCTTATATACAAACCGTCTACGAAGAAGATTTGTGTATTTAATATGTTCAATGCATGTCTATGCGGTATGTGTTTAACAAATATAGGCATTATGTAGCCTGTGTACTGTGGCCCTAGCAGGTGTATAGTACAGCAAAGAAAAAACTATAGTACAGCACACACATTAAAGATCTACTGCTCTGGCCTTGTGCTATTCCTCTCCGGAGTATGCATGTCCTGTCTGGGAGAGATCAACCCACGCCAAGAAACTTGACCCAGCGTTGAACAACACCTGCCGCCTGATCTCTGGCTGCTTGAAACCCACACACACAACCAGACTCCAGCTCTGGACGGAAAATCTTGAGAGTGACCCACCTCCAACTGGTCATAGGAATCCCAACCCTGCTGAAGACCTCCCTCCTGGCTCAGAAACACCGTGGATTCAGTGGAAGACACTCAACCGCCTGAGAACTAGAACGGGACGATCAAAAGATGCTGCTTTGGTCAGATGGGGCTACAAGACCACTGGCCCAACCACCACCTGTGAGTGTGGAGAAGCAGACCGTACTACGGAGCACTGCCTTGTCTGCGCTCTGCTACCCAACCTCTGCAGCTCAAAAGACCTTCTCGCAGAGTTCAATAAAAATGCAAAGAACCGTGTGAAGAAACGGGAAAACTGTCATGTAACCATCACGCTTCGAAGAATAGCAAAGAAGAAGTCCTGTGTACAATGTGTGTGTAGTGCATGTGCAGTGTGTGACTCATATCTCGTGTCTGTGACGCTCCCTGACACGGCGTGTTTATCTGCTTCCGTCTCCACTCCCCTTGCCTCTCTCCTAATAATAATAATAAAATGTCCGATTTGTAAAGTGCACAGCATTCGCGCAGCAAATCACTGAAACGATACTCTGTTTTGTACCCTGTGTCATGTAATTTTGTTTGGCCGATCGCATGAACGTTAAGATCTTTGAGGTCAGTGGTAACATTTGCGCCTCGCAAAAAAAGCCTTGGCCGAGGCGGTTAGTGTGTGTTCTCTCGTCTTCATAGTGAGGCTCTGTTTGTGAGTTTAGGTCCCATGTGAAGAAGGTGTGTAAGTGAAGTGCACCCGTCCATATGCCGGAGCAGACGAGCGAGCACATGCATCACTTACCTCAAAAGATGGCACCGACGTTTCGCTGAGATTCCTGTCAGCGTCATCAGGAACTCAGAGAGCCCCTGCACTTCACTTACACACATTTTTTCACATGAGCTAAACTCATAAACAGAGCCTCAGTATGAACAACATTGGTCATGAAAGCTTTCGAGTTAATTCTCTCCCCTTGTTCTGCGCTGGTTTTTCTCCGGGTTTTCCGATTTCCTCTCACAACTAGTGTGGAGTTTGTGTGTGTGATATTCTCTCCCCCTGTTCTGCGTGGGTTTCCTCCGGGTTCTCCGCTTTCCCCCCACAACACAAAAAAACACTCATTAATCAATTGGCCGATGCCATTATAATAGAAAGGACACAGTGTCTCCGATATTCTACAGGAAAGTCAGACTGCCTCCGTTAGATAGATAGATGTTTATTATTATTATTACAGCGTAAAAATACCCAGTGAGCTTGCAAGCTCTTTACGGGACTCCGGCATTGACACAACGAACATCAGTCTCGAACATGGCTGCCATGTCTAACACTTGCAAGCTCTGGGTGTGGGATTCCAGCGACACAACTAAACGCTCGAACACTAGGGAGACAAACACTGGAGAGACAAAGGCGGCCGGGCGTGAAGCTGGCCGACAACCCCCTCTGTGTGTGCGTTGCCAGCCTTCATCATACGTGCGACTCGCTACTAACAGCACTTGACCCAGCAGCTTGTGCGAGGCTACACGGGGGAGCTTTGTCTGTGTGTGTTTGCGAGCCTAGCGCCCAATATAGCCCCTTATCTATCGCTAATGAGCGCTGTCTAAACATCCCCTGTGCTATCCTGACCCGTCCGGCGAGCTCCCGTGCAGCCTTAGTCTGGCTCTGTGAGCCTCAGTGATTAACACTGAACCCTATGCGAGTCTCTCTGATTAACACTGAACCCTATGGGATTCTCATTGATTAACACTGAACCCTATAGAAGTCTCTGATTAACACTGAACCCTATGGGAGCCTTATTGATTAACACTGAACCCTATGGGAGTCTCAGTTGATTAACACTGATTTAGTTGGTCACTGCGCCCTGTGTCTGCCGGGATAGGCTCCGGCTCACCGCGACCCTGTCCAGGATTAAGCGGTTTCTGAAAATGGATGTATGGTCACTTATGTCTTGTGCAATGCTGTGTATAAAATGTTACCTTATGTTCTTGTAGTTCGTTGTGTTAACTTGTGATTTTTAGATTTTATTTATTTTTGTCAATTCGCGTGTTTGCTGCGTCGCAGGAATCCCGCAAAGAGCTCGCAGGCTCACTGGGTATTTTCTACTGTAACGATAAACATCTATCTATTTATGGGAGTCTCATTGTTTCCACCTCGTGTCTGTCTCTCTGTCTTACTGTCTCTGTGTCGCTATGTCTCACCCTCCCTCCCTGTCTCCCTCCGTGTTTGTCTTTAAGGAAGTGACGGCCATCTTAGGGGGGGACGCTAGCAGATTTTTGCCGCTCTTAAGATTTACAGTTTCACGACCTTTCATTGTATTCGAAGCAGCCTTAATCATTTAATTTTTGTCGATTTGGTTGTTTTTTCTGTCGTTGTTGACATGCCGTTCTCTCCGCGGCCCTTGTGCAGCGCTTTGTGACCCTCGGGTCACAGTGAGGTTCTTGTTTGCGAGTTTAGGTCATGTGAAGAAGGTGTGTAAGTGAAGTGCACCCGTCGATATGCCGGAGCAAACGAAACAACACAAATCTCACTTACCTCAAAAGATGGTACCGACGTTTCGCTGGCATTACAGCTAGCATCATCAGGGACTCAAGAGATATTATTATTATCCGCGATCTCGTTCTTTCTGTGATTGCCCAAAGCGTGGTGCTGGTCAGCCACCCCCTCTGTGTGTGCCGTGTCGACCTTCATAGGTGCCACTGGCTAACGGCGCTTGACCGTACAGTCTGTTTAAGGCTACACGGGGGACCTTTGTCTTTGTGAACGATAACGCCTCGGGCTGTCAGTCCTACCCGTGTTCACTCAGAAAACTAGAGGTGGTGGGGGTTGGGTTAGAATGGAAAGAGAGAGCGAAACGAGACAGGAGAGGGAGAGGGAATAGAGACAGCGTGATACACACAGACGCAGCGACACACAGAGACACGCGTAGTTGTTAGGTCCACCGAGACACACACAGACACATCAACACACGTAGATACATAGACTCGTGTGCAGACACACGCACGGCTGTGCATAGACACACAACAGACAAAGGTCACCCGTAC
The DNA here is from genome assembly GCA_036362915.1 of Geotria australis. Classification (NCBI taxonomy): domain Eukaryota; kingdom Metazoa; phylum Chordata; class Hyperoartia; order Petromyzontiformes; family Geotriidae; genus Geotria; species Geotria australis. The sequence goes on from JAZEWU010000016.1 coordinate 9,024,209, forward strand.
AGCCTTAACGGACTGCAGGGTCAAGTGCCGTTAGCGAGTAGCGCCTACGAAGGTCGACACGGCACACGAGGAGGTGGGTGACCAGCACCACGCCCGGCCGTCTTTGTCTCTCTACTGGCGATATTTACACACCGCACTAGGTACTCGTTTGAGGCTGAGTCGACCTAGGGGAGGCTCGTGACCGGTACGGAAAATCGTCACCGGGTGTTGGTGGCCGTGAGCGGGATTCGAACTCGGGTCACGGCCAGGTTTGTAGCCCAGCAATAGCGCTAACCGCCGAGCCACCGCTACCCTACACAACACAGACGCACAACTGTGTACGTTAACACGTTAAGTCACGGACACACACAGACTAACCGACTAACTATCGACATACAGACACCCGCAGATACGCACAGGTACACACACATACAAACACGTAAACAAACACACGGACACAGAGACATTCATAGATACACGGACACCCACAGAGAGACACGTATAGACAGACACAGACATATTTAATACGACAAATATAAAGATCAAGAGCGACATAGAGACGCACGTGTATACACACAGACACACGTAGAGGCAGCAGATAGGCGCATAGAGACACATACAACTGATATGCATACAGAGACATAGAGAGATACATAGCAGATACATAGACACGACAGATATATACACACACACACAGCGATACATAGCAGACATAGGCAGACACACAGTCGATACACAAAGACAAAGATCCCCCATGTAGCCTTAACGGACCGCAGGGTCAAGTGCCGTTAGCGAGCACACACATAGACGCACAAACACAGAAAGTCACTGCAGATATACGTACACAGAGACACATAGAGAGATACATAGCAGATACACACACGCGCAGATAGATAGACAAAGCAGATACACACACCACACAGACGCTTCTTCTTATTTTCGATTCTTCGTATCGTGAGGGTTATACGACAGTCTCTCATTTCTTTACACAGTTCTTTGCATGTTTATTGAACTCTGCAAGGTCTTTTGAGCCACAGAGGTTGGGTAGTAGAGCGCAGACAAGGCAGTGCTCCATAGTACGGTCTGCTTATCCACACTCACAGGTGGTTGGGCCGGTGGTCTTGTAGCCCCATCTGAACACACACGCTGACCACCCAACCTTCTGAACTGGAACGCCTGGGAACCCTTCAGTCTCCACGCGAAGATCACCAGTGACCTGGGATCGAACTTACCTTCTGCCTCCGGAACAGAACCAGGATTCCGAACGCGGGTTCTTCGTCACACGGACGTGAAGTGACGACCTTACTACATCGCTGGTTTTAACCCTGGATCAGAACCTGGAACTTCTGTCTGGAACGCCAGTCCACGGACTATAAAACTGCAGAAACCTTCTCATTTGGAACCTGCATCCATCCATCGATCCATGTTGTAAACCGCTTGTCCTGGTGAGGGTCGCGGTGGCAGCAGTCCTTTAAGGAGAGTGGACCAGACATCCCTTTCCTCAGCAACAGATTCCAGCTCTTCCTGGGAGGGGGGATTCCCAGGCGTTCCCAGGCCAGCCTGCATCGTAAACCGAATTTGGGAATTCCGGATCGAACCTGGGACCTGGATCTTTAGAGTCTGGATTGAATTTTTCGAATCAAACCTAAGCTGTTTTCAACTCGAACCGGGAATCGAACCAGGAGGAGATTTCCTGTCAGGAAGATTTGGTGTCGGAACGGCATCTCAATAAGTGTATCGATTTAAGAGCCAGAAGGAGGGCATTTGCTTTCGTTTTATTTTGAGGGCATTTTGGGATTGTGCAGAGTGAGTCCAGGATCTGTGGTCGTTATGAACCTCCAACTACTGGTTACGTGCCTCGTGCTTCTGGTCGCGCGAGGAGGACCCTTCGTCATGGTGACGTCACGACGGCCCCTGCCGTCACCGCCATCGTCAACGTCGTCGAACGAAGCTGAGACGTTGGCCCAGACGTCATCGTCGTCGTCATTATCAGCTTTGTCGTCATCGGCTCCACCACAACCACCATCATCACCGGCGGTGACATCAACATTGACATCATCGTTACGTAGAGATGATGATGATGTTGATGATGACGACGATGACGTTGACGATGACGTTGATGATGATGTCGATGTCTTTGCTGGAGGTGATGGTGACCCGGGTCTGTTGATGGAGAGGCGGTTCATGCTTCAACTGTACAACAGGTGATGTGGTAGTGGTGGCAGTGATGGTGGTGGTGGTGATGGTGGTGGTCATGGTGGTGGTGGTGTTGATGATGATGATGGTGGTGATGATGATGATGATGATGGTGGTGGTGTTGATGATGATGATGGTGGTGATGATGGTGGTGGTGGTGGTTGTGGTGATGATGGTGCCGTTAGCGAGCACCTATGAGGGCTAACGGCACTTGCCCCAACAGTCTGTTAAGGCTATACGGGGGATCTTTGTCTTTGGTGGTGATGGTAGCCCAGTGGTTAGCGTGCTGGCCTACAAATCTGGCGACCCGAGTCTGAATCCCACTCACGGCCAACACCAGTGGCGATTTTCCGAACCGCTCCTGGGCCTCCGCTAGGTCGACTCAGCCTCAAATGTAGTACCTAGTGCGGTGTGTAAGCATTGTCACTAGGGAGACAAAGACGGCCGGGAGTGGTGCTGGTCACCCACCCCCCCCTCTGTGTGTACCGTGTCGACCTTCATAGGTGCCACTCGCTAACCTCACTTGCCCCTACAGTCCGTCAAGGCCACACGGGGGACCTTTGCCTTTGCCTTTTTTTTTGCTGTTGTTGACACAGGTTCCTCTCCGATCGTTCCGCTATCCCTTCCGCCAACACCGTGAGGAGTTTCAGGACGGAGGGTAAGTGAATCGCACCGTCTCGCAGCCCCCGCAGAGAGACGGGGGGAAGGCGGCCACGCGGTCAACCGGTGCCAACCCTCCAGACGCCGCGTTCCTGTATATTGTGCCGTGATCGGTCAATTGATTCACGAGTGGTTTTGAGTTGCGGGAGGCAAGCGGAGAAGCCGGAGGGAAACCCACGTGGAACAGGGGGAGAGACAGGACCCAGCGTTAGAGACAGGAGCTCGCAAACTGTAACTTACCCGTCTCAGCCACTACACGTCCAACAGCCATAAGAACTTTTTAATACAAGCATATAAGCACACACACAAACCTACACTCAGCACTAACCACTTTGTCCAGAACACGACACAAATTGCTGCTAACTACTCGTCCTGTAGATGGCATATTACTTGCACATCTTTTCATCTCTATCTGGGGGGTCAAGGTAGGAGCGTTCACGTCGCGATCCCTGTCAAGTAATACTCGGTATTACCTGCACATTCTACCAAACACTTCGAAGCCGAGGAGCCGAAAGACAACGATGTCCAGAAGCTCAACAGATGCCAGAAGCCTCCTCAGTCTGGAGCAAGAAGACAGGCCAATGCCCGCCACCTTCAAGGCCAGCACTGACTATTATATCTCTAAATGTTGAAGGGCTGTCTGCAACTAAAGAAGAACTTGTTGCAATGGGAAATTACTGTCATGGAACATCACGCTTCGAAGGATCGAATCGAATCTATATCGGCACTACATTAAAACAATTGTTAGAATTGTATTTTTTTAATCCTAGTATTTTTAAACCCTTGCTGTTGTGTTCCAGTCCATGTATATTCCAACACCGGGGTCAGAGAGAAACGGAATTTCGATCCTCTATATATCCTGTACATTTGGCACAATTAACAATAACCATCCATCCATCCAGGTTCTAAACCGCTTGGTCCTGGCGAGGGTCGCGGTGGCAGCAGTCCAAGGATGAGAGTGGACCAGACATCCTTTTCCTCTGCAACACATTCCAGCTCTTCCTGGGGGAAGGAGGGGATTCCCAGGTCTTCCCAGGCGTTCCCAGTTGCCAGCGGAAGGATATAATCCCACCCGCGTGTCCTGGGTCGGCCTCTAGGTTGTCTCCGCCCAGTGGGCTGCGCCTGGAATACCTCCCGAAGGAGCCTTCCGGTAGGGGGCATCCTTACAAAAGTAGATTATTGTTATAGATGCCCGAACCACCTCAACTGTCTCAATTACGTTGAATTGAATTTGCTACTGTACAGAAATCTATCTACCTATTTCACCCACACCCCCCCCGCCCCATACAGAGGTGGTCGCTCTGCTGGAATCCGACCCCGACCTCTCATCCGGGCACCTCGCGCTTCTGTTCAACGTCTCGTACGTTCGCGGCTCCGAGTCGGTGGCATCGGCCGAGCTGAGGCTCCCCTGGTCGCTCCCGGGCGGCGGGAGTTGCTTCACGGTGGCCGGGGAGGGTGGGGGCCGAGTAGGGGGCGTGGCCGGGGAGGGTGGGGGGCGTGGAGGGGGCGGGGCCGACCCGCTCTCGGAGGGCGGGGCTTCCGGGCACGGCTCGTACGTCACTTTCGACGTCACGACCGCGGTGAGGGGCTGGTCACGTGAGGGCGCGGCGGCTCCTCAGTGGCTGAGGCTGCACGTGGTGTACGGGGAAGGCGACGGCGGGGTGGCGGGCGCCGACGACGGCGGTAGGGCGTACAACAGCAGCAACGGCGGCAGCAGAACTAACAAGAGCGGCGACAACGACGGCTTCAGTATCAGCAACATCAGCATGCCGAGCGACCGGAACGTCAACTCGTCGAGCGAGCGTCTCGCGAACGTCGCCTCGACGTTGAAGGCCGAGGCCCTCTTAATCGTGTTCTCCGACGACGAGAGGCGACGCCACCACCACCACCACCACCGCCACCACCGCCTGCGCGGGCATCGCCGTCACCGGCGACAGGAGGTCCACGAGATGATCGTGCGGCAGGAGATACCGGCCGCGTCGGCCGGAAACGCGGGCAGGGGCAGGTCTCCCCGCGGCAGCGGACGGGAGCCCGGGAGAAACGCCGGCGGAGTCGAGGCGTTCGGAGACGAGACCTCGACCAGGGAGAGCACTCGCGGGGGCCGGGGGGCGAGGGAGAGCGGGACGGCTGCCGGGAAGGAGGGCGGCAAGGGCAGAAGGAGGGAGACGCGGCAGAGCGGTGCGCACGGTGTCGGAGGGCAGACTGGCAGGCTCGGCGAGGGCGGGCGAGGCGCGGGGAGGGCGCCCGTCATCGCTGCCCCGTTGCCCCGCGGCCGTGTCCGCCGACAAGCCGCCGCGGCCAGGAGCCCGGGTTCGAGACGGGGCCGGGGTTCCGGCTACTGCAGGAAGGTTCCGCTCAGGGTCAGCTTCAAGGATATCGGGTGGAACACGTGGATCATTGCGCCGCAGGTTCGTGGGTCTCGGCGTCGTGAGTCCGCTCTCTGTCTCGTTTGTACGTGCGCGTGTCGTGTCGCTTCTTCTTCTTCTTTGCGATTCTTCACAGCACGATGGTCAACCTCTGGACATCGTTGTCTTTCAGCTCCTGGGCCTCGAAGTGTTTGGTAGAATTCGCAGGCAATGCCAAGTATTACCTGACAGGGATCGCGACGTCAACGCTTCTACCTTGACCCCCAGGGTTACAGAACGGAGCCAGTGTTAGAGATCGGAGGCAGTATTAGAAACAGAAGCCACTGTCTGAGACAGGAGCCAGTGTTCGAGACAGAGCCTGCATGCTCACTTGGTATTTTCTGTTATAAATTTGCACGTCTATAAACGTCTATGCATTCGCTAATGCGCTGATCGAAACTTGTCGCGGATTGATGTGCGAGGACCAGTCTCCAAAGCTGCTATTTCGGGATAGCCGCGTCACTGAGTGTTCCGGGGATCAAGGTAGAAGCGTTCAGGTCGCGATCCCTGTCAAGTAATACTTGGTATTACCTGCGAATTCTAGCAAACACTTCGAAGCCGAGGAGCTGAAAGACAACGATGTCCAGAAGCTGACCATCGTGCTTCGAAGAATCGCAAAGAAGAAGAAGATCACCAACCCACGCTATGACCTTCACCCTACCTAACCCCCACCTCCCCTCCCTCTCCCCCACCACTCACCCACTCCTTCCACATTCTCCAATCCGCTCCATATCGCCAGTTTCACGACCTGTCGCTCACCCTCCCTCCGTGTTTGTTTTTAAGGAAGTGACAGTCATCTTAGGGGACGCTGGCATATTTTTGCCGCTCTTAATATTGACAGTTTCACGACCTTTCAGTGTGTTCGAAGCAGCCTTAATCGTTTATTTTTCGTTGCTTTGTTTTTCATTAGCTGTTTTTTTTCCTGTCGTTGTTGACATGCCGTTCTCTCCGCGGCCCTTGTGCAGCGCTTTGTGACCCTCGGGTGAAAGGCGCTGTATAAAACGCCATTATTATTATGATGGTTATATGAGACAGTTTCCCATTGCAACAAGTTCTTCTTTAGTCGCTGACAGCCCTTCAACGTTTTGAGATATAACAGTCAGCGCTGGCCTTAAAGGCGGGCGGGCATCGGCCTCTCTTCTTGCTCCAGACCGAGGGGGCTTCTGGCGTCCGTTGAGCTTCCGGACATCGTTGTCTTTCAGCTCCTCGGCTTCGAAGCGTTTGGTAGAATTCGCAGGTAGTAACCAAGTGTTACTCGACAGGGATCGCGACGCGAACGCTTCCACCTCGATCCCCTTCGAATGTACTGCGGGAAACCGGCACTCACGGCCAGGTTTGTAGCCCAGCGTGGCGCTAACCGCTGGGCCACCGCTCACCCACCAGGAGTACGAGGCGGGCGACTGCTCCGGCGCCTGCTCGTTCCCCCTGACGGACCACGTGTCGCCCACGAAGCACGCGATCGTCCGCGCGCTGCTGCCCGCGCGGCGCCCGGACGCGCGGCCCTGCTGCGTGCCCACGCGCCTCGAGCCCATCTCCATCCTCTACCTCGACCCGGCCGGCAAGGTCACCTTCAGATACCGATACGAGGGCATGGTGGTGGCCGAGTGCGGCTGCAGGTGAGGGGGCCGGGCAGAGAGACAGAGGTAGGAGATGGGAGGAAGATGGGGACGGGCGTAGGTTAGAGATATTCGGAAAATTATGTTATATAGGGGAGAGAATGGAAAGAGGTGTGACGGCCATCTTAGGGGACGCTGGCAGATTTTTGCCGCTCTTAAGATTACCAGTTTCACGACCTCTCATTGTATTAAAAGCAGCCTTAATCAATTAATTTTTGTTGCTTTGGTTTTCATTAGTTTTTTTTTTCTTTTGTTGTTGACATGCCGTTCTCTCCGCGGCCCTTGTGTAGCGCTATGTGACCCTCGGGTGAAAGGCGCTCCATAATAATAATAATATTTATATAGCGCCTTTCACCCGAGGGTCACAAAGCGCCGCACAAAGCTGCGGAGAGAAGGTTGATCACTTAGCGATACGAGGGCAAAGTAGTGGTGGCCGAGTGTGGATGCAGCTGAGGGGGAGAGAGGGGAGATGTGGAGAGGGGGCTGTGTTAGAGATACACGGGCAATATTTATCGTTGTAGAAGAGAATAGTTTAAAACGTCTAAGCGCCGTACAATCAAAATGTCAAGGGTGAAAAGGTGAACAAGATATAGCGGTGAGTAATCGCTGCCGCCTCACAGCAAGAAATGTCCGGGTTGAATCCCTTTCTGTGTGGAGTCTGCACGTTCTCTCCCCGTGTCCGCGTGGGTTTTCGCCACCGGGCACTCCGGTTTCCTCCCACAGTCCAAACAGATGCTGCTGCATAGGTTGATTTGCCTGCTGACTAAATTGTCCCCCGGTGCCCTGTGATGGACCGGCGTCCCATACAGGGTATAGTCGTGTCTTGCGCCTTGTGTCTGCCGGGATAGGCTCCCGCTCACCGCGACCCTGTACAGGATTAAGCGGTTTCTGACAATTGATGGATGGATGGATGGAAATTATACCCCTAGGCGGCAGGGTGGCGCAGTGGTAACATCTGCGCCTCACAGCAAGAAGGTCCCGGGTTCGAATCTCGGCTCGGGCGCCTTTCTGTGTGGAGTTTGTGTGTTCTCTCCCCCTGTTCTGCGTGGGTTTCCTCCGGGTTCTCCGGTTTCCTCCCACAAGTAAAAAAAAACACTCATTAATTATTTGGCCGATAACATCATAATATATAGGAAGCAGTGTCTGGTGGCAATATGGCGCCGGCAAACCGCCTGGCTGCCTCCTCCTCCGCCTCTCTGCGCTTTTCTCGCTACGCCTCTGAGTCGTTCTCTCGTCACTGAATGAGTACCTTCGACAGTGAATTCATATGTGCCACGCAGCGTTATAAATGTACAATAATTATTAATATAAGCGCCACTATTTCTGTGTCTCGATGTTCACCTCACACGAACCTCACGGTGTTTGGTATTGAGTCTGTGGCGCGGTACGTGATGTGGCCACGGTACCAGATGAACAAACTTATTGATGTTTCAACAATAAAACATATACGTAGCTTATTTGAAATAACCGTGTGCGGCCTGG